>OX637582.1:13503500-14103500 GCA_951800085.1 Comarum palustre
TGCCTTTAGCAGGAAGCTGAGGTATGAGCTTGCGAGTATTTTCCTCTCTCGCATGGAAGCTTTGGAGACGCTGGAGGATTTTGACTTGGACGTACGGTTTGGGGATTCTCACGGATTCTTGGCTAGTGTGTCACTCAGGCCCCACATCCTACAGCAGGTGGGGGAGTATCAGTGGAATGTCAGTGATGATGGACTAGTTTTCGTCAACCTATCAACTATCACCCATATTCCATCATGACCTTCCCGTGAACGGGGTAGGCCGGTGACAAAATCCATGGTGATATGGTCCCACTTCCACTGGGGAACTGCCAAAGGCTCAAGAAGTCCTGCTGGATGTCTGTTCTCTGCCTTTACTTGCCTGCACACGTCACATCTAGTTACATACTCCCCAATACTCTGTTTCATGCCTTTCCACCAAAACTAGCGCTTCATGTCCTGATACATCTTTGTGGCTCCTGGATGCATGGTGAAACAAGTCCGGTGTGACTCCTCCAACACAAGTTTCTGGATGTAATCATCACTAGGGACAAAGGCACGTCCCTTATACCTGATAAGTCCATCATCACTGACACTCCACTTGTTGTCGGCTTCACCTGAGTAGACCTGAGCTCGAATCAAGTGGCTCTCTGGATCATTCCACTGATACTCCCCCACCTACTGTAGGATGTGGGGCCTGAGTGACACACTAGCCAAGAATCCGTGAGAATCCCCAAACCGTACGTCCAAGTCATAATCCTCCAGCGTCTCCAAAGCTTCCATGCGAGAGAGGAAAATACTCGCAAGCTCATACCTCGGCTTCCTGCTCAAGGCATCGGCAACAACATTTGCTTTGCCTGGATGGTATCGTAGAGTGAACTCATAATCCGTAAGATACTCCATCCATCTTCGTTGCCGTAGATTAAGATCACGCTGAGTGAAGATGTACTGCAGGCTCTTGTGATCCGTGTAGATCTCAAAGGTGGCTCCGTAGAGATAACACCTCCATATCTTCAGAGCATGTACAACAGCTGCCAACTCCAAATCATGTGTAGGATAGTTCTTCTCATGTGGCTTCAACTGTCTAGAGCCATAACAAACTACCCCGCCATTTTGCATGAGCACACAACCCAAACCAGTCCCTGAAGCGTCCGTATACACTTGGTACGGATCTACACCGTTGGGGAGAACGAGGACTGGGGCTGTGGTCAACCGGTTCTTCAACTCTGCAAAGGCCTCTTCACATGCGTCACTCCACTCAAACTTGACTCCTTTCTTTGTCAAGTTGGTTAGTGGAGTGGCAATCTTTGAGAAGTCCTGCACAAACCGACGGTAATATCCAGCTAGACCAAGGAAACTCCTCACTTCTGTAACATTCCGTGGATGTTCCCAATCTAAAACTGCCTCGATCTTTGAAGGATCCACTGACAAGCCTGAAGCTGAGACTACATGTCCTAGAAACTGCACCTCTGAAAGCCAAAACTCGCACTTTAACTTCTTGGCGAAAAGCTGGTGATTCCACAAAGTCTGTAGAATGGTGCGAAGATAATACTCATGCTCTACTTGTGTCTTGGAGTAGACTAAGATGTCGTCGATGAACACGATCACAAACTGGTCCAGATAAGGTCGGATGACTCTATTCATGAGATCCATGAAAGCTGCGGGAGCATTCGTCAATCCGAATGACATGACAAGGAACTCGAAGTGCCCGTAGCGTGTACGGAAAGCTGTCTTCTCTATGTCACTATCCTGTACCCGAAGCTGATGATAACCGGACCTCAGATCGATCTTAGAAAAGAACTGAGCTCCTACAAGCTGATCGAACAAATCATCAATCCTCGGAAGTGGATACTTATTCTTCACAGTGACACTGTTCAACTTCCGATAATCTATACAGAGTCGAAGGGTCCCATCATGTTTTCTGGCAAACAACACCGGTGCTCCCCACGGTGATGAGCTATACCTGATAAAATCCTTGCTCATAAGATCTTCCAACTGAAGCTTCAACTCTTGCAACTCCGCTGGTGCCATACGGTAAGGTGGAATTGAAATCGGCGTGGCTCCTGGAACCAACTCGATCTGAAACTCTACCTCCCGATGTGGCGGTAATCCTGGTAAATCTTCAGGAAATACTCCGGGATACTCATCAACTACCGGAATGTATCTGTCCCCACTAGATCCATCTGTCTCCTTTGACGATCTCACAATATTGTAGCAAGTCAAAGTCCTCCTCCCACGAAAACATGGTCGCAAGAGTTGACTCGGCTGTGTGAGTCGCTCATCCATTCTGATCACCATAACTTTGTCCTTGCCTAGAGTCCTCACTGTGACTGTCCTCTTCTCACAGTCTATGAGAGCTCGATACTTCTCCAACCAATCCATCCCAAGTATCAAATCATACCCATCAATGTCCAACGGGTAAACATCTGCTAGTAACTTTCCTTCGTTAACAAGCAGCTGACACTTGCGAAAGATCCTGTCTGTAGCTGCCCCCATTCCAAGGGCAGAACTGAAACAATATGTGCTACCCGTAGACTCAGACTCTAGTCCCAAAGCATCCGCAAACCAAGTGGCAATAAAAGAATGAGAAGCTCCTGTGTCAAACAATACCCTAGCCTCTGAGTTAGAAATAATAGTCGTACCATCCAAAGCTGTCGAAGCGTCCAGAGCTACCTGACCCCCTGCAAAAGCATAAACCTGTCCACGTCCTCTAGCACTGCGTCCACTCCGGCCTCTGGTACGTGAACTCTGGCTGGTCTGACTGCCCTGACTCGGGACAGGCTGCTGCTGAGGTGCCTGAGGATACGGCTGTTGTGCATAGCCCTGCTGATACTGCTGCTGCTGAGGAATCTATGAGTACGACTGCTGCGATCCCTGCTGGTACTGCTGCTGACCCTGTGGCTGGATACGGCTAGAAGAACCTGAAGCTGAAGCCGTACCAAGGTCTCTGTTGGGGCAGCGCCAACGGGTGTGTCCTACCTGACCGCACTCATAGCAAGTGTAGGGCCCTGATCGGCCTCCTGAGGACCCACTGCCGCTACTACCAGCACTGACGTTTCCGCCAAAAGGCCTCCTGTTGTTCCTCTTGGTCATCTTCCTGTCTCTGCTCCGAGAGTGGGATCTGCTACCATACTCATCTCTGCCCTGAGGAAAAGTCGCTTGGTCAGCCTCAATCTTGTAGGCTGCACTAACAATCTCCCGGTACGTGCGAGTGGTGTTAGAAAGCAACTCGCGGCAAATAGAATCCCGAAGACCAAACTCAAATCGCTGGGCCTTCACCATCTCGGTGAGACCCGGGACATACTTCTGCAACGAAGTAAAATGCACCACGTACTCGTGGACCGTCAAGCTCCCCTGGGTAAAGCTGAAGAACTCGCCCATCTTCTCGTCCCTCAAAACCGGGGGAAAGTACTGCTCGTAGAACAACTCCTCAAACTGATCCCAGGTCATCTGATCAGGATTATGGCGGTCTGCAACGGTGTCCCACCAACTATCAGCCTCTCCTGTGAGGCAGTGGACTGCGAAGGCAACTCGGTACTCAATAGGGGTATTGACTGTCCCCTGCAGCTTCTTGATATGCTTGAGCCAGACCTCAGCATCTACAGCCTCTGTAAGGCCAGTAAAGTTAGGTGGCCTAACTTTCAGAAAGGTCGCCAAGCAGTTGGACCTCGTCTCTAACTCCAAGTCCTGCAGAGTAGGAGGTGGAACATTTCCCATGGCTCGAAACGCTCGCGTAACCTCATCCATCTCGCGGCGAGGCGGCATCGTGACTGACTGAAAAGAAACAAGGATTAGTCATCGAAACAATGTCCAGTAAATAAAGATAATGAGGATGTCAACTACTGGAACATGAATGAACTTTTGACTTCCGTATGAAGGAATACATCATGAGATCATGCAATGACGTCAGCATCGCACACAAATAACTCGAAGTATACGGCTCGAAGAAAACAAACTGGTCGTACACCAATGACATGGAAGGTACCAAAACGATGCTCTGATACCAAGTAATTACTGTCGCATCCCGGAGACTATTCCCGGCCCCGGAACACGATGGTAACCGCCGTAATCCCGATCTAGCGAGTAATCAATACGTCTTTCGACGTATTGATGACCCTCCAGACCGAAACTACAAGGCTGAGAATAAAATAAACAACACATGAATAGTATGAATGTCAAATACGGAATGAAAAATGATCAGAGTAGCATACAAATGTTTTACAAGCGGAAGATAATGGAAAATACCCGAGACAGAAATAGTACAAGAAAAAGTCTCGGAACAATGAGCTCGAAAAGTGTCTCAAAGTATCCAACAGAATAACAACATCAGAAATACGGAAATCAAATGACATGGAAAGCACACCAGAATGGGTGTCCTCGAAACTGGAAGTGCACGATAACCGTCGACGCACCGCGACCTCCTAATCCAGCTCCTCTAGTGATAGGTGCTGTAGACCTGAAAAGATGTAGAGGTGAGCAACTCGTCCTCGCTAACCCAAATGGGGCCAAAGCCAACCAAGTCGGGGTTTAAAACCCATGAGAAAACATTTCGTATATAAATATGTAGGTACTCGTAAGTACGAAAGAGCATGTGGAAATGTAATGCAAAGCCACGCACACAAAGCTCGGTAAAACATGGGACCACATATGAAAGAACTTTCCGGATCTGAGCGGCCGAAATCCCGGGTTTGTCTTCACTGCAAACCGGGGTCAACTATCTAAGCGCCCGAATGCGCAGAATAGCGAGAGCGTCCATTTCCAGCTAACGCCCAACAAATAGCAGGCCACACTTACGTCACGCTTTACTCTGTACGAGGCGAGCGTAAGCGGGATAAATGAATAAAATAAACAGGGCATAGCCCCTCCGGAGGTTTACGGTCATCGACACCGCAGGAGTGCTAGATACTAGGTCCCGTCGCTCTCAGGCCAAGCACCGGAAATCAGGACGACGGTACTACTTTTCGATCCAAACTCACACACACACACCAAGTGCTATAAGAAGCGTGTGGTCAAGCTTAAAACAATGCATCAGTATTTTATAAGTATAAAGTGAAAGAGCCGCCGACCCAAGAGGGTTTCGGCTCACCCATCGGGCGTGCTCCCCCTACTACCTGGTATGACGGTACAGCTGGCTGCGCTCCAACTCCTGGTCCTCCTGAAGCCTGCATAGACGAGCTCCTGAGTCTGTGGGTGAGATAACAATGATAGTCAGGTATAAGTAATTCGAGGATCTACTATCTGCGACTAAGACTTGATAAACATTCTTTGTTTATCTTTCTGACATTAGGGTTTGACTTGTTTGACACTCCGATTCTCGAACCGGCGAGAAGTCGGGATTATTTCTTATTCAGTACTTACGTTGTTTTGCCACGTTTGTAAACCAAAAGTCTTTAAAACGTTTAACCGTAGTGTTCGAAAACGTAAAATAGGTGTTCTACGGTATAAGTTAAAAGTCAACTTTGAAATAGTAAAAGTCAACGGTCAACAGTAAAGTCAACGGTCAACGGGCAAAAAGTCAACGGTCAAAAAGTCAACGGTAAAAGTAAACAGTAAAAGTAAAACTGTAACAGTAAAAGTAAACAGTAAAACAGTAAAAGTAAACAGTAACTGTAATTATTTCAAACAGTCAGGGGCAAATTGGTAACTCTATCCCTGGGTAAATGGTAAAAGTAAAACTGACACGGTAAAAACTCTGGTTTTTACCGTGCCGGTCTCCGATCGACTGGTTTCGCCGGATTTCAAAGTTTTTCCGGCCAAACCGAGTTCCTAGGCCTGCAAAACAATTTCTACACTAATCCAACAACACAACAGGCCAAGAATCGAGAGAAAAGGTGGAGATTCATACCCTTGAAGTCAAGCTCCACTGTTCTCCGGCGGTTCTCCTCCGGCGGAGCTCCGCTGGCCTCCTCCTTCCTCCTCCTTGCTCCTGGGCAGCTCCTGGTGGCGCCTGGGAGCTTCCTAGCTCCTCAAATCCTCTGGTAAGCTTCGATCTGCCTTGCACAGTAAATCCGAGCTTCTCCTCGTTGCTGGGCGGCGCTGGCGTCGCTGGTGGTCCGGTTGAGGTCGCCGGGGCGAGGCGAAGCTGATGGGAGCGGCGGTGAGTGAAGACGCGCGCTGGTGGTGTGGCTGGCCGGCTGCTGTCGAGAGGAAGGAGAGAGAGAGCTGTGGCTCGAAAAGGAAAGGGAGAAAGAGGAAAGTGGAGAGAAAAGGAAGGAACCGAAGCAGAAAGAAAGGAGAAAAAGGAAAGATAAAGGAGTGGTGAGGGAAGAGAGAAAGAGATAAGGTTTTAAAGAAAAACGAGTGGCCACGATTCGTCGATCGAATCAACGGCCACGATTCAATCCCAATTCCCAAAATAATTTCAAAACCAAAACCATTTTCGAAAATTCATTTCAAATAACCAAACGTCAAATTCAAACGTAAAAGTTGTACGAAAAATACGTGAAGTGCCGGAAAATATTCCGTAAATACTTTCACGCATGTGGCGACGTGTGTCTTAACGTAAAAACGTTAGACGAAATTGACGACGTATTGAAAAGTAATCGGAATTAAACCCTAAGTGTGTCGGAAAATTAAATTAAAATTTCGGGGTCTCACATTAACTTGGCACGCTCAGAAATAGTTACAGCATTGGTCATAAACTCCCTTAGACGCCGCAATTTCTTCGAGAGCCTTTCGTCAGCCTGAACCCTTACGATACGAATAGCATCTTCAACCTAGGTCCTAGTGTCTGGGTGAAGAAGGTCCTCGTGCTCCAAGTTACGAAGGAATGCTTTCGCGTCAGAAACTGAACGGTTTGCCTGAGAAGGACTCAGCATCTGTTGAACTTGCTCCACAATGGTGGGCACAACGTGGCCGGAAGAGAGGGTGACGATTGGCAGGGCTGGGAGGTTCTCCGGAACCTGGTAAGCAAGGAAAGGGTTAGTGTTTGTAAAGGTACAAACAAAGGCTGTAGAGTAAAGGAGGTATTTACCCTTGAGCTGATCTCAGTTGGGAAGTCTGGCTGGGACATTGGCTGAACAGTCTCGCTCACGCGACTTTCACTCGCGGGAGCAATTTCACTCGCGAGAGAGATTTCACTCGCGGGAGGAAGGTCACTCGCGCGAGCGTCAGTCACTATGAGCTGTGGCGAGCAGGAAGTTTTCTCGCAGGGGATTGACTCGTTTACAGCAACAGTCTGGAGAGGGACGAGCTTAGTGCTTCCTTCACAGATTTCTTCAATAAGATCATCAATCTCCTGGGAAGCAGCTGCTGAGTCTGATCCGGAGGAGGTACTAACTTCACGTGCAGGGAGTGATTCCTGGAACATTAAAGTCACATTGAGCTCAGGCTTTCAAGATTTTCCAGTCGAGTGGGTTAGCAAAGATATACCTGTGGGACTGCCTCGGTGGGAGTTTCAGTGGCCAGGTTGACTGCAGGGAGTTCTACATCCTGAACTATGGTAGAGATTGCCTCAGCCAGGACGGTTAAGTTTGGGATGTCTGAAACAGGAGGAGTCTGGCTGAGTTCCTCAGGGGATTGCGCGGCTTCAGGACTAGACTGCACAGGTTGATCCACCTTTAGGCCAATTATAGGGTCAGTTGGCTTCACAACATAGACATACAAGGTTCCAAGGACGGTTGAATGAACCCATACCTGGGGTTAAGAGACGGTTGTTGCTTCTGTGGGAGGAGTTGGTTTGAGCTTCTTGGGAGGACGGTCCTCAATCTTGCCCGCACGTTTTTTTGCCCTTTGAGGACGCTGCAAGGAAAGAAGATGATCAGGAAAGTATACATAAGCCAGATAGTTGATCATTACAGTTGAAAGGGTTAAAAGATACCTGGGGGACAGGGAGTGCTTCTGCTCGCACCAAAGGAACTAATGAACGTTCAGCGTTCTGGGAAGGACCTTCAGTAGCAAACACGGCCAGGTCTTCGGCATGACGGAATTGCTTCCGGTATGGCTTAAAGAGCTTTGTGAACACAGGGAGGTGATCTGAGCTATATTTACCCTCATTAATAGAGTTCCACCACATGGTGAACTCATCAGTGGCAACAGGGCTCAAACGTACCCCATATCTAGGTATTCACAGGCAGTATGGTGTCCTTGAAGCAGGTGGGGATAGATTCAGGGTCGGTTCCAGCACTATAAGTCTCTCGCCACGAAGTGAAATAGTTGCAGCTAGCCTACGGGGGGTATGAAATTTTCTGGTGCATACCAAATTGTCTAGCAAAGAAGTTGGGCGCATAGACTTCGACTCCTGCCCTGCCTGGCAGTTTAAGATCGCGAGTGGAGAGGAGGCGTAGAAAGAAGAAGTGTTGCTGGATGTTTTGGCGAATATTGCTAACAAAACCTTCAGCTAAAAGTGAGGGGTACCTGCGTCTACAGATAAGGGTAATAGAGTCGGAAGGTAGGACTTTCATACTGTACAGGTGTTGGAAACAGCGTAGATAGCTGATGGCTGGAGGACGTGATGCAGACACAAGAGTTTGGCCTAGAACCTTGTCCTCTAAGAAGCTGGTGGTGGCAGAAGAGCGAAAAAAGGGAAAATAGGTTTGTAGCCATAAATCTAAGATCCAAAGAGGACCACCGACAGATTTGTGCTTGAAGGGTTCTAAGGACAAGAAATGCAATGCTCTATATAGCAACCCAGTAGCTAGCTCTAAGAGGTTTAGAGGGATACCATTGTAGAGTAGCTCGGTAGTTCTGGCCCAAGCGTTGGTGGGTTTGTTGGTGGCGCTGCATTCAACATACTTCAGAAGCCAGAATTCCAGGAATGCTAGGCTACTGAGGTCATCATCAGAGCTCCCATAGCGGCTGACCCACGCAGTATAGGAGTTGGGGCGAGACTGATCAGAAGGAATTTGATACTTCAGCGTGAGGTCATTGAGAGGGCTTGGTGCGTCAGAGAAAGGAAACCCGGTGATAGTATACACATCCAGTAGGGTGATGCCTAAAGGACCTGCTCGGAGATGGAAGGTGTTAGAAGAGGTGTCCCAGAAGCAGAGTGCTGCTGTCAGGGGAGCTCTGTTGCAGCCAGGCTTCAAAGAGAAGCACAGGTCGATGGAATCAGCAATTCCAACGGCTTGACACCGTGCGAGGTCTTTGCTGCGGCGTTGTTGGTACCATTGAGCTTCTTCATCATTGGTATTTGGCCATTGCCCAATTTTGGTCTGGGCATCTGATTTCTGCCAGTCGGTAAAGGAAATTTCATCCTCGCAAAAGACCAAGGGGGGAATCCGGGAAGCATGTTGGAGGTAAGGCAACTGATACCGATCTGGGAAAAGGTCGACCCAAGGGCCCAGGGAACAGGAGTTGTCAGGGTTAACTTCCAGCCAGGAAGTGTCTGGCCTGTGGACAGGCTGGAAATTGGTCATGACTTTCACAAAGTCTTTGGCTTCATACTCAGAGGGGGTTCTGGGTGAGGTTTTCACAGTAGAGAAAAGGTGTTTGGGAGCCATTGAATTGAAAGCAGAGAAGGAGAGCAAAGCAGTGGCGGTTTGTCCCAGAGGGGTTTGAAAAGAGTTGCAGAGGGAAATGATGGTTGAGTGTCTTGAGGAGTCTGATAACGAAAGGACGTTTACATTTGTTTAAACCCACGCCTAGGTATAGCTCTTTTTGATTTCCGCAAACGGGCTTAATCTCAAGAGCTGGGGGGCAATGTTAGGTCCAAAAGTAAATGACGAAAGCCCATTTATGAAAGCACAAGTGGACCGATACCTGCGGTTAGGAAGGTCAAAGAATGCTCAGAAACTCAAATGCGCTCGCGAGGAGGGCACTAACGAAACACGCTCGCGAGGGGAGATAGTTTGCTCGCAGGAGGAGACGCGCTTGCGGAAGAGGCTGTGTATCATGGAAACACGCTCGCGGGAGGAAAAGCGTTCGCGAGAGTATCAGAAGAGAGAAAATACGTGGCCACAAGAGATTGAGTTACAAACAGAAAAGTATTGGGCTTAGAGGATTGAGCTTTAAGAAGTTGTCTTGCATTACAAGGAGGATTCCTAAACCCTAGCAGTATGGTGCCATATATATAAAAGGACTTGATGATCAAGAAAGGGGACAACGACGTCTATCAACAAACAGACAACAACTGCGCCACGCGAACGTCTTTAAGCCTCCCCGGAGCAACCAAGCCTGATCCGTCAGCAACCGTAGCCTGATCCGTCAGCTGCACAAGGGACTTAATCCGTTAAGTCTGACAGATTTCAATCCGTTGAAATCTCACTACTCCCCTGTTCAATCCGTTGAGCAGTTTTACTCCCGCAACCAGTTCTGGAGAATCCGTTCGTCAGTCCATATCCTGCATATCTTGATAGCCGCTGCTTAGTATTCTTGCATACTAAGTAAGATTCGGCCATCCGCAAGGGGTGGAGAAAAAATCATAGAGGGACTTTTCCCTTGTAGGTCTGAGAAGAGAACCCAGCACAGAGGAAGAAGATCGGCGTCTGTCACGATCGCTGTGAGAAGAAGTCAGAAGAGGGACGCGAGCAGCATCCAACTTCAAGGTTGTACCTGACCCAAAGGTACTGGCACGCCTAACACAATATACAAGCCGGTTGTTTGAAGAACTGCAAATTCTAGACCAAACAGAACTGAACATGGAAAAGAATCTTATAGAAGAGTTGGATGATGCACTTCATAGATCTGTCCTTGGGCATGCTAGAATGGTGGAACACTATGTTGAACTACTAGGGAAGTATAATGAGTTGAGTACGTGGAAAGCGTCGTCCCATCATGGAAGGGATAGCAGAGGTTAGGAGGGCAGCAGCAAAGGCAGGTTGAAAAGGTCGTGGATCTCATTTCTCCAAATCCCTGGCAGCAGAGCTCTCTGTATTGAGAGAGTGGAAAGAGAGAGGGAGAGGGAACTTCTGAAGAAGAGGAACAAGAGTCTCAAGATTCAACGCAGGGATACCGCAGGTGCTGTTCATGCAGCTGGAGAGCTGCTTGTTCGGCATAGAGAAGCTGAACATGCCGCAGCAGTTGCTCAGTTAACTCATATTCTACGATTTAAACAGGCTTAGAGAAACTGACATGCCGTAGCAGTTTCTCAGAACTCATATTCTATGATTTAAACAGGCTTAGAGAAGCTGAACATGCCGTAGCAGTTGCTCAGATAACTTATATTCTATGATTCTCATATTCTATGATTTAAACATGGAACTTGTAAGTGCATATTGTGCTAATAGCTGTACTGAGGTTTTTAGAGTGTTGATGCTTAAAACTAATAATGTGTTTTATCCCCATAAAACAGAACTTCACAAATGTGCATCAAGAAATTGAGAGATGTTGAAGAAGCAAGTAGAGAAGGTTAAAAGAAAGCACAAGATGGAGATGATCACCATGAAGCAGTACATGGCAAAGAGTAAATTGCCTCAGCCTTCGGAGCGATATATCAACAGCATTATTGAACTGGTGAACAGTTGATATCAAGCAAGATTTATCTGCCTTGGAGGACTGGCATTGCAACCTAACTTGGGTTCATCCTACACAACACTTACGAATTCATTCCATTTATTTATCATGTATGCCTTAGTATATAACATTCATGCGTATTGAAGTCATCAGCATCAAATAGTTCAAAAAATTCTTCATATGCCTCCCTGATCTTAAACTGTCACCCACTCGTACAGCAACCCTGTATAGAAAATCAAAGATTGTACGCTTATAATCGTATTCCCGTGATTTTAGTTCTAGACTGGTGCCAGTAATGGGAGGCAAGCACTAGCCTGACCAGGATTACTTCGTTTGAAGTATTCGCCTACTCGAACCATCAAGGACCATAGTTTTTCCAGTTTTTGACGTCTGGAAAAACTATGGAAGCAAGGTGATAACAAAGTATGGTGGCTCCAACCCTCAGTTTGGTACTCGACTTTCTCACAACAGCCGGAAAAGCCATCGGGGCAGCAACAAAGATGAGGTAACCTAACCCAAACATGTTCTCTTGGTCCTTTGTGAGAGCAAGTCTTTCTAGGAAGGATTCATCAAACTGTTTCCTGGCTTTTGGATCCTTGAGTATGGCATAGGAGAGTTGAGCCTTTGGAACATGGCTTCGGCGTAAGGATCGTTTGGCCTCTTGTTTGGATGTAACAGCAAAGCCTTTGCTCTGTACGCCTTTGTAATCTGCTTCTCATTAAAGCTTGCTGCCTTCCTCCCCAGATGGTAAACCAAGAACCCAGTAGTGGATCTATCACAAAATTTTGCTTTTCCATATTGATCGATCCCCCTGTGGAAGCAGTTGTAGATGAAAATGTTCCTTGATAATGATATTCGGTAAAGAACTGCTGTGCCTGGATTTTACTGTAAGGGAAGAGGATACACGAACAAGATCTCTTACAAGATCTGATGGAAGACCTCACTTGTTCTCACTGTAATGATTCAACAACTTTTATCTACTGCTACAACCTATTCCTCTATGTAATAAGTATCTGACCTGATTCTAAAACACGTTGCAGACCTATTCCCAAATAATAGTAGATAAATTAAGTTAGAAACCATTACCAAGCAGTTATGAGTTTAACCAAGGATTAACAAATCCTTAGCCTGGGTGGAATTGGATCCAGGTACACATTCTTCTCAACAAATACACATTGGATCCAGGTACACATTCTCCACTCTTGGCAAATCTGAGGATCTACTAGTGCTGACATCAGGAGTTAGGGGTAATGCTCTTAATTTCTTTGGTTCTAATACAGTTATTAGTCCTTATCATACTGTGACTGGTGTTGGTGGTAATGTTGATGTAAACCTGGACTTACTTGTGGGAGGAAGACGAGATATGCAGTTGAATAATAAGGATAAGAGTTATGCAGTTGAAATCTATCTTCCTTCCAGTAGTGGAAGTTGTTTGCAGGAGGTGTCCAACAATGAATCTGGTGTGGCTTTTGGGTACCCTAGCTTATCCTTCTTACCAAAACACCCAAATCCAAGTCTCCAAACCCTGAATCCCTTATGTCAGCCCCTTGCTGGGCAATGTCAACCTCAACACCAGCCCTCTAGTTCGTATGAGGGTGTCCATTTTAAGTTGCAAGTGCCACATACCCTAGCTCCAACAACACCTTTACTACCCTTTACATCCACCATGCCCACATCAACGGTAGCAACTGCAGCACAGCAACCATACCCCTACCCTCATCCTACCCATTCTGTACCACAGGGCGCTCCACAACTCCAATTTTACCAAACTCACCAGCCTCTTCAGTACCAGCCTCCTCAGTACCACTACACTGCCCAACTTGGTCATTCTGGCCACCCTAACCAGGCAACTTGGCCATTAGATCCTACTTTTCCAACCATGAGACAGATGAAGATAGAGTTAGACAAATTTGAAGGGGGAGATCCTACTGACTGGTTGAACAAGGTGGAACAATATTTTACTTTCTATCAGATCCGAGAGGAGATGAAGTTGACAGTTGCTACATGGCATTTGGAAGAGAAAGCCTCGGATAGATGGTTCACATTTCATCAGGAATTTCCTCAAACCTTTCAAGGGCTGGCTGATATGTTAATGAGGAAATTTAACTATTACAACAGATGTGAATATGAGGCAGCATTGGGGAGAATGAATCAAATAGGAAGAGTTGAGCAGTATATGGAGGATTTCACTAGGTTGGCTAGAAGAGTTCCAGGATTTGCAGAAGCTACATTAGTAGCATTCTTTGTGGAGGGCTTGAAACAAGACATTAGAGGAGACGTGCAAGCTCAGAAACCTAAAAGTCTTTATGTTGCTTGTGAACTAGCTAGGATTTATGAAGCAGGAAATGATGCTAAGAGGAATTATGCAAGGAGGACTATAAGCAATGCAACAGGGAGTGCTCAGTTGAGTAAGTTGCCTCCAGCTCACATTGTGAGGCCAATCAGTTTTAAAACAGATCCATCTAAGCCTGGTTATGGTATGAGAAGTAGGTTGACTAGCTCAGAGTTTGAGGCAAGAAGGGCTAGAAATCAATGTTACTGGTGTGAAGCTCCCTACACCAAAGGACATAATTGTAGGAAGAAAGGACAGTTGATGATCATGGAGGTTGTTCCTGATGAGGAAATGGAGACAGAGGATAGTCCACATAAGGAAGGGAAGGAGTCACCACAGTTACTGGAGAATGTGCCCTTAGTGGACCTGGAGGAACCTCTGATCCGTCTACAAGCTATGGGAGATGATCTTAACAACTCAACTACCATGCAGCTGAAGGGGTTGTTTGGTAGAAGGATGGTGCATGTGTTGATTGACTCAAGAGCTACACATAACTTCATACATCCTCAGTTGTTGAAGGGCTCTAAGGTGGAAATACAAAAGTTTGCACCACTTAATGTGGTTTTGGCAAGTGGAGCCAAGATGCAGACTCATGGAGAGGTTACCATTACATTGGAGTTGCAGGGATTCTCATTCACTGCTGAGTATTATGTTCTACCTATATCTGGCTGTCAGCTGGTGTTGGGAACTAGTTGGCTAAAATCCTTAGGGGACATCACCTGGAACTTTGAGTCTATGAAGATGAAATTCTTAGTGTAGGATAGAACCTATCAGTTGCACGGGGAAGTGGATCCTACAATTTCAGTCATTAGTTGCAAATCAATGAGGAGATTGTTAAGGAAGGAAAAGGAAGCTTTGTTGGTGGATGTCCAACCACCACAACATCTTAACTTCCACCTTAGATCCATCCTGGTCTGCAGAAGGTAATTGACAAGTTTGCAGACCTGTTTGAAGCCCCTACAGGATTACCTCCCACTAGAAGACTTGACCATAAAATACAATTACTTCCAGACACTGCCCCTTTTAGTGTTAGACCCTATAGGTATCCATATTTTCAAAAAACGGAGATTAAGAAGATAGTTCAGGAAATGTTTGACGCTGGAATCATCAGGCCTAGTAGTAGTCCATTGTCTTCACCTGTGTTGCTGGTTAAAAAGAAAGATGAGACATGGAGAATGTGTGTGGACTATAGGGCTCTGAATGCTGCAACAATGAAGGATAAATACCCCATTCCTATAGTGGATGAGTTACTGGATGAGGTACATGGAGCTGCAGTCTTCACTAAACTTGATTTGAGGTCTGTTTATCACCAAATCAGGATGTGCCCTGAGGACATCAGCAAGACAGCCTTCAGAACTCACAATGGGCATTATGAGTTTTTGGTTATGGCTTTTGGCTTGACAAATGCACCAGCCACTTTCCAATCTAACATGAATGATGCTCTCAGGAAATATCTGAGAAATATCGTCTTGGTTGTCTTTGATGATATCCTGATTTTTAGTGCAACAATGGAAAAGCATATTGAACATTTGGAATTGATTTTCACAGTTTTGCAGGAACACTCCTTGAAGATAAAGAAGTCAAAATGTTGTTTTGGGTATCAGAAGTTGAGTATTTGGGGCACATTTTGAGTGGTAAAGGAGTCTTTGTGGATCCAAAGAAAATTGAATGTGTGCAGCAGTGGAAGTTGCCACAAACCTTAAAGGGGTTAAGAGGATTCTTGGGGTTGGCAGGGTATTACAGGAAGTATGTTAGAAATTTTGGCATCATTGCCAAACCACTTATAGATATGCTGAAGATTGGTGGATTCAGTGGTCTACAGCCTCTGAAATGGCATTTGAGGAGTTGAAAAGAGCCCTAGTACACACACCAGTGTTGGCATTACCTGACTTTACCAAGGAGTTTGCTATAGAGTGTGATGCCTCAGGAACAGGCATTGGGGCAGTGCTGTCTCAGGAGGGACATCCCATTGCATTTATTAGTAAGGCCCTAGCCCCTAGGCATGCTACACTCTTTGTCTATGACAAAGAGATGTTGGCAGTTGTCTTTGCAGTACAACACTAGAGGCCATACCTACTTGGTAATCACTTTAAGATCCACATTGATCACAGAACCATCCGGCATATCTTGAACCAAAAGATTACCACACCAACACAACAAAAGTGGTTGCTCAAACTAATTGGGTATGATTATTCAATTCACTACAAGTCTGGAAAAAACAATGCTACAGCTGATGCTCTATGAAGAAGGAAGGAGTTGGTTACAAGCAAGGATACTGTCACCAAGTTTGGCTCCCTTTCTATGGCTATGGGAATATCTTCTCTAGTGCACAACTATCTAAGTGAAATTCAACATGCCTGCACTCAAGATGCAGAGGGAAGTAAGGTATTGGAGCAGTGTTGATAACTCACAACTGTTGTACAAGGGCAGGGTGTTTATTCCACAACGTAGGGGTGGAGAGCAAAGATCATTGGTGAAATGCATGATGGGTATAATGGAGGACATGCAAGCATTGCAAGGACAATGAAAAGAGTGCAGAGGTCATTTGTCTGGCCAGGACAACATGCTGATGTGAAGAACTATGTTTCAACATGCCATGTGTGCCAGCAGAACCATTATGAGGCACAGCTGCTACCAGGCCTTCTACAGCCTAATAGCATACCAGAAGGGGCTTGGAAGAGTATCTCAATGGATTTTGTGGTCTTGGTGGTGGTAGACAGATTGACCAAGTATGCACATTTCATTCCCTTGTTCCATCCCTACACAGCTTCTACAATAGTTCAATTGTTGTGAATGAAGTGTTTAGGCTACATGGTATGCCAGTTGACATCATTTCAGACAGGGACCCAATTTTCTTAAGTAATTTTTAAAAGTAATTTTTTCAAATTGCAGGGCACATAGTTGAACAAAAGCTCAGCTTACCATCCTCAAACTGATGGTCAAACTGAGAATCTCAATAGAACCCTAGAGCAGTACCTAAGATGTGTGGTAGGTGAGAAGCCTTAGACTTGGACTACAGCCTTACCTTGGGCAGAGTAATGGTATAACACAGCACACCACAGTGCCATTGGGATGACTCTTTTCAGAGCCTTGTATGGTTATGATCCTCTAACTGTCAGTACCTATAAAAAGGGAGCTACTGCTGTGGATAAGCAGTTTTAATCCAGGGATGAACTGTTGACATTGCTTAAAAGGAATTTGGCAGTAGCTCAGTGCAGAATGAAGAATTTATATGACAAACGCCATGTGGAGAGAGAGTTCCAAGTGGGAGACTGGGTTTACTTAAAACTCCAGCCTTATAGACAGCAGACCGTGCAGAGAAGGAAATTCCATAAGCTGTCACCAAGATTTTATGGACCCTTTCAGGTAGAGCAAAGGATAGAACATGTAGCTTATAAGCCGAAGTTGCCTGAATCAGCCAAGGTTCACCCTGTGTTCCATGTATCCTTGCTGAAAAGGAAAGTTGGTGATGTTGTGGCGATAGCTGCACACCTGCCTCCCAACTTGGATCCATATAACCCAAGATGGTATCCTTCAAGAATACTGCAAAGACAGATGTGCAAGAAAGGAAATGCAGCAGTAACCAAGTGGCTAGTACAGTGGTTGGCACAGATGAGGAAGAAGCAACATAAGAGCAGGCTAATGACATCGTGCAGCGATTTTCAGACTTCAATTACAAAGCTTGAGGTCAAGCTTTTCAAATGGGGGATGAAAATCTGTTTGTTTTTTTCTGCTTTGATTTTCTTTCCTGCACCCATCCTTCCTTATCTCTAATACATTATCCCGTGGATCCACAGAAGAGAAGAGAAGAGGGGAATTTTACACTAGAAAAGAAAATAAAATTAGGGGAGCCCTTCTAATGAGGACCTCTAAGTTAAGGACTAGTTGAAGACTTTTGAATTAATTGTTTATTAGACCAACTTTTTAATCAAATTTTGACATCTTAACCGTTGAAGTTGTAGATTTATATAAGTAGATCAATCATACAAAATTTCAGCCAAATTGGTGATCGTTAAGAACTAGTTGTAGATCAAATCAATGGACGAACCAAATCTGTCAAACATGAACCGTTCAAGTTTGTAATTGGTAAATCACACTTATGAATGCCTTAACGATTTTCAATTCAATTAAAAATTTACATAAATGATCTACTCATAAATATTTATAAAATGAACGGTTAAGATGTGGATATAAGATCGAAAAGCAGGATAAATTGAAAAGTCCTCAACTAGTCCTCAACTTAGAGGTCCTCACTAGAAGAGCTCCCATAAAATTAGTATTGATAATCAAACAGAAATTTACACTAAAAAAGACACTCTTTAATTAACATATTAGAAAGTTAAATTCATGAATATAACCATCTCATGTTCCATTGCAACAATCCCAAAATCCCAATCAAGAACAGTAAAACTGAAATAAACCTGAAAAGATACGTGTTGTGAAAATAATGTCCACTTTGTACGGTGTGAATTAACCAAATAGGATCTAAAGATGAGGCAGACCATATGGTCTTTCATACGGCACACACAGTGAGACACATGACGATGAGGCAGCCTTTTATGTAAAATAGAAGGTGATCACATTGTTTTAAACAGGGAGCAATCATGTTCTACCATTGATCTTAATTATCAATTGGAACAAGATTCACAGAGAATGGATTTGTAGGTAAACAAAACAACAAATTCTAGCAGAAGATGTCAGGCTGTCATAATGTAGAACCTATTCTGTTTCCACTGGCAAGACAGTTAATGAAAATAGCCAAGAACCTGACCACCCACATTACGAGTAATAGCCTCTTCATGATCCATTACACCTTCAGGAGTTGTAATCACAACATAACCCCACTGCACCAGAGGGAAGACACAACCAGGTATAAGCCATGACTCATGTACCATTTCACCCCCAAAATAAATTTTTGCAGACAGATCTTCAGCACAGGTATTTTAATAATATAAAGGAGAAATGAGAATAACTTTTTTACAGATCTTTACTCTAAGGACATCAGGGTGATAAAATACCTGGTGCGTAGGAAGCCTGGCCTTTTTATACTCTTCAATATCTCTTGCCTTGACGTCTTGCCTGTAAGTAAGAGCTCGACAATCGTTCACCCTTCCTTGCAGTTGAACTGTAATTTTCCCCACTCTATGCGGGTCAAAAACTTGAAAATCCTTGATATATCCTGAAAGGCACAGGGAATAGTTACAACATGTATCAATTTTTTAAAAAATATAATTTGGAGATAACAAGGATCTGTTATTCCTTCATACCAAGAAACCAAACAAGAAGTCATTTGATAATGAATTACAGAACAAAACAGTCTACTAGCTACTCATGTTTCAGTGACCTTGTATTTGTGCTATGACTTACCAATAGAACCCCTCACATGGCAACTGCAGCAAAAGAGGAATTCATTTTTCTGTCAAAGAATGTAGAATCTCTATTCCATGCAAAAGAAGTTTGAATTCCTTCTTGTGGCCTAAGAGAATAGAAATTCCTTCGTTTTTATGGCCAAATAGTTTAGAACCTTTATTTGGACTTCAACAAAGATAAATGCATACCCAGTTCTATGCTATTAGGCATTACCAAATTATTTGAGCCAACAGAGATTTGAGGCTCATTATTCAAACTTTCCACTTATGCCCCAAATCAAAGTGACGATAGAATTGTCTGTTTTTCAAAATTATATTACAGATTGACCATTGAAATCCCACTACAGAAGAAGTAAGTTCAGATGGAAGGAAAATTGAAACAACAAGGCACAAAGCTAGTCGACCTGTACAGACAACCATTTTCTAGTTTATGTGAAATATGGAAATAACCAGTAAAAAAGTTAAGTGGAATGAATCCCAATATTTAGAGTCTGTTATCATATATAGAAGCTATATATTATTAATCACTACAAGTTATGACTCCTGAAACCCTCCAAGAGACAACTTTATGGCAACTGAAGTTAAAGTATATAGATATTAATGCAGAGAAATGGCTTAGTTAGTAATTTAGTATTGAACACTAAAGCTAGTCAACCTGTTTGGGCAACTATTTCCTTGTTTTTGTGAACCAAGGGAAATGAGCAATGAGAAACTTTCACTCATTGAAACTGAATTCCTAGAATCCATACGATTGAATTTTTTTTGTTCTTAATCAATATAAATTATTATTTCTGAAACCCTTGAGATTTAACTCTACAGCAACCCAGATTAAGAGGACATAATAGCTTACTAGTATTGAACTATTGATTAGCAAAATCAATTTCTAAAAAATGAAAATAATTAAAAGGTTTTACCTCGATTTTTCATAATTTTCAGGAATGAAGACATGACTGTGGAGATAGGTTGCAACTCGACTGTAGCTTTCTGTCTTTTCTCTGCATTCACTATTGCTCTCAATGCATTATTCAATATCATCCTACCCATCCTTGTCTTTGCAAAATGCAAACTCTAAAATCCACAGACCTAGATGAAGTCTCTGCAGGGAAGAAAACGATATTGCTATGAGGTTCAGCAACCAATCCTTGGTAAAATTTTAAGGCTATGAGTTCCCAGACCAATATCATAATAAACATATTCAAACACCGAAATGTATGAACTGCAAATGACTGAAGCAACATAATAGTGAAAGTGATGCATTTAATGCAAAAGAAAAGTCCTCTCACAGGCACTTACAATTTTGTTTTCTATATAACAAAGCAACCTTCACATAGAATCAGAAAAACAGTCGAAGTTCAAATAACCAAGTTCTGTTATCAAAATCTAATGTGACACTGGAAATCCTTCATAACACAACTAACAATTCCTCTTTGTGCTATCCAGTTCAAATCAAACAAAAACAGTAACACTCGTCCATTCCGGGGCTGGCCCTGACTTTCCCAGGGCTCTAGGCAAATAGTTAAAATGGGGCTCCCACAACCTTTAGGTGTTTACTTCTATATTCCAAGATCAATACTCTTGAATATCCAAAAACAGAAACTAACCCAGATGAAGAAGAAAAAATAACAGACCCAAAAATTTAATCATTGCAAAGGCTAATTAATGACCAACCCAATGAAATTATTGTGTTCATGATAAATTCAATGACACTCCTTTCTTTTTTATCCCTATTGAAATTCTGCTAGAAACTCAAAAACAGATGTTTGATCAACTGACGAAGAACAAGATAATAGAATATTGATGAATTCCTTACTGTAGAATTAGGGTTTAAGATTTGAATACAAAAAGTTAGCTTGAGAAACCAAATAACACTTCCTCGCTGAAGTTTAGAAATCCAATCCTTACTAGTTTGATTCTCATATACACAGCTACATAAACGTAAACAAAACACAGCTTAACCAAACCAACATAGCCCAGAAAGGAACCCACTGCAATATGCATATCAATTTTTGTCGGATGATGGAAATGGTCATGGGCTTATCGATTAGAAATGAGAGCATGAAGAGAAATTCATAGAGAGCAATACCTTTTGGGTTTGCCGGAGTGTCTCTGAGAGGCGGAGTGAGGAGTCTCCGTTACATAGATGACCACCTATAACACTGAAAAACTGAATTATACGGGTCGGGTTCTGTTTCAGGCCCAAACCGAGTCGACCCGAACCGAGCACACCCCGTTCCAAGTACCAAACCTTTGCAATCTGTCGTCCAAGACACTTGCTTTAGTTGTTTTTCACTGTGGTTGTTAAAGCAAGAGATTATATATATATATATATATATATATATATATGTTTGGTAAGAACTTCTCGTTGAGAATCGGTTGAGGAGTTTCATCTGAATGGTTTTATTACATCCACTTTTCAATCACATTTTTTCATTTTAACCGTTTAATTTATAGGTCTGTATACGTAGATCACTTATACAAATTTTCACTTAAGTTAATGATCGTTAAGACATCGAAATATATCAAATGAATGGATGGTCCAAATATGTCAAACATGAACCGTTTAAGTTGGTCCAATTATCAGAGGTGATGATAGTGGAAGTCACGACAGTGGTGGAGTTGATGATGGAGTTCATGGTTATAGTGGAAATCAAGTTGATCATATGAGTCCATTCACTAGTGAACTACACTTCATACATTCAACACAAGATGAAGATCATGGAAGTAGAAGAGCAGAAGCCGGCATCGGTGCTATAGAAAAAAACTTTGTACATCATAGGTCTTCTACGTGGTTTTAAAGTAGTTATTTAATTTCATGTAAAATGTATCATATGTATATAAGGCGTGATGAACTAGCCTTCCTTTGGGGTTTTCAGCCATAAAAAATGTTTAAAGTAAACCTTTAAGCATTATTAACGGTTCAACAGTTATTTTTTTCATTTTAAATTACTATAACTCCCTATAGATCAATATTTATTCCAGGTTTTATTTTCAAATATAATACATAATATAGTAATCAAACATCTCTTAAAATTTCATTTAAAATTTCCGTGTTTTTCTTCAAATTTCCGTTAATTTCCTCAATTTTTTTTACTGCAATCATTATTTTCTCAAAATTTCTGTTAAAATATCCATTTTTCAGAAAAGTCGATATTTTCATAATTAGCGAAATTTTAGTCCTTGGCTTGGGTTGAATAAGCAGCAGCGTGCTCTGGCACAATCGTTTCCTCTGAGAATTATAAGTGAAGAACGAGCTTCATTGGTGCTCCCTCTTCAAGTATCACTTACTGGGGAACTGAAAGAGGGCTTCACCACATTCTGTAGCACAAGGACACTCCTCGAATGACCTAAGAAATTTTGTTTCATTACCTTTAAAGCTTTTTGATCTTTAATTTAAATATTTTTTATTTTGTTTCCCTGGTGAGATCGGGACGTTATCTTCGATGTAAAGTTCTAGTTGAAATTCTAATTGCAAGTTAGGAAATTCGCCCATTGCTTTACAGATTCTGAAACAAGTATAGTGGTTTTCAAATTCATTGGCAACAACTAGAAAAATATACCATTTGCCTAATCAAACAAAAACAGTCCCACACATCCGTATTGCCTATAATTTACAGCAGAAGAAGTCTGAATTGGAAGTGGTTTTGAATAATATAGAAGAACATATTGTAATTGATATGTACTAGGTTGCATTGGCCAAGTTAGGAGCAAGTGCAGACCGATGATTCAAATTAGAGTTGGACAATGTCGACATTGTGATGCCCCATTCTCGTTCTAGGAAGAACATTTTTGGTACCGGAGAATTTGTTACTACTGTCCTTGTTCTATTAGGAGCTGGGCATTTAACCGAATGTGTGTAAAAACCGATCAAACCGAATCAAAAAATCGGATCAGATAACCGAGCCAAAATATTTGGGTCAAAATAAGTAGTGAACCGATCAGAACCGATTTAATTTGGATTATATTTGTTGAAGCTCTTAAACAAACTGAAAATAATCGAGCCGATTTGAATTATATAATTTGTGTGTGTGTATAATTTCCTATATACCTGAAACGTTATTATTATTAGTTGATTATATCATTACTTACCATGTACTTTCACACACTTAATCTCTCCATATAAAAGAAAATTTCTTATTCAACTCTTTTTCTAGAAAAATTTATTAGTGTATAAAAGATTGGGAATGCATTGGATTGCTTGTTGTACTTTTAGTTTATAAAAAGACATGTCCCATTTTTACTGTGGAACTGCTAAAGGCTCAAGAAGTCTTGCTAGATGTATGTTCTCTGCCTTTACTTACTTACACACATCACATCTAGCTACATACTCTCCAATGCTCTATTTCATGCCTTTCCACCAAAACTGGTGCTTCATGTTCTGATACATCTTTGTACTTCCAGGATGCATGGTGAAACTGGTCCAGTGTGACTCATCCAACACAAGTCTCCTGATATAATCATCACTAGGGACAAAGACACGTCCCTTATATCTGATAAGTCCATCTCCACTAACACTCCATTTGTCATCAGCTTCACCTGAATAAACTTGGGCTCGAAGCAAGTGACTCTCTAGATCATTTCACTGGTCTTCCCCCACCTGCTGAGGGATGTGGGGCCTGAATGATACACTAGCCAAGAATCTATAAGAATCCCCAAACTGCACATCTAAATCATAGTCCTCTAGTGTCTCCAAAGCCCCATGCGATAAAGACAAATACTCGCAAGCTCATATCTCTGCTTTCTGCTCAAAGCATCGGCAACAACATTTCCTTTGTCTGGATGGTATCGTAGAGTGAACTCATAATCAGTAAGATACTCCATCCATCTCCGCTATCATAAATTAAGATCACGTTGAGTGAAGATATACTACAGACTCTTGTGATCCGTGTAGATCTCAAAGGTGGCTCCGTAAAGATAACACCTCCAGATCTTCAAAGCATAAACAACAACTGCCAACTCCAAATCATAAGTTGGATAATTCTTCTCATGTGGCTTTAACTGTCTGGAGCCATAACACACAACTCCGCCATTTTGCATAAGCACACATCCCAATCCAATCCCTGAAGCGTCCGTATACACCTGGTACGGATGGAGAACGAGGATTGGAGTGGTAGTCAAATGACTCTTTAATTCTTCAAAGGCCTCTACACATGTGTCACTCCACTCAAACTTAACTCCTTTCTTTGTCAGATTGGTTAGTGGCGTGGCAATCTTTGAGAAGTCCTTGACAAATTGGCGGTCATATCCAGCTAGACCAAAAAAACTCCTCACTTACATAAAATTACGAGGATGTTCCCAATCTAGAACTGCCTCGATCTTCGCCGGATCCACTGACAACCTTGAAGCTGAGACTACATGACCAAGGAACTGCACCTCGAAAAGCCAAAACTCGCATTTTGACTTTTTAGCGAAAAGCTGGTGATTCCACAAAGTCTGTAGAATGGTGCGAAGATGATACTCATGCTCTGCTTGTGTCTTGGAGTAGACTAGAATGTCGTTGATGAACACGTTCACAAACTGATCCAGATAAGGTCTGAAGACTCTGTTCATGAGATCCTTGAATGCAGCTGGGGCATTCATCAATCCGAATGACACGACAAGAAATTCGAAGTGCCCGTAGCGTGTGCGAAAAGCTGTTTTCTCAATGTCACCATCTCGTACTCGAAGCTGATGATAACCAGACCTCAGATCAATCTTAGAAAAGAACTGAGCACCTGCAAGCTGATCGAACAAATCATCAATTCTCGGTAGTGGATACTTATTCTTCACTGTGACACTGTTCAACTTCCGATAATCTATACATAGACGAAGGGTCCCATCATGCTTTATGGCAAACAACACCGGTGCTCCCCACGGTGATGAACCATACCTGATAAAACCCTTGCTCATAATATCTTCCAACTGTGACTTCAACTCTTACAATTCTACTAGGGCCGTAGTAAGGTGGAATCAAAATCGACGTGGCTCTTGGGACCAAGTCGATCTGAAACTCTACTTCATGGTGTGGTGGTAAACCGGGTAAATCTTCAGAAAACACTCCGGGATACTCAGCAACTACCAGAATATATCGGTCACCACTAAATTGACATGTCTCCTTCGTCGATCTCATAATATTGTAGCAAGTTAAAGTCCTCCTCCCACGAAAACAAGGTCGTAAGAGTGGACTCGGCTGTGTGAGTCGCTCATCCATCCTGATTACCATAACACTACCTTTGCCTGGAGTTCTCACTGTAACTGTTCTCTTCTCACAATCAATGAGGGCTCGATGCTTTTCAAGCAAATCCATACCAAGGATTAAATCATACCCTTCAATATCTAATGGGTATATAACTGCTAGTAGCTTTCCCATCCTTAACTAGCAGCTGACACTTGCGAAAGATTCTATCTATAGCTGCCCCTTTTCCAAGGGCAGAGCTGAAACAGTAAGTACTACCAGTGGACTCTGACTAAAGTCCCAACGCATCAACGAACCAAGTGGCAATCAAAGAATGTGAAGCTCTTGTATCAAACAAAACTCTAGCCTGAGAATTAGATAAAAGAATCGTACCATCAAGAGCTGTCGACATGTCAAGAGCTAGCTATCCTCCTGTAAATGCATATACATGTCTACGTCCTCCGGTATTACGACCACTATGACCTCTGGTACGTGAACCCTGACTGGCCTGGCTTCCCTGACTCTGGGTAGGCTGCTGCTGTGAGGCCTGCTAATATGGCTGCTGGTGATAGGTCTGCTGATACGGCTGCTGCTAAGGAGCATGTGGATAAGGCTGCTGCTGGTAAGCCTGCTAATAAGGCTGCTGAACCTGTGGCTGGGCACGGCTGGAGGAACCTGATGCTAAAGCCGTACCACGATCCCTGTTGGGTCAGTGCCAACGGGTATGTCCTAGCTAACCGCAGCTATAACAAGAGTAAGGTGCTGACCGGCCGCCTGAAGACCTACTACCACTGCTACCAGCACTGGCGTTACCACCAAAAGTCCTCCTATTGCTCTTCCTGGTCGATCTCCTATCCCTGCTCCGAGAGTAAGATCCGCTACCCTGCCCATCTGTGGACCAAAAGTGTGTCGCCTGATCACTTTCAATATTGTAGGCGGCACTGACAATGTCCTGATAAGTGTAAGTAGTGTTGGAGAGCAACTCGCGGCGGGATGGAATCTTGGAGACCAGACTCAAATCTCTGGGCCTTCACATTCTTGGTGAGATGTGGAACATACTTGAGTAGCGACGTGAATCGTACCACATACTCATGAACAGTCAAGCTCCCCTGTGTCAAATTGAAGAACTCGGCCATCTTCTGATCTCTCAGAACTGGGGGAAAGTACTGATCAAAGAACAGCTCCTCAAACTGCTCCCAAGGCATCTGATCTGCATCATGTCGGTCTGCAATAGTCTCCCGCCAACTGTCAGCCTCTCTAGTGAAGCAGTGAACTGCAAAGGCAACTCGGTACTCTACAGGGGTGTTGACCGTCCACTGTAGCTTCTTGATATGTTTCAACTAAGTCTTGGCAACTACAGCCTCAGTAGTGCCGGTAAAGTTAGGTGGCCTTACTTTCAAGAAACTAGATAAGCAGCTAGATCTCCTCTCTAGCTCTAACTCCTGTGGAGTAGGGATGGAGCATTCCCAAATATACGGAACGCTCGAGTAATCTCATCCAGCTTGCAACGAGGTGGCATCGTCACTGATACTGAAAAAGAAATAAAGATTAGTCACTGAAACACTGTCCAGTAAATAAAGATAACAAGAATGTCAACTACCGGAACATGAATGAACTTTTGATCTCTGTATGAAGGAATACAACATGAGATCATGCAATGACGTCTGCATTACACACTAACAACTCGGAGTATACGACTCGAAAAAAAAAATTAGCCGTACAACAATGACACAGAAGGTACCAAAACGATGCTCTGATACCAAGTAATTACTGTCACATCCCGGGACTATTTCCGGCCCCGAAACACGGCAGTAACCGCCGTAATCCCAGACTAGTGAGTAATCAATACGTCATTTGACGTATTAACTACCCTCCAGATTGAAACTACAAGGCTATGAATAAAATAATCATCACACAATAATATGAATGTCAAATTTGAAATGACAATGTGCAAATAAGTATACAAATATTTTACAAGCGGAAGGTAGTGAATGAAAAATACATTAGACAAATATAGTACAGAGAATGTCTCGGAATAAACAAGCCCGAAAAATGTTTGAAAGTGCGCAACAGATTATTAATATATGAAATACGGAGATCACAAGAAGTGGAGTCCACACCAAAAATGGTGTCCCCGAAAAAGAAAGTGCACGATAACCGACGCCGCTCCACAAGCTCCTATTCCAGCTTCTCTAGTGATGGGTGCTGAAGACCTGAAAAGATGTAGGGGTGAGAAACTCATCCTAGCTAACCCAAATAAGGCCAAAGCCCAACCAAATCAGGGTTTTAAAACCTATGAGAAAACATATAGCTCATATGTGTAGATATACGTATAAGTATACGTCTAGGGCATTTAAAACATATGCAATAGCCACGCACATAAAGATTGAGTAAAACATGTTAACCACACATGAAAGAACTCTCTGGATCCACGCGGCCGAAATCCCGGGTTTGTCTTCACAGCAAACCGGGGCCAACTACCTATGCGTCTGAAAATTTATAGTAGCGAGAGCGTTCATTTACAGCTAATGCCAACACAAATCTCTCATAACATTACACCGCACTTACGTCTTGCTTAACTCTGTGCGAGACGAGCGTAAGTGGGAAACTAAAATAAATAAGGCATTGCCCCTCTAGAGGTTCACGGTCATCGACACAGTGGGAAACGTAGTCTAAACACTAGGTCCCGTCGCTCTCAGGCTAAGCACTAAAAATCAAGACAACGGTACTACTTTTTGATCTAAACACACACACGCACACCAAAGCTATAAGAAGCGTGTGGTCATTCAGTAAAACAATGCAGCTATACTTTTATATGTATAAATAAAGAAAAGCCACCAACCTGGGAGGGTTACGGGTCACCCATTGGGTGTGCCCCCTACTACCTGATATGACGATACAGATGGCTGCGCTCTAACTCCCGATCCTCCTGAAGCCGACGACGATGCGCTCCTGAGTCTGTGGGTGAGATAATAATGACATAGTTAGACAAATGTAATTCGAGGATTTACTATCTACACTTCACGATTTGATAATCATTTTCTGTTTATCTTTCTGACATTAGAGACTAATTTATTTGACACTCCGATTCTCGAACCGACGAGAATTCGAGATTATTTCCTATTCGATACTTACGTCGTTTTCGTCGCGTTTTTAATTCAAAAACCTTTAAATCATTTAACCGTAGCAATTAAAAACGTAAAAGTAAGTGTTCTATAGCAAAAGTCAAAAATCAACTTTGGAATAGTAAAATTCAACGGCCAACAGTAAAGTCAACGGTCAAAAGCCAACCGATGAATAGTAAAATGTCAATAGTCAACTGGTGAATAGTATAACTGGTGAATCGTAAAAGTCAACGGTCAAAAGTCAACCCGTGTATAGTAAAAGTCAACATGTGAATAGTACAATTCAACGGTCAAAGTCAACAGGTGAATTGTAAAAGTCAACAGTAAATAGTAGCAGTAAACAATAAATGTAAAAGTAAAACAATAAAGGTAAACGTAAATCTGTCAAGGGTAATTAGGTAACTTTACCCTTTTATAAAACAGTAAAAGGTTAAAATGACGCGGTAAAAATCAGAGTTTTTACCACGTCATCTCCGAACGACTGTGTCACCGGAAAACTAAGCTTTTCCGGCCTAATCGAGATGCTAGACCTGTTTTTCCATCTTCTAAACACCCTAGGCAACTCAACAATACCTTAAACGCAAGAAATGGTCGATATTTCATACCTCGAAGTTTTTCCTGGGTTTTCCTGCAGACCTCCTCCGGCGGATCTCCGTTGGCCTCCTCCTTCCTCCTCCTCGTTCCTGGGCAGCTCCTAGTAGTGCCTGGGAGCTTCCTTGCTCCTCTTGTGGACTGATTCTACTCGAGATCGACGCACGCCGGTGGTGGAGCGGCTGGGCTGTCTCAGAGTCTGTCTCTCTCGACCAAAAAGGAAGGAGAAGAAAGAGAAAGGAAGAAAAAAGGAAAGGAGGAAAAAGGAAAGAAGAGAATAAGAGAATAAGGAGAGAGATAGGTTTTTATAGAAGAATAAACGGTCACGATTCAACCAAACTTTTATAATAATGTTTAAACCAGAATCATTTTTGAAAAAACCATTTAAATACGCACGAACGTCAAAATAAATCGTAAAAACTGTACAAAAAATACGTGGAGTGCCGAAAAATATTTCGTAAATACTCTCACGCATGTGGCGACGTGTGTTCTACCATAACAGCGTTAGACAAAATTTACGACGTACCGAAAAGTAACCAGAATTAAACCCTAAGTGTGTCGGAAAATTAAATAAAATTATCAGGGTCTCACAGTACCGGTCCATGTACCATAAGGATACAATTTTATAGATGAATATTATTCACCTCAAATCTCACTCTTGTAGTTTAGTTAGATATATATCATCTTGGTAATATAATTGTCTCTTCAATGCAATCTTGTCGTGTATCACCATGCTTTCACATACCATTTAGTGAATGAACCTTTGGTATAATATAATTTCATCTTGATATGCTTCTAGACATCATCCGCTACTCCATGCACTCAATCATCACTAAGGAATGTAATCTTCTTATAATTGTAGGACGTTATCTAGAGGTGGCAAACGGGCCAGCCCAGCTCGGTCTGGCCCGTTTAATCGGGCTTTGGGCCTTGTTTGGGCCGGCCCACGAAGGCCCGCGTCTAAATGGCCTCGGGCTCAGGCCGGCTCATTCACTCAAATCTAAGGTTGCCCGGCCCACGGCCCAAGCCCATAACATATTAGGCCGTGCTCTGGCCGGGCCGGGCCCGTTTGTAGTTAAAAATAGAAATTAGTCTAAAATCGATATCATAGTATACCAAAACAAAAACAAATGAAAAATGACTCACATTTTCTATCGATCATTTGTTTTCATTGCCAACAAACTAAATAAATATATGATATATGAATCATATGATCATTATTTAAAATGAGACAAATAATGATCATATGATTCATATATCATATATTTCTTCAGTTTGTTAGCAAAAAAACAAATGATCGATAGAAAATGTGAATTATTTTTCATTTGTTTTTGTTTTGGTATGTTATGATATCAATTTTGGACTAATTTCTATTTTTAACTATAAACGGGCCTGGCCCCGCCCCAGCACGGCCTAATATGTTATTGGCTTGGGCAGTGAGCCGGGCTAGACTTTAGATTTGAGTAAATAGGCCGGCTCGAGCCCGAGCCCTTTAAGACGCGGGTCATCATGGGCCGGCCCAAACATGGCTCAAAACCCGATTAAACGGGCTGGGCCAGCCCGTTTGCCACCACTAGGTACAGATGAGAATGGATAAAATAAAAGTTTTGTACAACCTGCACGATATTCTTGATCCAGCCATTGGCTTAGTAACAGAGCTGATAGGTCTAGAAATGTTTGTCGATCCAACAATGTGTGTGCAAAAGATACACGAGATTGAAGACCTAAAATGGGACAAGTGATGAAAGAGATAGAGAAGATTATACAGGTTGCTGGTTTTGCTGTTGCAAATTCAGCATCCACTTCAGCAGGTTATGAGGATGTGGTTGCGAGGATCCTTACAACGGTCATGTCTTGGGATATAGGGCCTGTTTGGTACAGCTGTGGCTTTGAAAATAAGCTGGCTGTGGCTTATTATGAGAATAAGCAGCTGACAAGCAAAGCTGCTGAGTGTTTGGTAAATTGGCTTTTTATAAGTGCTGTGAATGATAGAAGCAGAGACTGACTGTTTGATAAATTAGCTTTTTAAAAGTGTTTTGAGTTTGTAAATTACTAGTTTAGCCTTACAATGCCTTAAGGGTTACTTATCAAATCAGCTATAACATAATGTGTCAAGTGTTGCATTCTTTGCATAAAGCTTAAATGCAGATTATTGTTAGTGCCTAATTAGTGTCACACTAACATCTCAGTTCATCCAAGTACTAAACTAAATGAAAATTTAACCTTCTGCAATAAAATTACTCACTATAAGGAGTCCATGTTGTAGGAGAACTGGTACCTTGTTCCCTGAGGCCTCCTCAGACTTCCCAGCTGGAATTCTCTGCATACCGAGTATGTAGCCATCTTGTGTTGTTACCTATAAACCAGATGGGAAAAATGCAACCACTTTAAGTTCAGTCTGCGTTTGCTAGACATATATCACCGCTCTTGATAAATTGAACTGAAAGAAAGGAAGTCACATACTATATGTTCTTCACAAGGGTAGCCTTGTGATATCACCATTGTTGCACAGATACCATCACTGCCAGATGGAGCCACTGCCAAAACCACCTTGTCTTGGACAGAGAATAGCTGTGTTCTTGTACCAACTGCCAATCCGTAGAACAAAACAACTACAATAATAGAGGTGAGAATGTTCGTCATTTTCCTTTGTTATAATGACAGGTAAACCAGATGCAAATTTCAATTGTTCAAACTGTTAAGAGGGGCGTCACCATCTTTTTTGCTATCAAGTAAACAGCAAACCAGTAATTATGTGAAACAAGCTCTCTCTCTCTCTCTCTCTCTCTCTCTCTCAAAGGCAACATCAGAGCGAGGCAACACAATCAATTAATCCAAGGCAAGGCACCACAAAATCTCATGAATCAAAGAAGAGAGAGAGAGGCAGAAAATCTCATGAATCAAAGGCAACAGAGAGAAAAGAGAGAGAGCCACTTCTTACATGAATAAAGTCAACTGAGTGACGACAATCGATCCCGGCGAACATCTCCGATCCGAGAAACCTTTACCAGAAATCAAATTGGGTCCTCGTCTCTCTTTGCGCATAACGGGAAGAAAGGCCTGTGGGACAACTATACCAAACTTTGGCTTTGAAATTTGATATTTCGCTTTCGGAGAACAGATCGAAACCGAGCTTTGACTCGAGATCTTCGTCGGCGGTGCAGCGAGCTTCTGCTGCTTCTTCGAGATCCACGCGTCTCTCCGGTCTCGTTTCCAGCTCTCATAGCCGCTCAGGTTTTCAGTGGAAACTATCTCTCTGCGAAGTTGGGCTTCGCGATCTGAAAAGCGGCAGCACACCCCGATCGATCGAGACCGGCTTTTGGCTTCTAAAAGCTGGGGTCGAGCAGCTTCGGCTTTTCACCCGTGCTTATAAGCGAAACAGGCCAGAAGCCGCCTACCAAACGCATTAACCAGCTTTGCTTCGAAGCAAAGCTGACCAAAAGCTCTACCAAACGGGCTCATAGTGGGGTTTTCGACCACAAAGATAGCTAGGGGCACAGGGAGAATGATATGCATTTAGATTTTTTAATGTTGAATATGATAGAAGTTGGATAACTCTGTTGTAATCATAGTAGTCAAACAGCGACAGGCATGACCCGTAGATTATCCTTACACCGATATTATCATAATTTAATCACCTTTAAGGTGTTGTGTTTTAATCACAAAAGACCTCGATATAATTAGGAATAATTCACCCATATATAAGCTATATTTTATTTGTCATGTTTCTAATATGAAATTTCTATTCTCCAACAATAGTTACATTGTGGAAGGCAGAATTTTGCTTGAACGTACGTACGTTATGATGTTTTGTATCATGGAATTTTCTAGGGTACCTACATTTATCGATATAACAACAAATTTGTTATCATTTTGGTAAATGTAATTATTATTTAGGTAATATTTGTTTTATTTGAGGTAATTACTTAACTTAAGACAATTTACAAGTTTATATACAATTTGTTGTCATTGTAGTAACTTGATACAATTACATGTAAATGTAGTAATTTTGTTGTGAATATTGTAAATTTTACTCATTTAACTACTTAGTTTTGTTCAATTAATGGTAAATAGATGTATGATATACATAACAGTACCGTAGACAACCCCATCTATCATAGTTCATTCACGGCTATTGGAGACATGTCTAGCTTGTGATTAGGTAAGGAACCTACCTGCTACATGCATGCTTGTTAACCTGAATGTAGCAAAGGCACATGAGCTGAGACTGAGACTGGAATCAAACGCAGCTTTGCGACTTAATATTCTTCTCCTGTCACAACTAGGATTTCAATTACATGATCCACAACATAGATGAGACTAGGGAGACACCAAGCCTTTGTTGGCAAAAAGAGAAAGATCTGTATCATTCCTCTAACCATTGTCTCAACGGCATTGCTCTTCAATTGTTCTTAAAGCTGTCGCGTGTATGCTGATCGATCTCCATACGCAATGATAAAAAAACAGAACAAAGTAACCGTTTTTTTCTTTCTTTCTTGTTTGTCTTTTCGTTCTGTATATGCAAGTTCGCACTTTACAAATTTGGCCCATAATTCTACTTGATTTTTCAACCACTCTATTCGTATTTTGTAAAAATTTAGGGCAATGTGTTCACGAGGTGGAGGCAACAACAACAACTCCTCAGTCAGCTTTGCAGCGTCGTCCATCAGTCGTCTTAAATTGTCTCTCATTTTAGCTATCTGATTAGGTCTCTTCAGCTCTTCAATGGCGTCCCAAGTCTCTTTTCCCTTATACAAGCCCTCTAGTTCACAGTTAAGCCGTCTCAGCTGTGATTCAAGCTCTGTGATATTGCACGGCCACCACTTACGGCGGAACCACATGATTTACGACAGGCACAGAGGGAGGGTGGTGATTTTAATTTGTATATTCATCTCCATGGTCGATCTTGTCTATATTTAGGAAGAAGAAGAACCGTTCGATATGCCTTCCATTCCTAGAACGTACTACAAAGATCATATAAATTCCTAGTCTTCTAAAGTTTCCTAGTACAAATTAGAGCTATGTATATCCTAATTTGGTCAGGGTTGTAGGAAGAACCATCCGATATGCCTTCCATTCCTAGAACGTACTACAAAGATCATATAAATTCCTAGTCTTCTAACGTTTCCTCGTACAAATTAGAGCTATGTATATCCTTAGTTGATCAAGGTTGTAATTTAAGTCGGGGACGTAAACTCTAGATTACAATAAGCATAAAGAGAATATCTGAAATAATAACAAGAATCCTCACAAAATTAATGTACTCTAACAAGTATCTATTAGCAGTGTGCACAAATGCCCACTCCATTTGCTTTGTAATTTAAGTTTCCTAGTTGAGGTAGGATCATTCCATTTTCTTGCCATTGACTTGTCCATATCTTAATTATTAGGAAATATGGCGTAGGACGGTTGACAACAGAGGAGATTAAGGAGTAGATTGATCGTTGCAGGTCCAACTCGGTTTGCTACAGATTTGGCGTTCGGTGTCCGATTTCTAATTATTTTTTCTTTTTGGAAAGGGAACGGAGAGACTAATCAAACTCTATGGTTTCCCACGATCTATGGGATTTTTCGGCCTGTTTTGGCCACGCTTTCAAGCAGGAGAAAATAGTATAAATACTGAAATTTTAGTGCAGAAAGTAAATTACACGAAAATTAAAAGAAGATGCGGGCATGCCACAGCACCAGTGCGGAATGTGAAAGACTAAGAAAGTAAAGGGGCTGCACGCCACTTGCTCTTCGCTTCAAGCAAATAGAGCTCCAGGTGTCACCTTAAAAGAAATATTTATGAGTAGTGATTTCTTCTACTCTTGTCGATACTCGTGTGGAGACGAGCAAAGCTATCAAAGAGACAAAAAGGTGGAACGTCACTCCAAGAAGCTTCACACCGATGATGACTCTAGGGAGTCAGATTGATTTGCTAAGGCATAAGGCTTTAGCTTTTGTGTTTGTAACGACGAGGTCGAGTTGTTGTTTGTTGTAGTAGTAGTTGTTGATTGATTGTGTGTGTTTCTGATCCCCGAGCCCTCTTTATATACTAGGTCATAAAAGGCTTTTGACGACAGTTATTAACTGTCGTCTAATAGTTTAAAAATGTGTAGCATAAATGACTGCCGTCTCTAAGCATGTCAGACGACAGTTAATAACTGTCGACTATTATGAACTAAGACGACATATAAATTTAATATCGTGTCGTATGAGTCTCTCAAGATTAATGAAATTGAGACGTGGAATACGCAAACACTACATGTATATGTCGTTGAATATTATATATGGAACTATATGTAGTCTGAAGACGTTGTTTTCAATATCAAATATTAGTCGTCTGTTTATAGCATTAAACTACAGATTTAATGTGAATATGTAGTCTGAAAATATTTTTGAGGACATAAATATGTCGTTTGTTGTAGAAACATATGTAGTGAAGTTGTTTTTAATGACAATTTTATGTCGTCTAAAGACATTGTAGTCAACATATTAGGTGTCATTTGTTGTTTGTGAAGAAGTGATGCTACATTGATAATCCATTGAGAAAAAACTACAATTAAAATCAAAGGTTTCTTATATATATCATGAAAATCACAAGGCTTGAAGTCAATTTAGAATATATAATGATAAAACGGTAAGAAAACTGGACTACTTAAGTTCTAACCCAAAAAAGCAACTACATGCTAATATTACTCTAAGACAGTCTTTTAACAGCTAGCTTAGGCATATTGGGCAAGTTGACTGTTGAAAGTGAATGTACTGAGACATCAATCGTAGAAGTAAAGATAATGAGGAACATATATGCAAGAATTCCTATAAACTCATTAGGAAATAACTAATAAGCACAAGCATAGACATCAAGTAATGTTGTATTTCCTTTCAAATTGGAAGTATCAATTGTTCAAAGCCCTCTACTTTAAGCCTTTGCAAAACTGCAAATCACTCAACGGTCCATTATGAGGCTATGAACTAGCAGTATTGTGCAAAATCTATATGAGATATAACATGAACCTATATGCTCTGGAAGCAAGTACCTAAAGGTAAATTATCACATCACAAATTAAATAACTCTACAAACTACTCCAAATATACAGAAATTTATGAGGGAAAGTATGATTGGAGGATAAAGAAATGGACAGTGCATACCTGGGTATACTTCTTCCATCCAAAGTGTTCCTCACCATAGATGCAATGTCAGCATCACTGAACTGAATCAATGCCTGCTTAATCATACGAAGAGATAAGAATGACAGACCATGGATGCAAGATGTTTGCAGTACTAGAAAGTTCAAGTGCAGACTTGGAAGCTGACAACCTTTTCAAAAGTAGCAATCTTGTGTACAAACCCAAAAGCAGAAAACACCTGATAAACAAAAGAAGTCTCATGTCTAATCACAGACACATATTTGAGCACAATAGTGAAATTACTCAGACATATACACACATTTATAAAATTACTCGGATATAATGTACCATAACAAAAATGTGATTTTTAAATTTACATCTACTTCTGTTTCGGAAAACTAGAGCAATAGAAATCAGACAAATTCAAACAAAGCATTCCAAACATACACAAACTACAGCTAACACAAATAACCAGTAATTCAAAACCCCAATTACTGCAATTCAAGGACTAAACAACCTTAATGTAGATAAGCCCTGATAAATTGAGCTGCTGAAATTGGATGAGGGACATACGAATTTGACAAAGGCTTGGTTGCGATTGGCACCAACGACGTTGCATTTGGTGTTGACGATCTTCTCGAAATACGTGTACAAGATGATTTCTTCTTCCAGCATACAAAAAAAATATCAAAAATGCAATACTGATTGACAAGCAAATTGAACTGAGCCTCTGGGCTTTTCCACGACTTGAGCCTCTGAACACCAAATTGAATAATAAGCAATACTGATTGACAAGCAAATTGAACTCAACATACAACAACTTATGAAGTCTCACCCAGATTGTTCTTGATTTGTCATCAAGGCTACAACTGTGAAAGCTTATGGTTGCCACTAGGACATCTTTTTTGCACCCCTCGCTGCAATATGTTAACAATCAATTCGATTAATCTAACAGATCTGGCTGGATGTTATATTCAAAGAAGTAGATTTATATACATTTATTAATAAGACAAAGCGTAAGGAAAATGAAGATGAAAGAGAATGAAGAGTACCGGCGACCAAAGGCCCTGTCGTCCTTGTCGCAGCAAGAGAAGGTTTATCCTCCGCCGTGGCCTCCACCCTCTTCCTGGACCTTATTGGGTTCGATTTCATTGACCCACCTCCCACTCCTATCTATTTCTATTGCTTTCTCTCTTCTCTACTGAACTAGCCTAGCCTAAATGGAAATACTAGTCAAAACTACTGTGTCACCGAGGTCGACATAGAATGGGCGGTGGGCGGAGATTGATTTGATCAAATTGGGGTTTAGGATTTGGGGGTGAGAGAGAGAGAGCCGAGAAGGACTGAAGAAAAGAAGGACAGCTCGGTGATTGTGAGGGATGAGTTTTGATTATGAGAGATTGAGAAGGTAGTGGGCTTTCAGATATACTATTGAGAGGTGGAGACTGGATAGGGAAATAGAAAGAGTGGGAGAATGAATCGAAGTTTTTCTGCTTTGAGTTTTGAGAGTTGGGTTTTGATTTTGGCTGAGTGTTAAGGCGGCCAATATTCCGTCTCTTCATATTTAGGTTAATTTGAAGGAATAAAAAAGTTCCTTTAGGTTTCCAAGGCGGTTGAAAGACAAAATATATGTAGTCTAAGATTTGATAATATTCTCAGTTTGTGGTATTTATTATGCTCTTTTGAGACTACAGTTATATGTAGTCTAAGTCTTTCAATTTGTAGAAGATTTGAAACATCTTTAAATTTTTGAGTTTTGACCTCATTCAAACAACATAAGTTTTGTTTTCTATCGTCTGAGTATAATAAAAATTGTCAGACGACAGAACATAACTATTATATCGTCTGACGCCTGTCGTCTATTGTCATTTCTGACGTACTACGAATAATAATCTGATAAAAATGCAGCTCCACCTATCTAAGTAGGTTTCTACCACCTTAATGGCACAAGATTTCATTTTACTCTGTAATAAAGCAACTGGATGACACAGTTCCAGCGACAAGTGGATTTTGCATAGTTCACAAGTACTGACCTTTCGCTTTTCAAGGACTACTTAGTCTCCAAAGCGGAGTCAACCACCAAGGAACTAGTATTTCCAGTGAAACGGCTTAGTCCCGCCTCGCCTCCTTTTATCTCCTTTGGGTCGACTAATTAGAAAAAAGGCTTATTAATGTTTCCCAAGACTTATAGAAAATTAGTCTCGAACCCAATGTATATTGGACTCAAACACGGTCATCTGAGTTCGTCTTAGGCCTCAAAACATCAATTTACTTGTTTTCGGTATTTTATGTTTTCTAGTTATTTTTCAGTTTAGTTTTAATTCAATCCTTGGGCTTTTAGGCTTGGTTTTTAGTCGCCCTAAGGTTTGTTCTTTCATATATAAACATCCTTATTATTGGTAGCAGACATTCAGTTTATCGATTTTAATTAAAACCCTTAAGATTTCTTCTCTTATTTTTTGGTTAACTCTAAAGTTATCTTATAGAGTTCTTCACTTGAGAGATCTCTATCTGATTAGGTTTTAACGCTGGTTAGCCCTCCATACTTCTATTAAGTCAAGTGATATCAGAGCTGGCCTCTCCTGTCTTTCTTATCTTTGATAATGGGTGACGCCCTAATTACCAGAGTAGACCTAGAAGGTGTTACTATGGTTTTTATCACAACCCTTCACTATGCCAATTAGTGCAACAAGCAACACTTTTCATACAATGGTGAGAGAAGAAACCGATGTAGAAATTTCAAATATGTCACATACAACGTTCCAGATCTGTCAGCTGATGTATGACTAATTTGGGATCATTCCAGATTTATTTATTAAGAAACTTGTACAACGTTAGAACCGATAATTTTTGTGTGAAATATGAAAAAAAGTGAAGCACTTTTCAAAAACTTGTTGTATGACTATTGTTAGGACCTTCTTGCTTTAGCCCTTCATGCCAAGACCGACACTTGGGTCGTCCTTTAGATCCATCATCAACAACAATTTATTATGAAATGTTGTATGAATTCAGTATATCGCACAATAGTTGTCTCATGTATTGTGTGATTATAATATATCATACAATAGTTTTATATGTATCATCGTATAATTATAATGTGTCATACAATAGTTTTGTGTAATATCATGTTGTCTGTATCAATTCCCCATAACCCCTAAACTCGAAACCCTATCCCCTAAAATACTCTAAGCCCTTCCAAATTTCCTACGTTTTTGAACAACAATTATTTTTATACTGATGTATGATGTAAATGCAAAAACATTGAATTTATGATTGACCAATTCGATTGATACCCATACTTGACTGAAAGATCGTGAATTTTATTACGTTGTTATAACTCACTATCATAATAACATCTAAGGGTAGAATTTTCTTGATCTTAATCGTAGACATCTAAATCTTAATAAATATAATAACGAGATATAACATGTTCATTATGTTGTACATAATGTGTCATAGCATGCGTAGTACATCTTATATGAATGAACATTTCTTGAAAGATTCATAAACGAGAATTGATGGGGAGTTTTTACGCCTGCATCAAATACACCCTTTTATCGTTAGTAGCGTAAGTCAAGTAGGGTTATCGTATAGGGCCGGGGATTGAGGGTACCTGCAAAATAAGCGTTAGCATAAATCACAACAATTATTACAGACTAAAAAGAAATTACAAAAGTGATTATTGTTCCTAACGAACAGCAGTCGAAAACCAAAATAAAAACCTAACCTAAACTACTCAGAAAATTATGAAAATTTGCAGGGATATAGTAGACATAGATATGAACAACTATATAAAATTTTAGGGGAATCAGAGATCCTTTGATATAAAAATAAAATAAAACAAAACAGGGGACAGAAAAGTGATGAAAATCCTAAAACAAAAAAGAAAACAAACCTAAGCTACTATATACAATGGTCATCTCTTGCATACACACAACTTTGAACAAATTCATGACATCAATGATCGTACGACTTCAACTCAAGTGTTTTAACGAATGCAAACAAGTGATAGACTCAAGTTCTAATGTTAAAAGCACTTTACCATCCCGGAATTAACACATAGAATCATTTAGAGCAAGAACTCAAACAAATTAGAAAGTCTTTTACCATCCTGAATTATTCTGACAATCTAATATGCAACTTATAAACTCATTATCATTCTAGTTCATGTATTACCATCCTGGAATTAACATAAACAATGATACAATTTGATTAAGAACAAATAACAAGTTATCAATCACAAGAGAACACGAACTAAAACACTTTAGGCATCATCAATCGCATAAACACATGAAAACCAAAAATATGGAAATTTCAATACTCATAGCAGAATCATCCATAGTTCCAATCTAAGAACACAGACAAAGAGAGTTGATGAAAACTAACTAAACTACTTGAATTAAAACTAAAAGAATACATAAGAACTGAGTTTGAATTACACTTTGAAGAATCGATGAAGAAAACTCCAAGGGATGCACAAGATTGTACATGGCAAGGAGGTGAAAAAACCTAAACTAAGGTTTGTGTTTCGGCTAGGGTTTCTGGAGAGAAAGCTAGAGCTTTGGCGTTGAAGTGGGGCAAAGACCGACCCTTTTCACGTCTCCAACACTTCCTATATATAGTGCACGTATCAGCAGCTGCAATTAGGGTTAGAGAACCCTAATTTTTGTCCATGGACTTGTCTATGTGGTCTGGACCTTGAAATTGAAGTTCCGGTCTAAATCTGAAATTCAGGCAGACTGACATTCTATCAGTAAAACGGTCATAACTTCTTCTTACAAATAGGTATTTATGATCAGCAAATAGTTCTGAAAACTAGACTCATCTAGCTTTCCAATAATATAAGGCTCATCTCCTGGTTCGTTGTGAGCTGTTCACAATCTTCTATCGAAGTTGATGGAAAATTTCTGGCAGCTTTTAGGATTTCATTCCTTGAACAACATAGATTCATTTTCCTTCTAGATTTTTCTTTTTTGCTTCTTTTATTCTCCTTGGCTTTATTCGAAGTTAAAATCAATATTGTTAAAGGAATTATATAGCTAAATAGTGTCGAAAACACATTAAGAACGTTGTATAATGCACATATCAAGAATATAAAATTTTGAAAATCAAACAGTCAAAACATGTTGATGATGTTAAAGAATGATTGTGGTACAAACCTCATAAAATTTCAGTATTTTACGAGTGTCGACCGATGAAGTCAACCTTAACGATGCTTACGTTTCACTATGAGAAGCCACTACTAGGATCAGTGTTTTAGCCGACGACAATTTTTCGTCGACCTGTTCATCAAATTCGTCGGCTAAGGTCATAGCCGATGAGTTGTCGTCGGCTAAGATGTCGTCAGCAAAGGCTCGTCGGCTATGACTTTAGCAGACGAAATAAAATCCGTCATCAGCTATAATGGAACGCTTAGCCGACGACATATTTTCCAATTATTCGTCGGCTAAACATAAGACTTTGGCCGACGAAATATTAATATTTTGTCGGCCCACTTAAAAAACTTTAGCCGACGAAATGTAGTATAAATCGTCGGCTAAATTGTCACATCCCGATCCTAGGATTATATTACGGTTGGTTACTTTGGTCTTTTACCGTTTAAAGTAACCGTTTAACCGTACAATGATGGTAAAGTTGACTTTTTGGTAAGTCAAGAATTTGAGAAAACTTCCTTCTTGAAAGTTGTAGAGGGCGTCGTTACGAGTTCGTGGACACGTAGCACGCTCAAATCGGAGTTCGTATGAGAAAGTTATGAACAAAAGTATAAAGTTACTATGCGGTAAAACGGCTATATATAGGAGTTACCGGGGTGAAAAATCAGATTTTCACCCGGCTCTCTCTCCTCTCCCCCGACGGGAAATGCTGCCGGATTTTGCGCGCGCCACAGCGCCGCCGTCCGGCCACCAATCGCCACCACACCGGTCCCAAAAGTTCGGCCTCCGAGTCTACTTCATTCCTAGGTAAGCTTTCCGACCTAACTCGCCGTAAATCGGGAGAAATTCCGACTTGTTCTTCATGTGTACAGTAGAATTTCGGGATCGAATTTCTCCCTCTCTAGATCACCATTTGTTGAGTTCTTTATATGGATAGGATGGGTTTTAGGTGTACTACAATCCCCTAGAATTTGGTAGCTTGATTCGAAGTGTGTAGGAAGAATTGAGGATTTGAAGTTTTGAAGTGTAAATTTTCGGGGTCTACTGTTCATCGAGTTTTTGACCTAGTTAGAGGCCGAATTGGCCTTCGAGTTGAACTAGAAAGTTGTCCCAAATGATGAGACGAAGCTACTGGTAAAATTTGGTGGCGATCCGAGGTCGTCGGAATTTTAGCCGGAATTTCTGCCGGCGGCCGCCGTCGGCGGTGCCGCCACTTTTTGGGCAGTTTTTCATGACCATTAATTAGTACTTATTGTGAGGAGTCTATGGTTAAAATTTGGTAATTTTTGGAGGAGTTTTGGTTAGGTTTTGGAATTGTTCTAGTTTAGTATTATTGGCGGATAATTAAATATTATTCCGACCATCGATTATTGCCGGTTAAGGTTTAAGGATTATTTTAAGGACTCCTAAGGTATTGGTGAAATGGTTGAATGGGTGTCCATAGTAATTCCACGAATTATTATGGGTGAATCTAATGTCAATTGAATTATTAAAGAAAGTCGGTGTTATGGTTGGGTAATCAGAAACGAATGTATTTGTTGAAAAGCTATTAAAAGGAAAGGAACTTGGTCAACACGTGGTCAAATAGGATTTCCTGGTCAAACTAGGAAAAGACCAAGTCAACTATAGAAAGACTAATTGATTGGTTTGTTTGTACAGTCTCTGATTGAACGTGAGACGGGCTCGACTACGCGGGTAGTTCGAGAGTTTCGCTCGAGGAGCTTTCCGAGCGGGAAGGTCGCAATAGTACTGTGAGTGGACATATTATTTTTAAATGAATGCATGCCTTAATTATTGATTTTATTGCAGGGTTTTTATGATGGTTTCGAGAATTATATTTTCCTCGGGTTCATGAATGTTTTATGTGGATTTATGCATATAAGACGAGGAATGGTTTTACTTTTTGTTTTGGGAAGAGTAATTGAGTAAAGTATTGTTATGAATTTTTGTTATAAGGGTTGTCAATGAATATGCTAGCTAGAGTAGCGTGAGGGCGCTACTAGAGCTCTTAGCTCCGACCCTAGCCTGAGAGGTCAGGCAAACTACGTAGTGCACTATGAGGGTTGTCCACTATCATTTTACCTAGAGCTCTTAGCTCCGACCCTGGTCTGAGAGGACAGACACGCCTGAGATGTCAGGTGGATATTATAAGGGTTGTCCATCACCATTTTACCTAGAGCTCTTAGCTCCGACCCTGGTCTGAGAGGACAGACACGCCTGATATGTCAGGTGGATATTATAAGGGTTGTCCATCACCATTTTACCTAGAGCTCTTAGCTCCGACCCTGGTCTGAGAGGACAGACACGCCTGAGATGTCAGGTGGATACTATAAGGGTTGTCCATCACCATTTTACCTAGAGCTCTTAGCTCCGACCCTGGTCTGAGAGGACAGACACGCCTGAGATGTCAGGTGGATATTATAAGGGTTGTCCATCACCATTTTACCTAGAGCTCTTAGCTCCGACCCTGGTCTGAGAGGACAGACACGCCTGAGATGTCAGGTGGATACTATAAGGGTTGTCCATCACCATTTTACCTAGAGCTCTTAGCTCCGACCCTGGTCTGAGAGGACAGACACGCCTGAGATGTCAGGTGGATATTATAAGGGTTGTCCATTACCGTTTTATATAGCTAGCATAGCGTGAGGGCGCAACTAGAGCTCTTAGCTCCGACCCTAGTCTGAGAGGTCAGACTTATTGTGTTTGTGAATATTTCTCTTCCCATAATCCTTATTGGTCATGCATTTGTGGAAATTTGGTAATTGTGGGCATGCATAAATGTTATTTAAATCATTAAAGTTTTGGGAGAGCATTAAAGGAAATAGAGTTTTCAAATTTGATTTTCGTCCACTCACTCTAACAGTTTTTAAATGTTTCTCCCCTGGGCCTTTCGTTTTTAAATGCCCAGCGATGCAGGGTTCTTGAGAGGAGGTCGAGCGCGTACGAGAGTCGAGGCATAGTCGATCATTCCGTTGCTGCTTGAAATTCTTTGGGGTAATCATCTCTGTAGACTGCTCTGACTAACCCGGTTTTAGCTAGTTGTGTAGGAAGGGTTGGCCATTTCAAGGGGGTTTCGGTAAGAAGTTCCCTTGAGGTGGTCCCCGCAGGATTTACTTCGGGTTAAAGGGGTTTAACCCGGGGGTGGGTCTTGACATTGGTATCAGAGCATTAGGTTATCGTTTCCTGTTACTACCTCATGTACTTGGTAGCACTTAGCGTCTATAGAGTGATGGTTCGACCGCGGCGGATCCATCGGTATTTTATGCTTTGGACGCTTAGTGTTTTTTGAGGATATGAGTTAGTACTTCCTGATTGAGATATGGACCGAGTGGTCCTATAAACGATCGAATCTTCAAGACTATGCCTCCGTACGCGCGACCTCACAATGAACTCCTGTAAGGAACAAGGTTAGCTCGTTGCGTATTGATTGATGAGTCCCCAAGGATTTATTGAGAGTTGAGTTGGGGATCGAGCTGTAAACTCACGTTGTTTAACGAGCTTGAACATTATGTGTGGGTACTAGGTGGTGACCAGTTAATTCACACCTAGAAGGCTGTTATGGTTGTTGGCAGGGATGTTGCAGAAACCTAAGGCGAGGCTTTAGTGTTCGAGTTATGAGACTCTCAGCAGTGAAGAGTCATAAGAGTTATGAAAGAGATTGCATCCTGCGATGGAAAAAAAAGCTGAAGTCGCCTAACGCAATTATTCAAAAAGGATGAATATTGAGATTTGACGATTGCCACGATTTTGTTGAGGTTCGTCATTAGTGTGGTTTCAGAGAAACCAACGGACACTTGAAAGTGGAATGACTTAAGGAATTTGTGTGTTGTTATTTTGTGGTCTGGATTCTGGTGACTAGTCCATGAGGTGACACTACTGGAAAATGTTAAGGAAGTAAAGGCTGTTTTGGTCACTCGATGTTTATGGAACAACCACTGGAACTGATGGTTTGGGTCACCTTGGTACTGACATTGTTGTCGTCAGCTACGATCAGACCCATTTCGTTTCAGCCACCCATGATTGGGGTACTAGAAAGATTCGAATTGTTAGTGAGTCCGAGTATGATTTAAATTGGTGGTGACAGTGGTCATTGGGCCATTTATCGTGGAGGCAGAAATTAAATCGTGTCATCAGATCTTGGGGCTCATGTCAACCATAAGGTGAGTTATCCACTTGCGGTCAAAGTGTTTTAATTCGTAAACCAGTGGAGGGGTCCCCAGATTGGCTGTGATAGAGTTCGATTTTCAGATCGGGCGAGTGTTACCAGTTGTAGCTAAGGGTAATTGGTTTCGGAATTTAAAGGAACATGTTGGAAGTGGCAACAGGCCACCGGGTCATGGACCAAGGGTGCTCGGGGTACCAGAGATAGTGTACGAGCCTTGATGGACTTGGTATTATTGTGGTGTAGGAACCGGTAGTTGTGCAAACGACACTGTTTGACGGCTGAAGATGTACATGGGTATACCCCACAGGAGCACGTGTGCCCCCTTGTGTAAGGAAGTGATAAAGTGAAATTTGGGTAGCACATGCTGGTAAGGCATAATTATCGTGTGCAGCGGTGTGTGGTCAAAATGACACCAGGTAAGTGACTAAGGCTGATGATGACTTCATTTTTAGAAGGTGTCATGAGAGTTTCATTTATTGAGAACGGAGATTAAAGACGTTTGGTTAGAAGTTTCTGTGTAAAACGTCAATTAAATGGTTTAATGTCGTTAGTAGGTGGAAGGATGTTTTCTGAGATAAATGCACGGAAAAGGTGAAGTGACAGCAGTGGGGCAAGGTTTCCTGGATCATTGAATCTGAGTGAGAATGTTGGTAGTTGCTTAAGCTTCAACCTGCAACCAAAGTCGTCCGTTATGACACTTGGTTTCATCGAAGGTGATTAACTGAGCTTGATAGCATGAGAATTTGTGCACTCACTGGCTGTGGTTTAATCAAGTATTGTAAACGAAGGTGAACCTAGTCATGTTTGGGGTTCATAAGTTACACCCACTGCAGTGACAGGAAAGATTCTCAATGTGATCTGTGGAATGAGGATTTGATCTGGGAAATTGAATTTTGGTGTACATAATGAAATCCTATGAGGATTGAGAAATTGTTGGCACTGCTATGGTCATGGGTCATTTGAGTAGTGACCCTACTTGTTAGGAATTTTTGACCTAGCGGCAGTTCTTGGCGCCACGAGTGTAGAGTAGTAGCAAGAAAGATCATTGGAGGTGACTTACGAAATTGTCAACATTTCGGTGAGTATGAAATGCTATGGAACTAGGAAAGGTTTTTCTTGATGACTCGAAGGTGTTACGAGTCTAAGTGTGGTAATCTTTGTTACTGAGATTGGTAAGGTATGTTGCTAAGTTGAGCAACACTCCATTGGAAATCGTTGAGTGTTGAAGCCACGTTCAGATTAAGTTATGATCTGAGGGGATGTTAACGTGTGGCAGTGGATCTTGTAATTTAGGATCTGAAGTGGTATTTTGACCTTGTGATGTTCACGCGCCCAGTGCGGTGAGGACATTTGTTAATTGGCGCCTTGATAACTGGAGGCTCGGTGATCAATATGGTTAAGTCTGGTGAAATTAATTCCCGATGTTTTGATCAGGTGTTCCTTTGGGTGTGCACCAGTGGCACCAAAAGTTATGTAGATGTCCGATCTGGTTAAATGTCCAAATTTGTCGGTTATTACCAGACGATTTGGTAATGGAGACATATATGAGGAAATATCTTTGTTGAGCGGGTAAGGCTCTGGGATTCTTTTAATGGTAAGTCTATCCCTGATTGCGATACGGATAATGTTTAATAGACGCACAGTTATGGTTGAAGTGCAAGTTCTGCACTATGCGTCATTCCAGGCTAAGGTAAGAGATAGGGAGGTCAGTGGCACCTCACCTATGAGTAGTACGGAGATGTGTTACCAGTGGTAAAGTACGCTGTAACCCCACAAGTGATATTGAGATGGCGATTCTAATGATCGGTTTGTTGGTAAAGTCTAGATTTATCCGGTCGGAATAGCTTGTAGTAGGGTGAAGCCTGGCAATTTGTCTTCATGCGAGGAGTAAATATTGTTGGATCTCGATGTCAGGAGCTTTTGTATCTCCTTGATTAAAAGGCTATGATTTTGGATTTACGCTAAAAAAATTCATGGCAGTTCATGTCCTGTGTGTGCAAGTGGTTTGAGTAAGGATAGATCAAGGGAAGACAATTACTCTACAACAGGACAACTCGACAGGATAATTTATAGGAAGCGTAACCAGATCAGGGAGTCTGATTCAATGAGGTGATGGTTTGTGTAACACAAGTCGTCATGGTTTTCTTGTGGACTTGATGTCATGGGTTTTGACCCCACGTTGTATTGTGTTACCAGAGGATTTAAACCCATTAGTGACACTGAACCCTACTCCTCAGGTACGGTAATCATTTCCTGCATAGGGAATGTGTGAGCTAATATCTAAGTTCGACGAAAGAATACAAGTATTCTTGAAGAAATTTCACTCGCGACAAACGAGGGGTTGTTGCATCAGTTTGATTATTAGCGGTATTGTGACGACGTCACATGCGGTTGGTAAGGACAATGTTGGTGTTTGTTTGACTAAACGAGAAGGGATAGGAGGTTGGTTACTGGTCGAAGTTGTTGTGTCGTGCAGTAGGAATTTCGAGGATTACAGATGATGGATCAGTATAGGCAGTGTCGTATTCCACCTCATAAATGAGATGGAGTACAGTAAGAATTCGGTGATTCAGTTGATCAAAGATTCAAGAGAAAATCATTGTGATCCACGGTAAGACTTCAGACGGTTTAGTTTTGACCCGGGAAGAGTGGTCGGGTGTCAGAAAAAGGGAAAGTATTGGAGGTTATCATCCACGTAGGAAGGAGTGCTACGTTGGTTAAATGTGACATGTGACAAGGTTACATGAGTTTGAGGAATTGTTGGATATCCTTGGAGTTAATGGATGCCTAGTGTCACGTATGTCCTTATTACGGGAGTAAGTTTAATTCCTTACACCCTATATGAATAGCCTTCTGGCTAGTACTGGAAATTGGCTTATAAGGAGGATCAGTAAGGATGTTGACCGTAAAGGGCAGGTGTTTAGGGTTTTGACAATGCTATTCGTGAGGTGTTTCAGAAGAGTTCTCAGAAAGGAGTTGATATTGGAGAATAATATCATTATTTAAGTGGTACTATCCCCCACTGTGTTGGACTTTGAGTATAGAAATTTCGAGGACGAAATTTTTATAAGGTGGGGAGAATTGTCACATCCCGATCCTAGGATTATATTACGGTTGGTTACTTTGGTCTTTTACCGTTTAAAGTAACCGTTTAACCGTACAATGATGGTAAAGTTGACTTTTTGGTAAGTCAAGAATTTGAGAAAACTTCCTTCTTGAAAGTTGTAGAGGGCGTCGTTACGAGTTCGTGGACACGTAGCACGCTCAAATCGGAGTTCGTATGAGAAAGTTATGAACAAAAGTATAAAGTTACTATGCGGTAAAACGGCTATATATAGGAGTTACCGGGGTGAAAAATCAGATTTTCACCCGGCTCTCTCTCCTCTCCCCCGACGGGAAATGCTGCCGGATTTTGCGCGCGCCACAGCGCCGCCGTCCGGCCACCAATCGCCACCACACCGGTCCCAAAAGTTCGGCCTCCGAGTCTACTTCATTCCTAGGTAAGCTTTCCGACCTAACTCGCCGTAAATCGGGAGAAATTCCGACTTGTTCTTCATGTGTACAGTAGAATTTCGGGATCGAATTTCTCCCTCTCTAGATCACCATTTGTTGAGTTCTTTATATGGATAGGATGGGTTTTAGGTGTACTACAATCCCCTAGAATTTGGTAGCTTGATTCGAAGTGTGTAGGAAGAATTGAGGATTTGAAGTTTTGAAGTGTAAATTTTCGGGGTCTACTGTTCATCGAGTTTTTGACCTAGTTAGAGGCCGAATTGGCCTTCGAGTTGAACTAGAAAGTTGTCCCAAATGATGAGACGAAGCTACTGGTAAAATTTGGTGGCGATCCGAGGTCGTCGGAATTTTAGCCGGAATTTCTGCCGGCGGCCGCCGTCGGCGGTGCCGCCACTTTTTGGGCAGTTTTTCATGACCATTAATTAGTACTTATTGTGAGGAGTCTATGGTTAAAATTTGGTAATTTTTGGAGGAGTTTTGGTTAGGTTTTGGAATTGTTCTAGTTTAGTATTATTGGCGGATAATTAAATATTATTCCGACCATCGATTATTGCCGGTTAAGGTTTAAGGATTATTTTAAGGACTCCTAAGGTATTGGTGAAATGGTTGAATGGGTGTCCATAGTAATTCCACGAATTATTATGGGTGAACCTAATGTCAATTGAATTATTAAAGAAAGTCGGTGTTATGGTTAGGTAATCAGAAACGAATGTATTTGTTGAAAAGCTATTAAAAGGAAAGGAACTTGGTCAACACGTGGTCAAATAGGATTTCCTGGTCAAACTAGGAAAAGACCAAGTCAACTATAGAAAGACTAATTGATTGGTTTGTTTGTACAGTCTCTGATTGAACGTGAGACGGGCTCGACTACGCGGGTAGTTCGAGAGTTTCGCTCGAGGAGCTTTCCGAGCGGGAAGGTCGCAATAGTACTGTGAGTGGACATATTATTTTTAAATGAATGCATGCCTTAATTATTGATTTTATTGCAGGGTTTTTATGATGGTTTCGAGAATTATATTTTCCTCGGGTTCATGAATGTTTTATGTGGATTTATGCATATAAGACGAGGAATGGTTTTACTTTTTGTTTTGGGAAGAGTAATTGAGTAAAGTATTGTTATGAATTTTTGTTATAAGGGTTGTCAATGAATATGCTAGCTAGAGTAGCGTGAGGGCGCTACTAGAGCTCTTAGCTCCGACCCTAGCCTGAGAGGTCAGGCAAACTACGTAGTGCACTATGAGGGTTGTCCACTATCATTTTACCTAGAGCTCTTAGCTCCGACCCTGGTCTGAGATGACAGACACGCCTGAGATGTCAGGTGGATATTATAAGGGTTGTCCATCACCATTTTACCTAGAGCTCTTAGCTCCGACCCTGGTCTGAGAGGACAGACACGCCTGAGATGTCAGGTGGATATTATAAGGGTTGTCCATCACCATTTTACCTAGAGCTCTTAGCTCCGACCCTGGTCTGAGAGGACAGACACGCCTGAGATGTCAGGTGGATACTATAAGGGTTGTCCATCACCATTTTACCTAGAGCTCTTAGCTCCGACCCTGGTCTGAGAGGACAGACACGCTTGAGATGTCAGGTGGATACTATAAGGGTTGTCCATCACCATTTTACCTAGAGCTCTTAGCTCCGACCCTGGTCTGAGAGGACAGACACGCCTGAGATGTCAGGTGGATATTATAAGGGTTGCCATCACCATTTTACCTAGAGCTCTTAGCTCCGACCCTGGTCTGAGAGGACAGACACGCCTGAGATGTCAGGTGGATACTATAAGGGTTGTCCATCACCATTTTACCTAGAGCTCTTAGCTCCGACCCTGGTCTGAGAGGACAGACACGCCTGAGATGTCAGGTGGATATTATAAGGGTTGTCCATTACCGTTTTATATAGCTAGCATAGCGTGAGGGCGCAACTAGAGCTCTTAGCTCCGACCCTAGTCTGAGAGGTCAGACTTATTGTGTTTGTGAATATTTCTCTTCCCATAATCCTTATTGGTCATGCATTTGTGGAAATTTGGTAATTGTGGGCATGCATAAATGTTATTTAAATCATTAAAGTTTTGGGAGAGCATTAAAGGAAATAGAGTTTTCAAATTTGATTTTCGTCCACTCTCTCTAACAGTTTTTAAATGTTTCTCCTCTGGGCCTTTCGTTTTTAAATGCCCAGCGATGCAGGGTTCTTGAGAGGAGGTCGAGCGCGTACGAGAGTCGAGGCATAGTCGATCATTCCGTTGCTGCTTGAAATTCTTTGGGGTAATCATCTCTGTAGACTGCTCTGACTAACCCGGTTTTAGCTAGTTGTGTAGGAAGGGTTGGCCATTTCAAGGGGGTTTCGGTAAGAAGTTCCCTTGAGGTGGTCCCCGCAGGATTTACTTCGGGTTAAAGGGGTTTAACCCAGGGTGGGTCTTGACATAAATAATTTAAAAAATTAAAAATTAAAAGGAGTAAAGCCGACGAAATATAGTACATTTCGTCGGCTTAACTACAACTATAGCTGACGAAATTTACCATATTTCGTCGGCTAAACTGTGGGTAAAAAAATAAAAATACTTTAGCCGACGAATTATGGTCATTTTCGTCGGCTATAGTACTTTTTATACTTAAAAAAACTACAAAATTTCTAAATTACCATCCAAGTAAGCTGCAAATTACACAAACAATTTGATATAATCAACAACAAACACCATCAAAAGTAGTCTAAACATTTTGTATTAAATTATTAATTTATAAATTGTTCATAAACCTAAAAAACTAAATAAAATCTTTATCATCTAAATCTATATCCGCGCCAGGAGGAGGTTGCTGGGGAGGTTGCGGCGGTTGAGGTAAGGGAATAGGCGTATGCATGGGCGGAGGCGGAAGTCCCTGAAGCTGTGCAGCTGAAAAATCTTGCAAGTACTGGAAAATCTGTTGCTGCTATGCCTGCTGGGTGGCATATACTGCCACATTATACTCTTGTAAAGCGGCAGTATATGCTGTTTGGGCAGCTTGCTGTTCCCGTAACATCTGAACTTCCACATCTAGCTGAGTCGTTCTACTGCTGGTCGAGGCTGCCTTTTTCTGAAATCCGGGAGTGGTCTTCAGTACCCCTTCTCCCTTCTTTCCTAGACCCCGGCAGTAGAAGTTATTTCCTCGCGGTGGGAATGTTGTGTCCATGATCCTCGTCCCAACCCTGAGATCCGAAGTGTCGATCCGGGACATGGCTTCAGACATGTCTTTCTCTTGCGTGTCAGGCCATGTCTCCCTGACTATAGCAGTCATCACCTCGTCACTAGCCTGCCTCACCCTCGCCTAATTGGATAGGAAAAAATAATTAATTAACATTTTGAAATATATATAAATATAATTTACTAAATTTTAAAACGTAAAACGACTTACAATATCCTCCTGGGCGTCAGGATATGCCTTCTCGTACGTATAGACGTACAGGTTGACCTCTGGATGTTCCCTGGCCGCCTCCTCCATCAACGATGCGAACAGTCTAGAACCGGCATGATCGTTCCTTGTGTTGCGTTGCCGGTTCTGAGTGTTTGCCCGGGAAACGGCCTACAAAGAAAAAAAAATTAGTAAAATATTTTAAAACGTACTAATTATAATTCAATATAATAAATTATTATTTTTAATTACCTGTTTATGTGGGTTGTTGAATTCAGATATCAGAAGCTAACGCCACTCGTATTCCCTGAACTGGAATCAAGGGGGATACCAGAACGTTCGTTCTCATGCGTAGTCCAGTGGGTCTGTAACTCGTTCTTCCACTCCTTGTACCTGTAATACGACAAAAAATTATAAATATTATTAATTATACATAATTTTGTTTTGTCTTTAACTTTGCAACGTACCTTTCCCCATGCACAATGTCCGCCCAAGTGTTCCTCAGGTGCTGGGGAACATCAAACCACACCTGCATTAAAACATTCATTAGTTTAGTTTTTCATAAATCTACAATGTAATAAATAATGTTAACTGTGAATTTTTTTTATACTTACCGACATTGCATTGTGGACCATGTCCTAATTAACATCCTGTGGGACCTCGCCCCAGTCTGACCACAACATAAGGACTCTATCCCTAATAAGCGCTCCCACTCTGCCAGAGTACATCCTCGTCTTGTCGCCCAATACTACGTTCTCATCCCCGTCAGTATCAATGACGATCCTTCCCGAGGTACTCACTATCTTCTTGAGAGCCTTCCCTGTGACGGGACCTCTCTTCTTCCTTGTCGGCTTGGCTCCGACGGTGCCTATCATAAATTGATTATTAATAGATTATATTTATTATAACATTATAACATTATAACATAACAAATTATTTATATATCATTACCTGAGGGCGTTGGGGCGGATGCAACAGATTCCGACTCTGTCGTCGATGATGATACCCTCGCAGAAATTAAATCTGTACCAAACGGCACCAACAGGTACGCCGCTGATGGGGTCACCTGCGGGGGTAGTGGATAAATCGGCGCCCCTGAGTCATCGACTGCAGGAAATGCCGGTATCAACCGCTGAAGGTAGAGAAGAGGCGACGACATCTGTACCCCAGAAGACCCACCCTCCGAAATAGTAGGGCCCGGAGTCAGTGCCTTTTGTATCTCAGACATACGTGATGCAGCCACCTCCGCCTGAGTCGGAGGCCACAGCTGCCTCGAGGAGTGAGGGACGCTCGGCTGCCTCGAGCGAGCGGCGTCCAGCTACATGGAGAAGCGAGGGGCGTCCGGCTGCTTGGAGGAGCAAGTGGCGTCCGGCCGCCTGGAAGAATGTGTGGCCCCCGGCTATCTCTGTGTCGGCTCTAGAAGAGACGCACGTCGGGCTGTCATTGGGCCCTGAAACGACGCCCGAGGGTTGCTAGACGTTCCCTCAGACGATTAAGCCCTTTGGCTTTTTGAACTCTTTGATTTACTAAACAATCCTTTCATCCTGTGTATTAAATAATTAACATTATGACAAATAATTAACAACATTATCACTAATATAATTAATATTTTTTAAAATATATAGCATTATAAAAAATTAAGAACATTATCACAAATATATTAAATATACCAAATTTATTAAATATACGGAATTATAAAAAAATTAACAACATTATCACAAATATATTAAATATACCAATTAATATTTTAATATACCCAAATATATTAAATATACCAATTAATATTTTAATATACCCAATTTATTAAATATACGGAATTATAAAAAATTAACAACATTATCATAAATATATTAAATATACCAATTAATATTTTAATATACCCAATTTATTAAATATACCAAATTTATTAAATATACGGAATTATAAAAAATTAACAACATTATCACAAATATATTAAATATACCAATTCATGAAAATAATTTAATATAATTCAACATTATCACAAACAACATTATCATATAATTCAATATATTGAAAATAATTGAAAATAGTTCTATAATTCAATATAGAACTATTTGTGATACGCAACATCTTCTTCCTCGTCTTCGGCCTCTCCAAGTGTAGCCGCCCGAATGTTTCGAGGGTGCACAAGGTTGACGACTTTCCACGCGTCACCCTTAACAAGGTCATCAAGATAAAACACTTGTTTCACCGATGTCGCAAAAACGAACGGGTCATCTTCGTAACAGCTTGTAGCAGTGTTCACCGAAAAAATCACGTACTGATCAATCTTCATGCTCTGCGGGCTTCTAGTATCAAACCATCTACACTTGAAGAGATGCACGGTAATGCCTTGCCCATAAACGAGTTCCACCACTGAATCAAGAACACCTTAATAATCAACTCCATTCCGCCCACCATGCGCCATCACCCCAGAATTTTGTGTTCTCCGTCTATTGTCTCTCTGTTCACATATAAATTGCATGTCATTCACCTTGCACATCGGATAAACTCTTGACATTATCGGCTTCATCGCTAGAAGTCTTAGTTCGTGCGACCAATTTGGGTAACCATCAAATTGAATATGGTTCATCTGTAACCAAATATTCAATATATTGTAAATATGAATAATTATGCAATGAATGAGTCATGAACAAAAATAAAGAATTACATACCCAGCTGCCAAAATAGTTCGCGAACTCCTTGTTGTGGTAGTCGAGATCACCTTGAATGTCTGGACAGTATAAATGGATGTCTTTCCAGTATTCAACTTATGGACAGTTAATCAATACCCACCAATGGGCTATGACTAGCTCATGTGGTTGCAACTTGTAGCACTCTGGTAAAATCCCATAAACTTTAACATCATTAGAGACTATGGAAAGGTTAAACTTCTGTACATCTACCGGTATGGTTTGTGGAGTTTCCTTCAACGCACCTAAATACAACTTCATGTAGGTGACGCACTCGTGCGCAATATATATTTCAGCTATACATCCTTCAGGCGTGGATTTGTTAGCTACATAAGCTTTGTAGTCTCCAAGTTGTCTATATATAAATAAATTTGTTGTAGTATGTTACGATTATATATTGAACATGTAGAATAAAAAAATGAGGTGTAAAAAACATACCTTTCCATAGGATACATCCAAGTATAGTGTACTGGACCGGTAAGCAACAATTGCTCAGGAAGTTGGATCATCAGGTGCGGCATGATGTCAAAAAAAATTGTAGGAAATATCCTCTCAAATTTACACATTATATAAATAATGTCCTGTTGCATGTCACGGAGGTCAGATTTTGTCACTTCCCTTGTGCATAACTTCTGAAAGAATCTTGATAACTCTACTAACGGCTCCACCACCTGACGGAGAAGGAACGGTCGAATGAAAATAGGGAAGAGACGTTGTAGCAGAATATGACAGTCATGACTCTTTAACCCGTACATTTTATTGTCCCGAATGTTTACACACCGGGCTATATTTCCTGCATAGCCTGAAGGATACTTCACAGAACTCATCCACCTAAAAATTACGTTCTTCTGGTCATGCTTCACGGTGTAAGGAGCTTGAGGCATTTTTTTCTTCCCTTCTTTCAACCACAAATGTCTTCGTATCTCCATTTTTTTAAGATCAATGCGTGCCTTCGGACCGTCTTTCGTCTTTCCCTCCAAGTTCAGTACTGTTCCCACCACACTGTCACACACATTCTTTTCTATCTGCATCACATTTAGGTAGTGCCTGATCAACAACTTACTCCAGTATGGGAGTTCCCAGAATATGCTCTTATGTGTCCAAAATTTATACCTGTCGGGTCTGTCAGGTATTGCCGCCACAATATTGGGATGATTGCTGAGCTGCCCAAAATCATACTTATTAAGTACTGCTAAAATTTCTTCCTCCATCCATCTTCTAGGAGGCACACCATTTTCTACAGTCCCATCAAATGCCTTGTCATCAAACCGCCATTCGTGATCATACGGAAGGAGAGTACGGTGACCCAATATGCATATCTTGTTGCAATGACTACTGCTCCCCTCATCGCTTATATATATATATTAAAAAAATTCAGGTAATCCAGACAAGTTTTCAAGCAAAACCGGAACCAACCCGATCTAAACTGGATCGGATCGGATCGGTTTGAGTTATTTTTTCACCCACTTAAAATAGATCGATTTTTTCAGATGGTTTTCGGTTGGAAACCGGTTTTTTGCCCACTCGTACCAGATTTCACGACATGCATACATTCCTCCCTCCAGATCGAAAATTCCACAGAAAACCCTAAATCCGCAATTCTTCAATTCCCGATCAATCTCTTTTTCTCCGACGAGAACCTCTTCTCGCCAAGGCAATCCAACTCCCTTCTCTCGATTTCAGTCCCTCTTATTCCTCAAATCCCCAATTTTGAGTCCTAATGCCTAATTCTCTCTCTCCTTCCTTTGTTGTTTGGTTTCTCTATTGTCGTCATCTCCATTCTGGTGTCGTGACCTTCTATTAGAGCTGGAGCTTCATCGTGGCAGGGTGGAGGAGGAGAGAGCAGCCGCTTGGGCCCAGTAACAGCAGCGCGGTCGCAGGGCTTCGACTGAGGCTGGAGAGGTGGAGCAGGACTCAGGCAAATGAAGGTAAGATGGCTTTGGTTGTGAGTTTTTGTTTTTGTAGTTGGTGATATTGGTGTCTGAAATTGGTTATTAGTTTTGATTGAGGAGGAGGTGAAGCTGATGGTGGAGTGGCTGGTCTCACAGGTGAAGCTGTAGCACTTAGAGCCTATGTTGGCAGGGCAGCAACTCAAAGGACTGAGTTTTCCAAATGGTGTATTGTAGATCCTTATCATTTTGTACGGAGCAGGCTGTATATTGGCCGAGGTAAAGCAAGGACGACTAGGTTTGGTATTTTTCGTGCTCCTGAAGGAATTGTTGTGGATTTCAGTGACAGAGTATATAATATGCCATCCTTTTGTGGTAGGATTCATTGCTTATCTGGATGTTAAAGGGCTCTATTAAATTTATAAACAAAAGATGGAATCTTGAAAACCCACAACTCCTGGAGCCATCATGCTCTCCAAACCTCAGCTACGCTTCAATAACCTATTCAACTATTTAAGTTAGGGTAATCAGAGCAATCTACATGGAAGTGATACTTAAATAATCTTACGGCAACAACGGATTAATTGACTATGCCTCGCCTTCTGTACGCGCGACCTTCTCTCAGGAACCCTGCAACACTAGGCATTTGAAAACGAAGGGCCGAGAGGAAAACATTTAAAAACTTTATATTAGAGTGAGTGGATAAAAATAAATAAATTTCTTATGAAAACGTATTTTAATGCTCTCCGAACATTTTGTTAATTTAAAAACCCTCATGCATGCAACATTGGGAAAATCTCAAATAATCATTGAAAAAAAAAATCAGTCATGATAACTTAATGACTTAAAACTCAACATTTAATAATGGAGAAAAAAGTTTCACCATGACAATAAGCCTTCAAAGCTAGGGTCCGAGACTCCTAAGGCTTCTAGGTATGTGTGCGCCACTTCCTTAAATAGGGGTCCACTCAGCTCTACCATATTTAATTAATAAGGTGGGGTCTTCAATCTACCACACCTCGCGCCACCCTATAAGGTGGGGGTCATCAACCTATTCATCCCGCGCCACTTTCTCAAGTGCGGGGTCTAGCCGCGCCACTTTCTCAAGTGCGGGGTCTAGCCGCGCCACCCCATAAGGTGGGGGTCATCACTCCACAGGCACACCGCGCCACCGTAGTTAGGTGGGGGGTCAACACTCAACGCATCCCGCGCCACCCAATAAGGTGGGATATATATATATATATATATATATATATATATATATATATATTCTTGAAATTAAGTTCTTGCACTCTACACCTTATTATGTTCAGTCTAATGAACAGGCAGAAGCTAGCAACAAGATTATCCTGAGTATTTTACGGAAGATGTTGGCAGTTAACCCCAAGGACTGGCATAATGAGTTAGATCACACTTTGTTGGCATACAGAACCTCCAAAATGACTCATATTGGGACCACTCCATATGCCTTGATGTTTGGCCATGATGCAGTTCTTCCTATGGAGATTAATGTTCATTCTGTGCGCGTTCGCGAACAACATCATTTGATTTGTGAAGATTATGTCCAGGCCATGTATCTGGAACATGAAGACTTAGACTCAAAGCGAATGGAAGCTTTGGATAGTCTTATTATGGAGAAGAAAAGGGTTGCTCGAGCATATGATAAACGCATCAGAGGACACAGTTTTGGAGTTAGAGACCTAGTTTGGAAAGCCATTTTGCCCTTTGGAGAACACGTTCGCGAACGTGGAAAGTGGTCTCCAACTTAGGATGAGCCATTTTTCATTGATCATCTTGTTGGTAAAGGTGCTTACTATCTCAGAGAGTTAGATTGCGAAATTCATGCTAATCCTATCAATGGCCGCCTTCTAAAGAAATATATTCCTAGTGTCTGAGAGTTTGAAGATCCTTCATTGTTTGTTCAGCCTCCTGACAAGACTGGTTTTCCTTTAACTTCCCACATAGGGGGCATGGTACATACAACGAGTTTGCTTGGTTTAGCTTCATAGGATTCCGTTCGCGACAACCAAATCAAACTGGGGGCAATACTATACCATGTGGATAATTTTTATACCCCACTTTTTTGAAATTTTCGACATTTTCGATGTATTGGAACTTTGAGAGTTTCATTGATCTGTAACTATTTGAGTTTCAGTTTCATCTATATATATATTGAACCAACACCTGTGGTTTAAAATTGGGAAACCAATTTTTGTTTCAATACAGACAAAGACAAGAAAAACAGTCAAGTGTTTTATTCATATGTGGCTTTGTGGCCAAGAACATTACAATACAAAAAAGCCAGAAAGTGGCTCTAATACCAAAGCATAAATTCTACTGCTATTCGCTATCTACCATAAGAAGTACAAGATAGGATGATACCATCGGCGAAGGAAGAATCATATATACCATCTGGTAGGTCATGTGATGATCAAGAAATGAACACAAGCCAGAATGGGTGGGTATAAGTTGACAGTCCCCATTATCCTTCTATTAACTACGTTGTGAGTATGCTGTAAGTTCAGGCAGATCCTACAACAGGATGTACACTTTATGGAAGGACATGAGGACATGTCATTAAACTTATGTACCATACGTGGACAGACCACTAAACTTAAAACAGGGCTTTTCGCAATGAATGATATCTGGTGGAAAGAATTTCTTAAGAAGAAGACAAGAAACGAGATCCATTTGGGAAGATGCTTTACGGTTTGATAGGAACTGTTTTGAGTTCCTCAATTTATAGTAAGCTTGTGAACTGATCTGACATTTGAAACGAGATCCATTTGGGATGAATGATATCTAGTGGAAAGAATTTCTTAAGGGCTTTTCACAACGAATGATATCTGGTGGAAAGAATTTCTTAAGAAGAAGACAAGAAACGAGATCCATTTGGGAAGATGCTTTACGGTTTGATAGGAACTGTTTTGAGTTCCTCAATTTATAGTAAGCTTGTGAACTGATCTGACATTTGAAAAGCAGCCGAGAGATAGTAAGTGGTCAAAGGTGGTTACGTTTCACATCTTTTGAGGATCTCAGCATTGGTTGATAATTAGGCATTGTGATTTTCCGAGATAATGCATTTAAAGAGGAATCAAAGCAATTGGTTATTAATTAATGAAGTTGGATCTGGGCCATTTACAAAAACGGTTAAGATTACAAGCCTAATAGGCTGTCTACAAAAGTTTGCCCGTAAATCTAATATCTATAAGGATCATTTCAATGTCAGCTTTGGATGTTAAGGCTTTTTCTTTTGCCTTCTTTTCTGAATCTTCTGTTTGTTGAAGCTGGTCCTTTAGGTTCTTCACATTTGGAATTCGTGCTTGAATGATAGAGAGTCTGGCTTGTTTTTCCTCATGTGCTTGCTTCAATAGAGCTTCTAGTTCTGCTATGCGTTTATCCACGATCACAGTAGCCTCTTGATACTCAGACTGGAGCTGTTGGGATGCTTCAGTAAAGGATTTTAGTAGCTGACTTTTCTGTTTGCTGAAGGCTTTGGTTGTGTCTTCATCAAACTCCCAGTTTTCGATTTATGAAGGCAAATGTTGCATGCAGTTTTCAAGGAGCTCAAATTTTTCAACATCTACATGACCACTGAGGGTCAAAATGACCTCAAGGATCTTGTTTTCATTCCCCTCCAAGGTCATGTCAATAGAGTCAAAGTTCGCCAAGAACTCCTTAGCTACAGCTATCTTGAGATCAGTAACAGAGATTTGAAAGAGAGCCTGTAGGCTTTCTTCCAAAGATGTTTCAGCAACAGATGTATTTGGCTGGGGGCATTTGTTGGTATATCAGTTGTCGGGATAGTTTCTTGACTGATACCTGGTTCCTACAATATTCAAACATGAAAAGTTAAGTTTTAGGCAATCCTAGGGAGAAGGCAGTTATGGGAAGAGCTTGATAGCCACCAATGATGTCGGTACTTTTTGAAACTTGATTAATTTTTTTGGCTGCCTATAGTTTGTGTTGATGGCAAAACTCTGTGCTTTAAGAGGAATGTTACGGGTCTGGAGCAAGACAAATGTGTGTGATGTTACAACTAGATTGGTTGCTTCTAAACTAGTCCTAGACAATATCTAAGCTGAAATTTCCAATCAAGGTCCTTCAGATGATAGATTCTGGTTAGAGAAACAAGCTCAGGAGAATTACCTCACTGATTTGGCTATGCAGGCTACTCTTCTTAAAGATAAGGCTAGAGTTCTTTGGTTGTCCGATGGAGACCGTAACATAAAGTTCCTACACAACATGGTTAAATTGAGGCAGATAAGCAAGTCAATTACTTTCTTGGAGGTCGGTCAAGATGTCATTTCACACCAAGCCTCTACAGCAGCTTATATTGTTTGACATTTTGAAGACTCCTTCAAAAGGGACTCCACAATCATCGACACGGGTTTAGTGGAAAGAGTGATCTCACACCTAGTGTCAGGTGAGAAAAATCAGTCCCTTATCTTAGTGCCTACTTCGACAGAAATCTGGGATACTATTAGAGCTATGGATAGCTTCAGTTCTCCTGGACCCGATGGATTTGGCGGTTCCTTTTATACCTCTTGTTGGTCAATTATTTCTAAGGATGTTGTGAACGCAGTTCAAAGCTTCTTTTCTTCTGGTTTCATTATGCCACACTATAATAGCAACTTGATCATTTTGATTCTGAAGAAACATGAGTATGCCATTCTGCTAGATTATCGTCTCATTGCTCTAGCGAATTTCAGCTTCAAGATTATCACCAAAATAGTAGCGGAGCGCTTGGGTGTGGTGACTTTAAGAATTTTATCTAAAGAGCAAAGTGCTTTCACTAAGGGCAGATCCATCGTTGACCCTATAATCAGCACGTTTGATTGCATTAATTTGCTGGATGTCAACAACGATCATGGAAACGTGGCTATCAAGTTCGACATCAAGAAAGCTTTCGACACTCTTGAATGGAATTTTCTTTTCTGTGTCCTCCGTGCCTTTGGTTTTTGTGACACCTTTGTCTCTTTTGTTAATAGTGAGTTAAAGTTAGCTCATCTCTCAATTAATGTCAATGGTGAATCCTGTGAGTATTTTTCGTGCTCACGTGAGGTTCGACAAGGGGATCTGTTTTCTCCTCTTCTTTTTTGCTTGGCAGAGGAAGTCCTTAGCAGAGACCTAATGTTGCTGTCAAATCAAGGGAAAATAAAACGTATTGCCTTTCAACTTGGTGTTAATCCTCCCAATCATGTTCTCTTTGCGGATGATGTTATGGTCTTTCTACAGGGTAAGAAAAGACATCTTCAGAATCTAATGCGCTTCACGAAGGAATATGCTCTTAATTCAAGTCAAGCAATTAGAAAGGAGAAGTTTAAGTTGTATGTGGTTAATTTGGCAATTCAAAGGCAAACTAAGATCAAGACAGTTCTTGGCATTGATATTGATAAGGTAATGTGTAAGTTGAGTGCTTGGAAGGGTTCTCTTCTTTCCCAAGCTAGAAGATTGCAATTGATTAATTCAGTAGTTCAGGGGCTTTTGGTTTATAGCTTTCAAGTCCGCTTGGCCGAAAGAGCTTCTATCTAAAGTTCAGCGTTGGATTAAGAATTTTTTTTAGAAGGGATATCCTCTTAAAGATGGCTTAGCTCTTATTTTCTGGAATATTTGTTGTTTGCCAAAAGACAACGTGAGTTTGGGAGTGAAAAATATCTTCAGTCTCAACAGTGCTCTTCTCTTGAAGCGGGGATAGGAAGTGGCATCCAATTGCTCTCCATCGGCCTCTCTTTTGCATTCTCATTTCCTGAAGGATGATTTATCTATGGTGTTATCATATAAGAAGTCTTCAGTGTGGCTAGGTTTGAAGGCCTTATGGACAACCATTTCACAAAACCTTCAATGGGTAATTGGCAACGGTCGCATTGTGAATTTTTTGACTAATAATTGGCTGGGTTCTTCCATTGCCTCTCAACTCAACATACGTGTGCAATTCATCTTAATTTTCTTACTAACAAAGTTTTTGATTTTATTTCTGATGGTCAATGGAATTTGCCAACTAGCTTATGTTTTACATCCCTTACCCTGGCTTAAAGAATTATGAATACTCATATTTTGCTGACTAATGAAAAGGATAAGGTGGTATGGTCTAGGACTTCTTCTGGTAGTCTAACAGCTAAGGAGGCATATTCTTTTTTGACTAAGGATACTGTAACTTTTTCATGGGAAAAGAGCATTTGGCACCCTTCATCCAACCTCGAAAAAGCCTTAATACATGGAAATTTTTGCACAATAATATTTTGTCAGATGAGCTGTTGCAACGTAGAGGGTCTCATTGTGTTTGAGATGTGTGTTATGTCATAATGCATCATAATCTACTCGCCATCTATTTTAAGAATGTCCTGGAATTCAAACTTTGTGGGAGAGATTATCAATTCTTTTCCAACGTGCCTTTAATCCGGGTATGTCTTTCGCAGATTACTTTGATTCGTCTTTGCTCAATGATTTCAGTCCCTCTACTAAACTCCTTTGGTTTATTGTGAGTTGTAACATGTTATGGTGTACATGGTTTGAGAGAAATTACATTAGAAATGGCACTGGTCTTTTTAAATGGAACACATTAGTCACTTCTTCCTCAATGTTTTTTGTGATTCTGCAAAGTTAGCTTTCCAACCGGCTGCTCCTTCTGCAAACAACTGGTCAATTTTTAGGCTTTTGGGTTTGTCTCCTCTTCAGGCAGCAACCCTAAAGTTTGTTCTTGTTTCTTGGCAGCCTCCGGACCCTTCTTGGTTGAAGGCTAATATTGATGGCTCTTTTCAGGGGATTAACCTAGCGGGGGCAGTGGAGTTTTCAGAGATTCTACGATTACTTTCCTAGGGGGATTCTCAAGGAAGGTGCATGCTTCAAGTGCTATAGATACAAATATTATTGATGTCATTGAGGTGGTGGCTATTGCTCGGTCTAAGGGCTGAACTTACCTTTGGATCGAGTCTGACTCTACTTTGATTGTGCATTATTTCAATTATCATGATATGGTTCCTTGGTATTTAAGGGTTGCTTGGAAAAATTCTGACTGTTGCTAGCCAAATGCAAGTGAAAGTATCTCACATTTACCGTGAGGGTAATGCCGTTGTAGATAGGCTTGCCAACTATGGTGCTCTTAATAGGGATTTTTGGTGGGATTATTTGTCTTGTTTCTTACGTCAGCCATTTGGTTATGATGCTTCAGCAAGAGGATTCCTTCGTGGAGGTAAAATTCTTCATTGCTCTTTTTCGTCTTGGTTTCTTCTTTACTGTTATCTTTGTCAGTGCATGTGATATTGCTTTGGTTTTTTAGGATGGTTTTGGCCTAGTCCCCTATCATCTTGCTTATACTTTCTACTCATTTTTATTAATAATAATCTGAGCGTGAGACTGAGCCTCCTAGGATAGGCTGGGTTCCAAACCCCGTTTAAAAAAAATCTGAAACTCTGATCAATTAAGCCTTCATGTGATGGTTTGGGATGAACTCTATTTCATTTCCACATGCAATCATCTAAGATTTTGAAGAAAAAAAAGAAGAGATTGATTCGATTGTCATCCAGTTCAAATAATGGGTTTAGAGAGAAGCTCATGATTCATGAACAGATCTAAGTCATCAAATCTGAAACCTCATGAAGAGTTTCAGAGCATATGAGACATGGCATACTAGGGAGGACTTAGAAGAGGGATGAACATGAGGGTTTTAACCAACTTGCTATTCTATCCATTTGATCATCCCAATTATGATCTAACGGCTCTAATCAGTTTGTCCATTTATCCATTTTAGTTCCGCAGGTGAGCGGGACTGTCTCTCATATTGCTACTTACATCTCTCATTTTTGAACATTTTAAAATCCTAATTTACCCCTAATAATCCTTAAACGAAGGAAAAATAATTGGTAATCTCTTTTCTCTCTCAACCAAAATTTCATCTTCCATTCTCAGAAAAAGGAAATCAGATTATCATGAAGTCCTTGGAAATTCTTGTGTTCATCGTTGTTGATTTCATAATTATTGGTTAATGTAGATTTTATACATATCCATCTTGTTCTATCATGAATTTTTGACTTTTTTGATGAAATAGGATATATTAATACTGAAGATGTTACAAGCGGTATGAATATTACAAATAAAGCCACTAACGGACCACTTATAACGTATCTCAAACCGAAAGGCTCGAGAAATAATTTCCTACGAGAGCTACTAAATCTCTGGTACACCATGAGACAAGAAAATGATCACCAAGACCAGAAGACTCGTCCGACAATCTGCCAACATAGTTGGTAATTAAGCGTCGACATCCCCAATGGGTGCTCTAACCCCATGAGAGACAATAGCTTGAATCCACTTCGCCTTCTGATTAGTGAATCCTCGTGATAGTTACGGGTGTAAACCGTCATCACTAAATCAGTGGTACGTTGTAATCAGCCCAAACACGACCATAGAGGATCAAGTTATTCAACAACAAAACACAAACAGAAAAGCTAACAACAAGAAAGAAAGAAAGGAATGGGGTGTAACACTTCTCCAAAAACAGCAACACCAAGCCCAAGACTAGACAGGCCCAAAGGATCTAGCTCGAGTTCAGCCCAATTCTAGGAGCGCTCCATCATCAGCTACCATTCGAACCACAGCAGCCAACACTCACCGCCTCCACCACGCTAACCTCCATTGACGATCGAAACCACTACAGCCTACCTCACCAATGTCGTCGAAGCTTCCCCACTCAGATCCGCAGCCCTCCACTCTTCACCTCACCAACCCTTGGAGCAGCTCGCCACAGAACAGCTGAGAACCAGATCGGGACACACAACCCCCAGAACCTAGCCTCTACGCAAATGCTACACTCGGATCTTCATTCTTCCCGGCCAACTCAGATCTGCAGCCCACCCCACTCTACATAAATAACCCCTAGAACAGCACGCCCAACAACTACACACCCAAACGAATCCAATCTGAAACAGAAGGATGCCAAATCGGAGTTCACAACCCCTAGAAACTAATCCTCTCCACTAGCGCTGCACTCATATCTTTGCTCTTCTTGGCCGGAGGCAGATCTTCCAGCTGAGACTCCTATTGTCCTCCTAACCAAACCATGCACCAACCTTGAGATGGTAGACCAAAATAGGAAAACTACAGAAACAGTTGCACCCCAACCGAAACCCTAAACCCATCGACGACGTAATCCCCTGACGAAATCCTCCTGACGAAATCCCCTACCGATCGAGATGTAGCGACAGGTGCGCCATCGACGTTTGACCGGGAGAGAAGCAAAACTCTCTCTCGCTTTTTCTTTCGTTCTAGGCGTGTGAGAATACTTCTAACATATGATACCACCAAAACTTGAGTGTAAATAATGTGGGCATATGCGTTCAATTGATAAAGAAAAATACATCTCATCAAGAATAGTATAAACATCTTTTTTCTATTCAAGAGCACATATTGCTTAGTACTAACTAGATATGATCAATTGATTTTTCAATGAATTTGGGAACCACACTTGATCAAATAAAATGTAAACTTTGTTTTTTACCTTTTAATTTGAAGAACGTATATTTTATGTTTTCTTTTTCTTTAGTTTGGCTACCTAAGAATTGAAGTCAATCAAGCACAAAAGTAGAAAAAAAATATACTGCAGTTAGGGTTAGTCTCCTTCTCTCTTTTTAGCGTTAAGGTTTTCCATAGTTGAGCAGCACGATCCCTCTTCCATGGCGTCGATCTCCATGGCTCTCAAGAATACAGTAGTCTCTTCCACATCGGTGACGGCTAGCCTGATTGCCAAACTCTCCTTGAGCAACCAAGAAGAACCAGTCGACTTGGGGAACCTTCAGTGCCCTAAGAATGGCTTTGTGGCTCAACGTTTCTACCTTGTTGGGCATCTGAATACTTCTCGTGCAATCACTTTTGACTCATTTAGGAGTGCAGTCCGCTCTATGTGGAGGCTTCCAACTCTGGTGGAAGTACAGGCTAGAGGGGACCGATTTCTGTTCACGTTCACAACTGAGAGAGATGTGAATAGGATGAAGAGAGGAGGACCATGAGCGTTTCAGAGATCCATGATCATCCTTAACGATTACGATGGTTTCTCGGACATTATGTCTGTCCCGTTAGACTTTGTATGGATCTGGGTTGGCATTGACGGTCTTCCGGTGGCACTCTCAATGGCAGCGACTGCAAGGGTGGTAGTTGAGACTATCGGACCAGTCCTGCAGGTTGACAACACAGGGTTTCAACGAGGTCATGTTCGCGTTCGGATTACCTTATCCTTGTCTCAACCGGTGCGCTTGAATCACTAGATTAGGGTTTCCCCAACGAATGTTCTTCAAGTCTGAAAGAATGGGAGAGAGATGCAGGACATGTTCTATGCTGAATCATGGTGGGGAGGATTGCCCTGCAGTTGCTGCAGAGGCGGCAAATCTGGTTTCGGAGGTGGCTAGGGTTACTGAGCCTTATCCAACCCTCACTGTCCCGAATTCCCCTTGTCTGACTTCCCTCTTCCCGAAAGCAAAGAAGGCTATGCAGATTCGTGAGGTTCTGGCGTTTCCTTCCCCAGCCAATGTTACAGGGGTGTGGCGAAGCAGAGAAGAGGAGGAGACCCCTGAAGGCAAGAAAGCCCGTCATATGCTGACCTTTGACCCTTCTCCCCTTAACCCTAAGGAGCTGGGTTTTTTGGTGACTGAGAATGGAGCCCTGAGCATCAAGAAGACCGGTAAGTCCCCAAAGAAAAGGGGGAAGGGAAGGCCGAGGGTAGCCGAAACAAGAAGCAGTTGAGTGTGGGAGAGGGTTCAGACTCCATAGAACCAAGTTTGAGGGAGAATGAAGGTGTGGATTCAGGCCTCGAATCAGAGGCTGAGGAGGAATAATTTCCTAGTGTGCCTAGGAAAAGTTCCCTGTTGTCACTCTACTAGTGAAATTTCTTCCTATTACGATGAAAGGTACACTAATGGGTCTTAGGTCTCTAATCGGGGAAGGAAGTGGAGCTTTAAGAGTTACAACATATTATTATGATTTCTAGTATTTATCCGCTTTTTTGGATGCTTTCTTGAGTTTGTTTTCAATTTGTAGTTGTAGCTTCGTATTAGAGTAATCTTTGCATTTGTATGATTCTCAGACTATTCATGCTTGAACTTTCAGTCGTATGATCTTTGATCAACGAATATGTCTCTTTTTCCCTAAAAAAAAAGTTTGGCTACTTCCATTTTCCTTGTTTAGTCGCACTACTGACTCCAATGTGTAGTTGTGTGGCAATGAGGAGAAAACTTTGGAGAACGACGTATATTGAGAGGAGAGAAAAACCAAGGGGTAAAATGGGAACTTTATTGACAAAAATATGATAGAAGGTGTAAGTAGCAATATTATGAATAGAAGCTCTACCAGAAATAAGCTCAAGATATTCATATTTGGGAATATCAAATTAACCCGACCCGAGCCACTTCTAAATCTGAGCCCAAAACAGATTTAACCCACTTGGGTGTAGCCTATTATATAGGTTGGTCCTAACATCCCTCTCAAAGGAAAACCCTAGCCGCGTTGCCGCAGCAGAGAAAGCCTTGGAAACTCTCCCTCTGCCAAAATGGGTATCTCCTCCTCTTTCGATTCCTTGAGTTTCTCTCAGTCATGGGTACCTCTGATTTTGCCCAAATAGTTTCAGTGGTTGCTCAAGTTTTGATCTTTTCTGTGATGCTAATCTTGAAATTTGGTATGATTTTTGGTAGGTATCTCTCGAGATTCCATGCACAAGAGACGTGCCACTGGAGGCAAGAAGAAGGCATGGAGAAAGAAGAGGAAGTAAGAAATCGTTATACACTGTTTTGATTTCTTTTCAGTTCTATTTTTGAGATGTATTTTGATGATTTCCGGTTATAGTGTGGATGCTAGTAGTCTACCCCTTCAGATTTGTATATTTTGGGTTTTCTAGAATCGGCTTTAATTTTTACTTATTTATGAACCAGCTCTCACTAGGAATTTTTCATTTTGTTTACGGATTCACCGTGCAAATAACATAGCACTTGAACATTCAGTTATGATAAGTTTTGCGTAATTAGATTTGATTATGTAATGCTCACTGTTATTATACTCTGTAGTATGGAATTGATTTGGTTCTAAGCTAGTGATTTGAGAATTGATTTTGATTTGGCTTGCTGTTTGGAGGTACGAGCTCGGAAGGCAGCCTGCCAACACTAAACTGTCCAGCAACAAGACAGTGAGGAGGATAAGAGTTCGAGGTGGAAATGTAAAGTGGCGTGCTTTGAGGCTTGATACTGGAAATTTCTCTTGGGGTAGTGAGGCTGTGACCAGGAAGACCCGTCTTCTGGATGTTGTCTACAATGCATCTAACAATGAGCTTGTGCGTACTCAAACCTTGGTGAAGAGTGCCATCGTTCAGGTTGATGCAGCACCTTTCAAGCAGTGGTATTCCACCCATTATGGTGTTGAAATTGGTCGCAAGAAGAAAACCGCAGCTGCTATCAAGAAAGAAGCCGAGGTAGGGCTCTACTTAATATCATCTTTTGGTTGATGAAAGTTATTATTAGTTTGTGTTGTTAAGGTTGCATCTACTGCCTGCTGCCATTTTCTTTTGTCTATGTAGTCTTATATCTAATGGTTCTGACATTATGGATGTGTGCTAAGTTTAAAATCTATTTGAAAATGCAGCAAGAGGCAACTAATATTATGTTGAATCAGGATTTAGTTACAGATGCTGACAATTTGGATGTTGTTTCTCTAATTATTTTGACCTTTGATTTGATAGGATGGTGAGGCCGCTACTGCTGCAGCTGCAGCAGCTGAGGAGGTCAAAAAGAGCAAGCATGTTGAAAGGAAGTTAGAGAAGCGCCAACAGACTCGTGTGCTTGACCCACACATTGAGGAACAATTTGGCGGTGGTCGTCTATTGGCTTGCATCTCTTCACGGCCTGGTCAATGCGGCCGTGCAGATGGGTATGTTGCTTTCTCTTGTGCATCTCTCTAATTTGTATATTTGATGACTCATTTTTTATATTTTCATGCACAATCTTTTGATTCCCAATTACATTTTTCCAGATACATCTTGGAGGGCAAGGAGCTGGAGTTTTACATGAAGAAGCTCCAGAGGAAGAAGGGAAAGGGAGCAACTGCCTAAAATTTTGCTGTTTCAACTTGGCCATTTTAGACTCAGAATATGCTATTCCCTTCCCACCTTTCTTACTTTTTAATGGATTGCACTCTTTTGGTTTAAGTTCAAAACAATCGTTTCATGGTTGAGTATGTAATCAGGAGTTATGTTCTTATGTTTGAACTATGTGCACTGCAAATTTTGTTGAACTGTGTTGTAGGATTGAGCTTGTTTTCTTTGAAAACTTCTTGCTTTCATCTCAACATAAATTACAGTAAAGTTATTTATAGGAAAAGGGTATCTAAAGTGGACATCATCTGTCGTGTGAAGAAATTATCTCAACTGATTTGAAGGAGTTGCTCAACTGAATTTGGTTTTTCCTCAAGCCAGGGAAGTGTACAACTATTGAAATTTAAGTATAGATAGCAAATTATACAAAAATAAAAAAAAGTGTGGGCGTGTCACCGTACGGAACTACAGATGTGGAATAAAGAAAAGAAAAGTGTGCGTTGTGTCAAACGAATGTAGGTTATTGGTGTCTTCTTAGAAAGATTTACAAGTAGTGATTTCGTCTACTCTTATTGATACTCATGTAGAGATGAGTAGAGATATTAAAGAGAAAGGAACATAACGTTACTTCGAGAAGTTTTGCATTGAAGATGATAACTTTGGGGAGTCAGATTGATTTGCTAAGGCGTAAGGCTTTAGCCTTTGGGTTTGAATCGACAAGGTTGAGTTGTTTGTTGTTTATTGATTGTGTGTGTTCTGATCCTTGAGCCTTCTTTATATAGTGATTTTAGTAATAATCTGATAAGGATGCAGATTCATCAATTTAAGTAGCTTTCTACCACTCTAATTGCACAAGATTTCGTTTTAGGGTGATTCTAGTCTCACCTCCATATTTGCTTCATACACCTCTTCAAATTTTTGAACAATTTTGTTTCCCACTTTTTCCCTCTAGATCTGCGGTTGTTGTACCTATACAAGTGTATGGCTTCCATTATCTCTTCCATATATTTTCCCAGATTGTTTCATAACTGCTTTATACACCTATACATCCTTTAATTAAAATTTGGATATGCAATTCGATCATTATAACAATTGAATAAACACTCTTCATCTTTATAGCGTTAGGTCACATTAAGTATCATCACTTTTTCTAGTTCTTCACTAGTATTATGAAATTACAAGGTCATTATCCAACAATATAACCAAATACATATTTGATTTCCCAATTATACCGAAGTTCTCTGCTGGGAGATCATTCATGGAAGTATAGATTGATAGTCTATGAATAGTTTTCAAACAATTTACCATAGCGGACTACCCACAGAACCTCAATATATATGGCTAATTTTAATTTTTTTGGTATAAGTTATGATGGTGTACATCAGTGGAAATATATATATAGAGAGTGAGAGAGAGTGAGTGTGTGTGTGTATGGGAAGAGTTTGAGTTTAAGAGTTTGTCTTCAGATCCTCAATTTCTTAAAGGGGCAAAACTGGAAAAAAATTATTTACAAAAATGTGAGGTGTATTAAGTAAATATGGAGGTGTGACTAGGTAAAACTTGACAATAAAACAACTGGATGACGTGGTTCCAACTACAAGTGGATTTCACATAGGTCACAAGTACTGACTTTGCGCTTATCAAAAACTTCTTAGTTTCCAATACGGATTCAACCACTAAGGAGCTACTGTTGCCAACAAAACGGTATAGTCCACCTGGGACTCCGCCTCGCCTACTTTTTCCTTGGGCCAAAAACTGAAAGAGGCTTTATTTTTGGGCCATTGAGATTGGCCCACATGCTCCCCAAGACTTATAGAAAATCAGCCTTAGACCCAATTATAATTGGGCTCAAACACTGCCCCTAGGCTTTGAGTGCGGCCCATTTCACAATGGCCAATCGAAGAGGCTTTATTGTGTACGTTTCGACAGTTTCAAAATTCGAAACGAGCTGACGTTTCAATCGTCATTATCTCACCCCATTATTATACCTAGTGAATGATGTGACGTTTCTCAAGAAAACACGTTTGCTTTCAAGTTCTATAAAAAGGAAAGAAGTGGACCTAGATTGTCATCATCATCCCTTCTCTCTTTCTTCCTTTTGCAACTCGAAAAACCCTCATCGGAAAATCTTTTAGACCACCATGGCCCCAAGAGTTCTTGTCTGAAATTCAAACATCAACCAAACTACAACGATCGACTAGTCCACCAGATTCGATCGTCTTCTTGCCAGCAATCCGCCCCGCAAAGAGTATATCCAGTTGAAAATGATGACACCGTTCTTGGTCTGATCCCAGCTCAGCTGCCATCTCTCACCGTCCTGAACAACTATGTTGATCCAGTCCACCGACCGATCCATGCCAAACATTGCGACCCCTCCGACTTCACCTCTTGGGTGCAACCTCATTCCCATACAAACATCTGTGTCGGGGAATGGCCCGGAGCCACTGAGGAAGAACGCGCTTGGTACGAGTCTCGCCTTCAAACCGATCACAACATCTGGGAGGCGGTGGGCATTATGGAAGCTATTTATCTACACTTCTCGCTGCCCCCTTCAACAAATCGAGTACCTTATACAGCAGCGACTTGCCTATAGAACAGTACCACGAATACATTCGACTTCCCTTTCGACCAGATGAGTATCATCCTCCTGGATATCCTTGTCATCACCGGTCTGCCAATCCATGCCAAGACCTACGTCCCTGGGGACTTTGTCGACACAGATTTTACTCACAGCAACAACCCTGGTATCCGCAAGCCACTAAAAGTGTCCTTCCAAATATGGCGGAATTATTACATCAACCATGCAAGTTAGCATGAAAGATGTATTACTTTCCTTGAATATTGGTTAAATAATTTTTTTTTTGTGCTGGAGCCTATAAACCTACGGACGGATGGAACAAACTAGCCGAAGTGCTTTATAATGGCTTAGAGGTAGGACTAGGGCAACCTGAACTTGCTTCTTTGTACCGCACACTCCACGCATTATCCTTGAGTCCCTTCTACGTCCCAATCAGTCCATTGTGGGTTTTGGACCTCTGGCTCCAGCTTTACTTCCCGCTCTTCCACCTTTCTCCACCAGTAATCTAGGCGGAACAAGCCATGGTGGGTTTCAATGTGAACCGGAACATGGCAAACCGAACTCCGCTCTCATTCGCCTGCCTCTCCATTCTATACAACCAGCTCGCACCGCCACCCACCATTGACCTAATAGCTCGCCGTCGCCACCTAGACATCCTAGCGACTCTGGGCTGGACACATTGGCAAACTTTACCAGGGAAATTTCATGTATTGACCTGTGCCTTCCTGAGGCAGAGGAGGGTTATGAGCTCTATGTGCCGAACCATTTCACCTGGCAGTTAGGATTCAACCAAGGCATTATGTATCCTCTGATGTACTCAATTAACAAATATACCTCATGGTGGCAGATCGATGATGTATACTGCCTCACTCCCATGGTCTGTACCTTTCATGTGGCCTCCATCTACTTGGAGATCAAACCATCGTACGACACATATCTCGTCTACCTTACGTAGTGGCAATCCATTACCAATAACACTTCGCAAACAGAGGATGCAGTGGTTCTTACCACAATCTTCTCTCCACTCTACCCGAGCCTGAGCGACTCTGAGAGAGCAATTATCAACCGTCGTCGTATGCAATAAGAGGAACCACCGAAGCTACACCCCCTCACCCTGAACAAGCTCGCCGTTCAACCGGGATCTCCATCGGTGCTGGACAAGCCCCTGAGGTATGTTTCTTAAAATCTTGAGTCATACTTATCTCTTCTAAACTTTGTTAATCTGCTTACCCTACTGACTTTCGTTGAAGGCCGCACCTCATCAGAACCCTCAGTGATCCACAAGAAGTGTCATGTTGCCTACCTAATCAAGAAGAAATGGTCCGGCCATTGCAACACTAGTGGTAGGCTCCAACGTCGAACATGTTACGCTCATACGGATCCTAAGAGTAAGTTGTCTCGCTTGGTGCCTCTTTCCTTAGCACATAAATTCATGTCCTTGCATAAGTCCTCTAGTCCTCAGGCAGAGTTCACAGAAGCGCACCTTTGTCGACAAAGACGAAGAAGAAGAGGTGGGAGATCATGCCTTTCAAAAGTATTTGGCCTAGTAAGCCCTTCGTCACCCCTTTTTTCTTTGTTAAGATCCGTTTTTTGCCTACTTAAAAATTTCAGGCTCATTAGAGCAACACTCGGTAGCGCGTGGAATCGACCCCACACCCTGCCACAGATGCATTGCGGCTAGCTGAACTAGTCCCCACCGAGAGTCAAATAGCTGGAACTTCACAAGAGGTGAAAACATCACATCTCTCTTCGCAAACAAACGTGCCTGTCAAAGAAACGGTGTCGTTACCCTCCGAAAAGACGGTGGAAGAGGCGCATTTCCCCAGCCCATCTTACAGGCAGAAGGGTAACCGGAGCTGCCTCCTCTTGGGCAGAGCAAACCAAAAGTGGTTGTCATAGAGGAGCGAGAGATTCGAGATGTTTCCACCACCATCTCAGAAATAATGACTACGGAACTGATAAGCCTCATTCCCTTTAATGTCTTGACTATACTTATACACATAAATCTAACCATCTTTTTGTTAGGGCTGGTCGAGTTCGCACTGCAATCACCAAGAGTGGAGTCAGCCACACCAGAACCGGTCCATTATCTTAGCGAAACACCACCTTCTCTAGCCAATCGGGCTACCCTACTTCGAGCCCAAGTAACCTTGTCGGCTGACCCCGAACTAGTGATCCTGGCTTACGATTTCCTGCGTCGGCTTATGCATTAGCTAGGGCCCCATAATGGACACTTTTACTATGGTTTAGGAAGCCCAAGAAGCCTATGGTGTCTTAGCCCGCTACTCTGCCAGCAGAAAAGCCAACCTCAACCGTACTCTAGAGTTGATCGACGCCATTGAACTTTAGGCCCGGCACACCAATGTCGCCGAGGCCTAGGCCGCTGCCCAATAGTACGTCTGCCGCACCCTTGACAACCAAATGGTGGCACTTCTTGCAGAGTTCGAAGATACGGTCCCCTAGCCCTAACGGAGGCTTACCTCTAGCCATGTCATCAAGAAATTTTAGGAATTCGATCAAGAGTAAGTTCCTCTATGTCAAATGTCAGTAAATTTCTTAGTACTTTGCTATATATCCAATGTATCGAACGAAACTATGATGGTATATGTGATATTAATTTCGCCATTTGAGAAAATTGAAATTTTCTGGACTACTCACATGTGATATTAATATCGCCATGACTCACATGAGCCAAGTCTACGGTTGGGGCGAGAAAGGTCTACGGTTCCGAGAGAAAAGGCTACAGTTGGCATTAGAAAGGTCTACCATTTGTACGAGCTCATTCACACACGTAGAATTTGTAGAAATCGTAACTTTGAAGGTCTACGAGGAACTCGAGAAATGTCTACCTTCAACATGAGCTGTATCTCGCAAAAACGTAGACTTTCTGGAAATCAAAACATGCAAGGATGAAGTTTCAAACTTTAGAACTAACATGAGAAAAAACCCTACCCTTTTCGTGAGCTACGTCACACAAATCTGTAAACTTTTTGAAAATAGAAATTGTTCTTGAGATGGAACCCACCAAATGTAAAAATTGTTTGATCTACAACTCACATGAGTCAAGTCTACGGTTCTGAGAAAGTCTACGGTTGGGACGAGAAAGGTCTACAGTTCTGAGAAAGTCTACGGTTGACATGAGAAAGGACTACCGTTTACACGAGCTCATTTACACACGAATGCAGACTTTATGGAAATCAAAACATGCAAGAATGAAGTCGCAAAGCCTACAACTAACGAGAAAAAGACTATGTTTTTGGTGAGATACGTCATAGAAATCTGTAGATTTTTTGGAAATAAAAACTTTTCTTGAGAACGAACCCACCAACAACAAAAATTACTTGCTCTACGACATACATGAGTCAACTCTACTGTTGGGATGAGAAAGGTCTACTATTCAGAGAGAAAAGTCTACGGTTGGAATTGGAAAGGACCACCGTTTACATGAGCTCATTGACACACGAATGTAGACTTTTTAGAAATCAAAACTTTAAAGGTCTACGAGGAACACAAGAAATGTCTACTTCCACACAAGTTGTATCTTGCAGAAACATAGACTTTATGGAAATCAAAACATGCAAAAATGAAGGCACAAAGTCTACAACTAACATGATTCAACCCATGAAAGGTAAAAATTGCTAGGTCTACGACTCACCTGAGCCAAATCTACAATTGAAACGACAAAGCTAGGTCTACGGTTCCAAGAGAAAAGTTCTATAGTTGACATGAGAAAGACCTACCATTTTGGTGAGCTTCGTCACACACATATGTAAATTTTCTGGAAATCAAAATTGTTCTTGAAATTGAACCCACAAAAGAAAAAAATTGTTTAATCTACGACTCACATGAGCCAAGTTTACAATTGGGAAGACAAAGGTCTACGGTTTCAAGAGCAAAGGTCTACGGTTTCAAGAGCAAAGTTCTACAGTTAGCGTGAGAAAAACCTACCATTTACACGAGCTGATTCACACACAAATGTAGACTTAATAGAAATTGTATGAATAAGTGCAAACATAATGACGTAGAAAACTAGGCGGGCAGAAAAGCGTCACGTGGATCATTTTGAATTTGAAAAAGTTTTTACAATTCTAAAATGTTACGAAAATATTTGAAATAGCTCAGGTGCTCAAAAGCTTTCTCGAAAATTACCTCGCTCTCCCAATGATGCAGTCTATCCACCCATATAAAAGTTTTTGAGATATTCATCACCTAATGACACGGCTATCTTAGTGAGTTCATATTATGTATATAGTTGACCGTCATCGAAACGACGACGGTCAATTCATTTATTTATAAAGTACCTAATACTACTCCGTAGTTACATTATTGATATCAAATTTATCATTTTTTTCAATTATGTAGTTTTCATTCGATAATATCCTTGGATGTCTACTAATGTAATTTAACTTTGTTATGTAGTCGTGTGGACAACTATACATTCTAAAACAATAACATGGTGGAAATATACTTTGGAAAATCACACCGTTAGATATCCTCTTCATGAGATGAAACGTCTAAGGTGAAAAAAATTTCATGTTTCAGTCATCGTTTGGGTCTCGATCAACTACCTATGTATCCTTCTACCTCACTTAGAGCAGTCGTGTCAAGTAGATCTAAATATCTCAATCTATTTACATAGATGGATAGAGGACATGGACGGGAGGAAGTGGTAATTTTTGGGGGCTTTATTAGGAAACGAAGCTATTTATTGCTAATTTTTTAATTTATAAAATCATTACTAAATCATTTGAACAAGAAAAAACATAATGACGTGGAGAAATGCGAGTCTGAAAAGTGCCATGTGGATCATTTTTTAAAATTTAAAATAGTATTAACAATTCTGAAATGTTATAAATGTTTATAAATAGCTCGGGTGCTCAAAACATTTCTCAAAAATTACCATGCTCTCCTAATGATGTGCTCATTTTTTTACAAAGTACCAACTGCTACTCCGTAGTTACATTATTTCCGTATTTACATTATTTATGTCAAATTTATTGTTTTTTCAATTCTGTAGTTTCCATTTGATGAAATCGTTGCATGCCTACTAATATTATTTAACTTTATTGTGGTCTTGTGGACAACTATACCTTCTAAAACAACATGGTGAAAATATATTTTGGCTATTCACACCGTTGGATATCCTGTTCATGAGATGAAACGGCTACAGTAAAAAAATCATGTTTCCGTTATCGTTTGGGCCTCAGTCAGCTAAGTTAACTCTATGTATCATTCTGCCTCACTTAGAGAAGCTGTGTCAAGCGGATCAAAATATCTCAAACTTTTTACATAGATAGATAGAGGACATTGATGGGAGGAAGATGTAATTTTCAGAGACTTTTTCGGGCAGCAGAGCTATTTATTTTGAATTTTCGAAGTTATTAAATCATTTGAATAAGTGAAAACATAATGACATGGAGAAATAAAATCAAGAACAATTCTAATAGACTTTTTATATCTCAGAGTTGTAGTGGGTTCAACTATGAATGGCAATATCAAAAACAATTATCCAGAACGTCTACTTTTATATATTAGTTAGCTCATGTAACTAGTAGACTTAACTCAAGTTAAGAGTATACTTTGCATCTTAAAGTACTTGACTTTGATGAATAAATTTTCACAGTATATTTTTGCATGTCAATAAGTTCATGTTACTAATAGACTTAACTCATGTTAATAGATAATAGTAGACTTTGCATTTTAGAGTACTTGCTCTAACTTCAAAGAACAATCTCCAGAATTATTTTGTAGAAAGTTGTAACGCCCCGGTCTGAGTTTACCACCCTAAATCCAGGTTAGGACGTGTGAGACCAATCTCAAGAGAGATTTACTCGTAATCCCCCTTAAGAAAGGATAACCCTTTTTCCCAAACCATTTTTTACAGTCCAAACAATACCGGAATAGACCTTACAGCCGGAGGTTATCCCGATTTTCGCATTTGGATCTCAAACCAATTACTTTAGAGGACCTAGGTTCTAATATTAATTGTGACTGCACCCGAATCCCGGTTAGACTGCCTACGTACCCTGTATTCAGGGATCAAACCACATGTAGCTCTTATTTTAATTAACGCCCTAACCGAGCAAATCCTGCTTTTCTAAAAATCGGTTGATCTATTAAAATTGATAGCAAACGCCTATTGCATATTCAGAGTTTAACCTCTCTGTTGATGTATCCACCGACATATTAACTATCAGCATTATCCCAAACATTCCACCATTCATAACTATAACATCCATATACAACAAAACAGATAATAAAAGCAATCACATAATTATAGAAGTCCACCAAGGATATAATAATCAATTTATCCCAAATGACACTCTTGTAAATACCTAAGACTTCCAGGAGCAATAATGTAAATGCAGCCTCAATGGCAGCTTGGTAAATAAGCTAAGCTGCTAGGGGTATTTGTGAAATTTCACCCTCGAGGGCAGCCCTGTAATTATCTAACACTACTGAGGGCAACGACATATTTTTAACCTCAGTGACAGTCTTGTAAATATATAAATCTGCTAAGGGCATTTCTAGGATTTTAGCCTTAATGGCATTCCTGTAATTATATAAAACAGTCAGGCGTATTTATAGAATTTCCAACTCAGTGGCAACCTTGTAATTATACAAAACTACCAGGGGTATTTCTGGGATTTCAGCCCTAGTGGCATCCCTGTAATTTCTCCAAACTACCAGGGGCAGTTCTGATCTTTCACACCGCAGTAAAACAGTAAAAAGTAATTCTGTCGCGATAAAAACAAGGGTTTTACCCTTGTCTTCTCCGATCACTGTTTTGTCAGAAAAAACTCGGTTTTTTTTTTCCGGCCAAACCAAGCTTCCAAACTTGCAAGATCATCTCTTACACTACCCAAGCATCCTAAAATCATTTAGAGTGGAAGAAAAAGAGGTGGTTTTACCTAGGGTCAAACCGCTGCAAGTTTCGGCATATCTCCTCCGGCGGAGCTTCACTGCGCTCCTCCTTTCTCCTCCATGCTCCTGACAGCTTCTGAAAGCTTCCTGAAAGCTCATTGTTCCCCCTTCTCGACTGGTTTGTGACGAGGTCGAAGGAACCGAGATGTTCTCCCTCTGCTGGTGGCGCTCACGGCGGATCTGGCATATGGATGGAGGCCAGGGCTCTGTCGTCGGGGGACGACGAAGCCATTGATGGTGGCGGTGAGGCGGACGAGCGCCTGGGGTGGAGGTGGCTGAGCGATCTCATGCTGCTCGAGAGTGAGGAGCGAGAGAGAGAGAGAGAGGGAGAGAGAGTCTGCCCCCCCTCCGGTCAACCCCCCTTTTAAAAACCAAAATCCAACGGTCTAGATCAAATCTCTGATTGATCTGACGGCCCAGATTAAATTATAAAAAGTTACCATGAACAGTAAATATATATTTTTCTATTCACTATTTACCGTAAAGTAACAACACAATAACCTTAATAACTTCTGCATACGAACTCCGATTAACGCGTAGGACATACCCACGTGTTCGTATTACCGCCTCCTACAACTTTCCTGAAGGAAGGTCCCCAAATTATTGAATTATCATAAAGTCACCTTTTTACGATAAGGTAAATATCGTTCACTTATTCCGTAAACTGAATAAATACATATTAAACAGCTCGTAGCTTCGGAAAATATTTCGGACCTACCAGAGGACTCATATCAACATAATCTTTCCCCTTAGAACACTAATTCTATTTTCCCCAGAATCGAGAATATCTCGATATTAAACTCGAATATTAATTCGAGAAAAACTAACAGCGCAGTTACAACTGTGAGACCCAGATAATTTTATTTAATTTTCTGATACATTTAGGGTTTAATTCTGATTACTTTTCAGTACGTCGTAAATTTTTGTCTAACGTTTTTACGTTAGGACACACGTCGCCACATGCGTGAAAGTATTTACGGAATATTTTCCGGCACTTCACGTATTTTTCATACAACTTTTACGATTTAATTTGATGTTCGGTTGTTTTTAAATGAGTTTTCGAAAAAGAATTTGGTTTGAGAATTATTTTGAAAGTTTGATTGAATCGTGACCGTTAATTCGATCGTCGAATCGTGGCCGTCTATTTTTCTTTAAAAACCCACTCTCTCCTTATCTCCTTATCTTCTTCCCCTTTTCTCTCCACCTTTCCTTTTCTTCTTTTTTCTTTGTCCTTCTCTTTCCTCTTCTGCCTCTTTCCCTTTCGAGAGGCTCTCTCTCTCTCTCTCCTTCGACCAGCTCGACAGAGCCACCCAGACACACCGTCCCGGCGCGCGTCGACCCTCACCGCCGCCACCATCCGCCTCGCCTTGCCTCGGCGGCCTCGCCCAGGCCACCAACGACGCCAGTGCCATCGCCAGCGCCGCCAAGCAGAGGGAGGAAGATTCCAGAACACTGTGTAGAGGAGGACGATCCGATCCAGTGCATTTGAAGTGCAAGGAAGCTCCCAGGCGCCACCAGGAGCAGCCCAGGAGCGAGGAGGAAGGAGGAGGAGGCCAGCGGAGCTCCGTCGGAGGAGTTCTACCTGAAAACCAGGGAGGAAGATTCAAGGTACAAAACTCGACCTTTTCTTGTGATTGTGGTGTTGTTGGATAGCCTAGGATGTGTAGAAGGAGGAAAGAGGAGCCTAGGGACTCGATTTGGCCGGAAAATGAACCTTTTCCGGCGACACAGTCTGTCGGAAACCGACGCGTTAAAAACCAAAGTTTTTACCGTGTCAGTTTTACTTTTACAGTTTTACCGAGAGGGTAAATTTACCAAATTACCCCTAGCAGATTTACTAATTACATTTACTATTACCTTTACTGTTTTACTTTTACTATTCACCGGTTGCCTTTGACCGTTGACTTTCACTATTCACCGGTTGACATTTGACCGTTGACTTTGACCCCGTTGACCGTTGACTTTGCTGTTGACTTTCAATATTTCAAAGTTGACTTTTGACTTTTACCGTAGAACACTTACTTTTTCGTTTTCGATCACTACGGTTAAATGTTTTAAAGGCTTTTGATTTACAAACGTGGCAAAACGACGTATGTACTGAATAAGAAATAATCCTAAATTCTCGTCGGTTCGAGAATCGGAGTGTCAAATAAGTTAGACTCTAATGTCGGAAAGATAAACAAAGAATGTTTATCAAGTCATAATCGTAGATAGTAAATCCTCGAATTACATATACCTGACTGTCATTGTTATCTCACCTACAGACTCGGGAGCACATCGACGTTGGCTTCAGGAGGACCAGGAGTTGGAGCGCAGCCAACTGTATTAGCATATCAGGTAGTAGGGGGCACACCGAATGGATGAGCCGAAACCCTCCCGGGTTGGTGGCTTTTCTTTACTTACATATAAAAGTATAGCTGCATTGTTTTAATATATGACCACAGCATTTGGTATGCGTGTGTGTGTTTGGATCAAAAGAGCAGTACAGTTGTCGTGATTTCTGGTGCTTGGCCTGAGAGCGACGAGACCTAGTATTTAGACTACGCTTCCCACGGTGTCGATGACCGTAAACCTCCGGAGGGGCAATGCCCTGTTTATTTTAATTATCCCACTTATGCTCGTCTCGCACAGAGTTAAGCGAGATGTAAGTGCGGTGTGCTGTTACGAGAGATTAGTTGGGCATTAGCTGTAAATGGACGCTCTCGCTACTATTCGTTTATAGACGCATAGGTAGTTGGCCCCGATTTGCTGTGAAGACAAACCCGGGATTTTCGGCCATGTGGATCCTAAGAGTTCTTTCTTGTGTGGTCAACATGTTTTACTCGAGCTTTGCGTGTGTGGCTATTCCATATGTTTTTAAATGCCGTGGACGTATTTCTATACGTTTATGTACATATGTAAACTATATGTTTTCTCATGGGTTTTAAACCCTGACTTGGTTGGCTTTGGGCCCCATTTGTGTTAGCGAGGACGAGTTGCTCACCCCTACATCTTTTCAGGTCTTCAGCACCCATCTTTGGAGGAGCTGGACTAGGAGCTCGTGGAGCGACGTCGGTCATCGTGCACTTCTACTTTCGGGGACACCTGTTCTGGTGTGGGCTCCATATCTTATGATTTTCGTATTTGGTATTTTTAAATAATCTGTTGCGTACTTTGAGACATCATTCGGGCTTGTTATTCCGAGGCCTTTTTTCTTGTATTATATTTGTCTCAGGTATTTTCATTTGCTACCTTCCGCTTGTAAAATAATTGTATGCTATTCTGCACATTTATCATTTTATATTTGACTTTCATATCATTTGTGTGCTGGTTATTTCCTTTATAGCCTTGTGGTTTCGATCCGGAGGGTTATTAATACGTCCAATGACGTATTGATTTCTCTCTAGACCGGGACGTATTGATTTCTCTCTAGACCGGGATCACGGCGGTTACCGTCGTGTTCCGGGGCCGGAAATAGTCCCGGGATGCGACAACAACCCTCTGTAATTCGCATGATCTCAGTATAAAGGTAAATTTTTGGGACGAGGTGTTACAAGTAAACTAGACTCATGTTACCAGTAGATTTTGCATCTTAGAGTTGTATTGGGTTCAATGATGAAGAACAATATCAAGAACAATTCTCCAGAAAGTCTACTTTTGTATGTTAGGTAGATCATGTTACTAGTAGACTTAACTCATGTTAATAGTCGACTCCACATCTTAGAGTACTTGGTCCATCTCCGAAAAACAACAAGGGCAATTTTTCAGAAAGTCTACTTTTTATGTTTGTTAGTTTATATTACTAGTAGATCTAACTCATGATAATAGCAGACTTAACTCATGTTACTTGTAGACTTTGCATCGTAGAGTGTACTTGGTCCAACTTTGAAAGACAGTCTCAAAAGCAATTTTTGAGAAAATCTACTTTTGTATTTTAGTTAACTCATATTACTAGTAAACTTAACTTATGTTTCTAGTAGACTTCGAATTGAATTGAACTGGAATATTCATGCATCTACTATATGAGAGGAGTGAGAAAAGAGAAAAATTAGCACAAGAGGAGTTAGTTTCTTGCATAGAGATCGATTTTGATAAGAAAAAAGGCATATCGATAAGACAGATTAGAAAGAAGAGTTCAAATCGGTGTTGTTGACGGAATTCAAAATTAACAAAAGAGACGAAACCAACGCCGTTAGTGAGAGATAGTTAGAGATTTAAATTAGAAGAAATTTCAGTTTACCCCCCTAATCTTTTATGCCAAAATCAGTTCAGTCCTGTAACTTTTTTAAAATCAGTTTGCCCCCTTAACTTTCGTAAATACATCAGTTGGTTTCAATTTTTGAATTTCCCTAGAACGTGACGTTACCAAAGCTGACAAAAGACTTATAATTCAGTTTTATCCCTTCTCAAAAGTGTAAAATAGTCAATTTGACAAAATATTATTAAAGATAAAAAAATGCATCTATTTGGCAAAATTACATCTTCTAATCCTAACAACAAAATCGACCTTAAAATAGGTCTGTAACATCAAAAATCTCTAAAAAAAATTATGTAAAAATTCGGACAAAATCAATGACAACAACACACAAATTGTACAAAATAACCATCAATTTTTCATAAAATCTGCATACAATCATGTTCATAATTACCAAAAGTAACAACCAAATAGATCCAACTAACAAAAACAAACAGTTTGGATTCAGCTGCACAAAAAACTAGCTCTAATCATCTATCCAAAAGATCAGACATTTCATTAAAAATGAGGGGTTAAAGCTGAATTATGGGTCCTTCGTCAGCTTTGGTGACGTCACATTAGAGGAAATTCAAAAAATTGAAACCAACTGATGTATTTATGAATGTTAAAGGAGCAAACTGATTTAAAAAAAAGTTACAGTACTGAACTGATTTTGACACAAAAGATTAGGGGGTAAACAGAAATTTTCTCTTTAAATTATATTACCAATCAAGCAGGTAACAAGTCTTCATTAATCATATGTGGACTAATCACATGCATACAACAAATTTAGGTATCTATACCTTAAAGTACCCAAGAATTTTCCTTTACTCTTTCAAAGATAAATTATGGAAGAAAGTCGAGATCGAAGAACATTTGTGAGCTTGAAATTCTGAGTTGATTATATGCCTATAGAGCTAGCTACATAGCTTATTATGGGTTGACATTATGGGTGAATTTGCATATTGTACCAAGTGTTGCAAGTTTTTGTATGAAGCCAAAACCACATTGAATCTACCAATGATGTTGCAACTTTGATCAAGAAATGCTAGTGTTCCATCCGGTGGAGTAGTTTAGAACACAAGATTACTTGTCAATCAAAATTACCTCACCATAAGAAAATTGTTTTAACTTTCACAATTCACATTGTGTGTTGTGATAGCAAACTCAGGTCGGGCATGATCATCGAAGACTTTTAAACGACATTGTCGTTGGTCATCAACTCGCTAGCCTATCAATTCCCTTAGCTAAGTACGGTTTAACCTTAAGTACTTTCATAACCGCATAGATTAGGGGGTTTGTCTGTTGTGCAGTGCTGCATATTATGCAGACTGAAAATTGTCCCTATCAATATCAGTGTAAATGGGTGGGCTTATGAGTAGACCTGTAAATGGATCGGATCTGGACCGAATCGAACTAGATCCGGATCCATAATAGAAACTTTAGATTCATATCTGACCCGTTACCCGCCAAATCTTTAATAGCTCGATCCAAATCCAGATCCGGCTGGTTAATGGATACCTGACCCGTTAATCCGATCCGTTTATAATAATAAATATTTCAAATTTTATTAATAATTTCATAGTTTTTTTCATAAAACATTGATGCAATTTTATAAGAATATAAAAGTTTACATCAAAAGTGGAGTTACATGCTTAAAATACTTTTTAACGATATATTAATATAATTAAAATATTTGACCTTCAATATTTTTAGCATAGATACATAGACATTAACAACATTCAACTTCATCAAAACTTACTTTAGAGACAATTTAGATATGAATGCTAAGATTATCTAGATAATTATCATATTATTTAATATTTATTAATAATATTATATTTATAAAAAATATTATTAATTATTTTTAAATGGATCTGGGTCCTTAACGGATCAGATCAACCAAAATCCGGATCTGATCCGTTCAGTAAACTGTTTAATAGATCCGTGTCTAACATATCTGAAGCGGGTCAGGATAAGATCCAGTCCATTTACAGATCTACTTATGAGGGTCAAATTGGTAAATACATAATCAATTCACTAACATCTATAATCAATCACAACCACAAATTTCAATAGGTATAATATGGAGTTCAACAGAATAGAATTTCTCCAGATTAGGGGGTTCAACGACACGTCGCTTTAACACATACGACACGTCGCGTGTAACGCCTGGTTGTGGGATCGAAAAACACTCATTAAACTCAAGAACTGAACTTGACACATTATTGACTCCAAACAAAAAACGACCCACAAAGTGTGACCCCGCCGGAAAAAACCCGAAATTCCGGCGAAATGAAGAAGCCGCCGTCAAAAGAGATCACCACCACCGCCACTCCTCTCCCCTGTTTCTATTTCAGCCGCGGCTCGAGAGTCGAGGCCCTCACCCAGCAAGGTGCATGGCTCCCCGCTCACGTCCTCGACTCCTACTCAAACCCGTCGTCATTCTCGCTCCGAAATCGGAAGCGCCGTCTCCTCGTCCAGTACGAGACTATCGTCTCCGACGACGACTCGTCGCAGCCGCTGAAGGAGGAGGTTGAGGCGTCTTTGCTGCGTCCGGCGCCGCCGGACGAGAGTGAGGAGGAAGGTTTTGAGGCGCATGACGTGGTTGACGCGTTTCATGTGGAGGGGTGGTGGCGTGGGGTGGTGATGAGTGTTGATGGGGAGAGGTACACGGTGGGGTTTAAGAGCCCGCCGGATTTGCTGGTGCTTGGGCGCGGCGAGCTGAGACGGCATTGGGATTGGTGCGGCGGCGCATGGACTAAGGCCGAGAAGGAGGTAATGCATGTGCTCTGTTTTTTGGGTTTGTTTTGGGATTTATGTCGTCGGTTTTTGTTTGTATTGATGTGTATTTGGTCAAGAACCTCTGAATTATTTACATTTTTAAGGGTAGTCTTTGTGATAAATGTTCATGCTTTAAGAACCCATATGCTACAGTGCTGGATTAGCAGTTGTTTTATGTGTCTCTTTCATGCATTTATCGACTAAAGTTGATGTTTTTACCTTTTTAAGAGTTGCTTCTGTGATCAAGATTCATGCTTTAAGAACCCAGATGTTATAGTGATGTGTTAGGAGTTGTTTTATGAGTGTCTTGCATACATTTATTGACTAAAGTTGTTACAGTTATTGTTATGGATGATTGTTGGACAAAAGTTGTGATTTTGTGTAGTGTGGATTGGTTGATGATGGTCCTAATTAGTATCCGAGAATCAAGATAATGTTTGTTGATGGTTCAATTAGTTTGTGATATGTAAGGGACATTGATCATTTTCACTGATTGTGTCTTGGGTTTTTGTTTGTATTGCTGTTTCATTATGTGTATAGCTCAGAATGTTTTGAATTTTTTACCTTTTCAAGAGCAGTTTATGTGATCGCTGTTTGAGCACCCAGATGTGCTGGGTTAGCAGTTTGCCATGAGTGTCTTGCATGCATTTATCAACTGAAGTTGTTGCAATTCTTGGTAGATGATTGGTGAAAAGGAGTTGTGAATGTATGTAGTGTGCATCGATTAATGATGGGATGTTTGTTAATGGTTCAGTTAGTTTGTAATATGTAAGGAAAAATGATCATTTTCGCTGATTTTGTTTGTGTAGATGATGATGCAATTGGATTTCAGCCCCGGGGATGATGTTGAAGTGAATCTACACAAGGAACGTTTATGGTATGCTTGGACACCGGCAACTTATGTTGGTCCTCTAGGGGGAAACTCTTTCTTGGTCCGTTATGAGAGTGAAAATAATGGTGATGAAAGAGCAGTTGTGTCAGACTATCAGATTCGGCCTTGCCCTCAACAACAAGAGGAACGAGTTGTTGACTTAATGTCAATGGTTGATGCATACCATGATATGAGTTGGTGGGTGGGAGATATTACAGCAGTACGTCCAGGGGAAAAGTTCGTTGTCAAATTCAGATACACCAAGCAGGAGGTAGACTTCAGTCGATCTGACCTGAGGCACCACATGGAATGGAACGGTAGAAAATGGTTGACTACTGAGGTATGTGTGTTTTCGTTTTATTCATATGGGGATTAGTGATGGCGATGAGATCAGTCCGTTCATCATTTCGGTCTTTTCTTTTGGGTTAGTATCATTATGCAATGTGATTCAGGAAGTTCAGTAAGTGACTTACGTTTTGTTTTATATCAGGAACTTGAATCTATGGTCAATGAAGAACAATTAAGATATACGAAAAACAGTTACAGAAATAATAAGTCTCGAATGGAGCAGTCAACTGTTTCCATGAATGAATCACCTTGTGGAAATGCCATTAAGAAGCTCAAATTATCTCAGCTTCCTGAAAAAGGTGCAACATTTTCAAGTCCAACTCCTTCCAAAAAGTTAAAAGGGAAACACTCAAAGGACTCCTTATCTCTGGCAGCATTATTTGGCAGCGCAACACCAGTTGACATATCCAAGAGTAAAGGGCCATTTAAAGACGGAGAGGTAAGTAAGCTCTCAAAAACAAAAAATAGGTGTTTGTAGGATCAAATCATGTTCTTTAGGTTTCACAAAGTCTAAACTCAAGTCCTGCGTCTCTAAACATCATTAACTTTTCTCATTCCATGTATTTATTTTAACTTGATCGAATTTGGAGGTATGCATATTGCTCTTATTTTGTTTTTTCTTATGCATGACGTTCCTCTTTGGAATTACACTACATTCCTCATGCAGAAGTCTGAGCAACAGCTGGTTGGGCAACTGGATGGTGAAGCAACTAGTCCTGTAGAAAAAGGGGGTAGACAACAAAAATCGCCAGTTAATAGCCAATCTCCTAGTGTTAAACAATATGATGGAAAGGCTAGTCGACCAAAATTGCATGGTAACGTGTACAAAGTCCTCATTCAGAGACTGATTGACGTTATGTGAAATGCTCTCTCTCTCTCTCTCACTTACAATATTTATGCATACTGTAGTTTGTATAAAACAAATTCTAATGTTTATTTTCAGTCAAGAAGATCAGCAGAATTGACAATGAACAAATTCTTGAAGATGATCATGTAATTAACAGAATTGAATCTTCTGGTATTGGGGCAGAGAATGAAGTGATGGGGGGTTTACATTCGGGAACCTCATGTCTGCTCCCAATAGAGGCAAGTCAATGCTGTATTTAAATACAAGATAAACAAAACTCAGCATCATAAAAAGTATAGAAAAGGGGAAAAATGAAAGCTGTCAATTCTTTCACTGTTTGTGATGTTTGTTCTTTACTCATGCAGGATAACCGACAACATACCAAAGATGGAGTAAGCAGTGGAATGGAAGTGAAGGGTAAATTTCCTATGATAGCTGCTGAACACTTGAAAGATCCAACAACAGGTATGTGTAATGTGCCAAAGTTACATAATCACTAAATGGTATTGTATAGAAAGTGGCAATCTGTGCCACATTTTTCGTTGAAAAACATAGTTCTCCCTAAATGGCTGGTTCATAATTGGTGTATCTGTCTTCTCTAAAGTTCAGATCTTTCTCAAAATTTCAGGTTCTCAAGATTCAGTGAGACATGCTGCTTCTATAGTGAAAGTTCAGGTAGCTGTGTCTGGAATGCTTGAAAAGGAACCTGATCATGATCAGTCTTCATCTTTGTTCATAAAGGAAGGTGATTCTGTAAATATGAAGCAATCAAGTAAGATATTGCAAGTTTTTTTATTATATATTCACTTCATATTTACATTTTTATATACTAACATAATGTTTGATTGCCCTGCTGGGACTGCCAACCCCCAAAATGAAGCAAGGGGAAGAGTAACTGAAGCTGGAGTGAAAGGTGATGCAGACCAAGAAGAATGTCCAAATTTTCCTTTTGTGAAAAGTGTTCCACTTTGGGAAATTATCGAGTCCATGGAAGTATTCAAAAGATTTCCACAAAAGCCGCATTTTCGTCCTCTAATGAAAACTAAGGAGGTATTACGTGAAGGATCGGCTTTTGGAAAGATGCTTTCCTTTGCCTCTCTGGTAGACCAGACCACCAAGTTGCGTGTTAGAGATCCAAGAGACGTCATTGATGGCAACTTGGAAGCCACTGTTGAATTGGAAATGCACGGTTTTGATGTCAATACAATAAAGCAACGTCTGACTAAGATGCTAGAGCTCAAAGATGGGCTGGAGGAGCTTCAGAATCAATCCAAAGTAGTTGAAACCAAGATCGCGGAGTGGAGTCAAAACACGATCAAGGACACTGAGACTATCAGTAAAATTGACAAGGAGATTGAGGACTTGGAAGAAAACATCAAGGTCTTGAAGGAAAAACGGGCCATGGTGGTGTCAATGTGTTCGGCCAAAGATTCAGAAGCAAACAAGTTGCAATCAGAAGCAGTAGTTATCAGTGAAGGCATAAAGAGTATTCATCATAGTTTTGAACTACTAGCTGCTGGTCCATTATGATTGCAGTCATTGGCTGCAGCAATCAGAAAGCAGAAGTTTTCAGTGAGTATCTTTAGGTTGAAACTCTTTCTACCACTCATCATATGGAGCAAGATTGTCCATGAAGACTAATATATATGGAATCCCTTTTGATTTCGACTCATGGAACTTGTAGTACTCATTAATATTGCTAGTTTAACTCCCCCGGTTATTCTCATGTTTTGTTTTATCGCCCTTGTGTATGCATATAGATTATGGTTATAGCTCATCTTCGAGTAAACAGATATTCCAAGATGAGGACCGACGTTCCAAAAGAAACCACGTTGCATTAATACATTACGAAAGCCGAATTTTTCACTGTCATGCCTCTGGCAAATGGTAACAAACTATCAAATGATCAGTAGACGATCGATCCTTGCAACTAGGTTACTTGGCTACAAGTAGATGCAGTCTACCAAAATCCTCTTGCAAGGCCCTTGCCAACCCTATCTTAGTCTTTGTTCAGTCGTAATCCCTGTCTGGCAGCAAGGCCAAAAATGCTGCGGCGTGGCCAAATGCTGCCACCGGACGAGGGTGCTCACAATTGCTTGACCACGATTGCTGTACTGCTGCAGCTTGTGAGAGACCATGGGTTTCCAAAACGAACTAAATTTAGGATTAATTATCATTCATTAACTAGCAAATGTAACAATTGGTGTAGTCCTTGGGCATCAAAACTACTTCCATAGGCTGTCCTTGGGCATCAAAACTACTTCCTTGCTTTTGTAAGGAGCTATACTTCCATGCTTATGTATGGAGCCCTAATTCCTTGCTTTTGTAAGGAAACCTATCAGTATTTAGCTTGGCTATCTACAATATTTTTTTAATTTACAGTTCATAGTTGCTTATATATAACTGGAATAATGCTAGCAACTCCTCTAACTTACACCGCACTGGTAAAGGAAGGTATTCTAACAATTGTACTTGTAATCTACTTCTGTTTATACACCTTATTTTTCTTATATAGGGTTAATTATATAGAAGTCCACCTTTCAACATTTTCTCTCATGTAAGTCCACTAACAATTTTACCTAAATAAGTCCACCCAAGCCTAAATAGGGTATTATATTAGCTATTGAAGTTCAACAAAATTACAGATTGTCATACATCTAAAAAATTAGATTTTATCTCTTATATTTACAAAACTGTCACTAGTCTAAAAAGTCAACGACCACAAATGGTCTCAAGCCGACCTCCGGTGAGGTCTTTGGCCAACCTCCAGTGAACTTTCTGACCAACCTTCGGTGAGGATTCTTACGACCACAAAAGCAACTACCACTGACAACAAAAGATACTACAGTCAACAAAGCAAGCTATTATCACTGACAACAAAAGATACTACTATCGGCTGCAAAAACTACTACCACCGGTTACAAAAGTTACTATCACAAGCTACAAAAACTACTACCACCGGCTGCAAAAGTTGTTGCCAGCGGCTACAAAATTTACGATTACCGGCTACAAAAACTACTATCACAAGCTACAAAAGCTACTATCATAAGCCACAAACGTTACTACCACCGGCTACAAAAGATATTATCACAAGCTATAAAAGCTACTATCACAAGTTACAAAAACTACTGCTGTAGTTTTATCTCTTATATTTGCAAAACTGTCACTAGTCTAAAAAGTCAATGACCACAAAAAGTCTCAAACCGATCTTCGGTGAGGTCTTTAGCCAACCTCCGGTGAGGTCTCCGGCCGACCACCAGTGAACTTTCCGACCAACCTTTAATGAGGATTCTAACGACCACAAAAGCTACTACCACTGACAACAAAAGATACTACAGTCAACAAAGCAAGCTATTATCACTGACAACAAAAGATACTACTATCGGCTGCAAAAGCTACTACCACCGGTTACTAAAGTTACTATCACAAGCTACAAAATTTACTATTACCGGCTACAAAAACTACTATCACAAGCTACAAAAGCTACTATCATAAGCCACAAACGTTACTACCACCGGCTACAAAAGCTATTATCACAAGCTATAAAAGCTACTATCACAAGTTACAAAAACTACTGCTGTAGTTTTATCTCTTATATTTGCAAAACTGTCACTAGTCTAAAAAGTCAACGACCAAAAAAAGTCTCAAACCGATCTTCGGTGAGGTCTTTAGCCAACCTCCGGTGAGGTCTCCGGCCGACCACCAGTGAACTTTCTGACCAACCTTTGATGAGGATTTTGACGACCACAAAAGCTACTACCACTGACAACAAAAGATGTTATAGTCAACAAAGCAAGCTATTATCACTGACAACAAAAATACTACTATCGGCTGCAAAAGCTATTTCCACCAGCTACAAAAGCTACTATTACAAGCTACAAAACTACTACCATCGGCTGCAAAAGTTACTGCCACCGACTACAAAATTTACTATCACCGGCTACAAAAGCTACTATCACAAGCTACTATCATAAGCTACAAAGGTTACTACTACCGGCTACAAAAGTTATTATCACAAGCTACAAAATCTACTGTCACAAGTTACAAAAACTACTAATGTAGTTACAAAAATATACTACTGTAGTTACAAAATCTGCTACAACAGTAATATAATTGTACAAAGCTACTTCTATCATTATAAAAAGCTACTATTGTTGTTACAAAAAATCTACTACATCGGTAATATAAAGCTATTGTCAAGAAGCAAGATTTCACCAAGGCCATGACTATCTTACCGATGTTATCGAAAATTATTACCACAGTTAACAAATCTACTAAAAGTAAAATGGAAAGCTACTACCGATGTTATCAAAAGCTATTATCAATCACGCACAACTCCCTGATCTCCTCATGTCATTTATCCACCTGCACCTTGTGAATCCTACATACAAATTCCTACTCAAGCATTAACACAAACACCTTCCATGCACCATTAAAATATATTTCTTTGTGATCCAAATCAAAGGGATTAACAAGTCAAATCCAAAACGATAAAACATGATACGATCCATATAAAGATTCCTGCTCTACCTAGTAGAAAATTTGCCACATTCAATAATAAATCTCTTTATAACCTTAACTCATGATATTTCTTGAGTCAATAAAGAAATCATTTCTCCTGCTCTCACAGTTCATACTCGCTGTGAAGAAGACAATTAAAAAACCGAACCTCGCACTCCTTGCTACATTAAAACACTTGTGGTTCCCAGATCTGTTACTCCATCAAACCTCAATTCACATAGGGTTACCACTTAATTAACCATAACCTCTGACTTGCACTCTGTAGTCAAGTCGGCACTCTCCTAGGACACCAACAAACCATTCAGAAACTCAAACCAACCAGTGGCTAATACCATACGTCCATAGAATAGTTTTAGCCAATTACCTTAATACTGGATGATGGACACATACTCAACATGTGATGACCTCTCAGGTCATACAGAGATTAGTATGTTGTCTCACCACACAATGATATTTATTTGGGAATGTCGCCCATTTTTGACAATCTGCTCACCAAACACAAATTCTCACGAGAAATACTCTCTAAATTGACCAGGAAACTCCTTTCTCTAAATCATCACAAGACATTTCCACTGTACTGCAACCGATAGGTAAACCACTTCTCGTGACTCTCTTGCCATCCGTCAAACATGAGGCTCAAAGATTTGTCGCCAAATCGAAACCCAGATTAAGTAGGGTCACTACTTAATCGACCCCTGACTACAACACTAATATCGATTCTTCATTCCTCTTAGGTTTCTGATAAAATTTTATCATAACCTTATCCTACAGACACTAATATTCGTACTCGACACTCGAAATTTGAGGATACTACCCATTAATATAGTGAGGATAACTTATGTATCCTTACACTCACCACATCATAATACTTCGATCAATGAATATAATCGATTATTTATTTCACAAACCCTGCAAACCAACAAGAAATTTTCACTTCTAAATTATAGAGTATACACTCTATAACTTCAATAACTGCGAAGGCTGCCCAAACTATAGCAACAACAAATTTCACATTCCCCAAAACACGTCCATCAAGGACTTTAGTCCAACTTTCTTAAACAGCAATAAAGTGGGTGAATAAACCCTAATCTTAACACCTCACAACTAGTCACCCATTTCGAGAGAAATGAAAAAGAAATGATATTAATAATCCACTTCCACCATAAATTCAAGGCTTACAGAAATAATCTTTTAGCAATACCACCTGAAATAAATATGGTCTACTACTAGTCCATGATACAGTGGGCTTTGCTCCCCCGCTGTCCCTTCCTCGAATTCTGTGCATCTGACTCAACATGTACTAGATCAGTCGCGATTGACTTTCTTAAATTCTCGTAACTTCATCTCAGTTCGAAATGACCTCTACTGTCCAACTTTTGACCTACCACAAACATAAGGCTACATACCTTATGACCTTACCAAAACATCCAACAACATAGGAGTCTGACCTCCTAATCCAACTATCGTGGAGATCTTACCATTGCCTCATAATTAATATGCTTATCCGAAAAATGTCACTCTCGTCAATCAAAGATTGATCGAAAGTCAACACATGAGTGACACCTTGCAATTTCTGAAATTCCTTGATAGTGACTAAGCAATCAGCTCGTCACAATACTCATTTTCTAAAATGCTTTCACTATGCAAATTTCCACTATCTTTTACATCAATGACCACAACTACATCAAAAACATTCCGCTCTTCACCCCCAAAGAGCAACATAGATCGATACCGAGACGTAATATCATATTTCCAAAATTTCATCCTTTGATCAATCTATCTGACACCTCCAGGGCATGATCTAATATTTCAATTAATAAAATACACACCAAATGCCCAAACTTGCACATAAATCAAGAACCAATCAAACAATGGATTCATGAGTCCTCAACTCATATCCTTCATCTAGACACAAATTTTCAGTCAGAGTTCAACGACTCATAAGAAATGTGTAGATAATTTACCTTTCCCTTAAGGGTACTTTGAGAGGTCGGCGTACTGTGACATAGTCTTAAAGATTCAAATATTTATGGAACCACCCGGTCCATAACTTAACAAAGAAGTACTAACTCATATCCTTAAAAAACACTAAGCGTCCAAAGCAAGAAATGCCGATGGATCCGCCGCGGTCGGACCATCACTCTATAGATGCTAAGTGCTACCAAGTACATGAGGTAGTAACAGGAAACGATAACCTAATGCTCTGATACCAACTGTCAGGACCCACCTCGGTTAAAACCCTTTTAACCTAAAGTAAATCCTGCGGGGACTACCTCAAGGGAACTTCTTACCGAAACCCCCTTGAAATGGACAACCCTTCCTACAAACCAACTCAACACTTCCATGAATAATTTAAATCACCCAACTCCTGGAGCCATCATGCTCCCCAAGTCACAACTACGCTTTACTATCCTATTCAACTATCTAAGTTGGGGTAATCAGAGCAGTCTACATGGAAGTTATACCTAAAACACTATGTGAGCAACAACGGATTAATTGGCTATGCCTCGACTTCGGTTCGCGCGACCTCCTCTCAGGAACCCTGCAACACTGGGCATTTGAAAACGAAGGGCTCAGGGGAAAACATTTAAAAAAAATATTAGCGTGAGTAGACGAAAATCAAATATGAAAAGGTAAAAATCTTTTCATTCTTTCCCTTTGATTTTCCAAAATTCACATGCACGCAACCAATAGGAAATGAATAAATAAATCATAAAATAAATCTCTTGGCTCAAATCCATAATTAAAGATGTGGGGTATTAACCACAACCATGAGAAAACAACCGACCAGCTCTATCACGAGAGGGTCTATTGACCAGTTCAATCGGAGAGGGTCCCATGATCCGCTCTATTCGGGAGGGTCTCACCGACCAGCTACCACCGAAGAGGGTCCTGACCTGCTCTATCCGAGAGGGTCCTACTGACCAGCTACCACCGAAGAGGGTCAGACCAGCTACTATCCAGAGAGGGTACCATCTCCATCTGGAGAGGGTCCATGCTAGCATGCAATACATATAACCATATCCTTGAAAATCCTTTAAAAACCTCGTGGCAAAATAAATCGAAAACCAAATCAAAACTTTCAGGACTTTACCCCAAATACATTGGATTTAAAACATGTCCAGGAACCCGAAAACTTCTCCTGATCAAGAACAAATCACTGTACACATGATGAACAAATCGGAATTTCTCCCGATTTATGGCGAGTTAGGTCGGAAAACTTACCTAGGAATGAAGTAGCCATGGAGGCCGAGCTTTTAGGACCGGTGCGGCGGCGATTAGTGGAGCGACGGCGGCGCTGTGGCGGTCAAAAGCTCCAGCAGGAAAAAATTGTCGGGAGAGGAGAGAGTAACTCCTATATATAGCCATTTAACAGCATAATAACTTTACATTTTTATTTATAACTTTCCCATACGAACTTCGATTTGAGCGTGCTACGTGTCCACGAACTCGTAACGATGCCCTCTACAACTTTCATGAAGAAACTTTTTCCAAGTTCTCGACTTAACAAAAAATCACTTTACGATCATTGTACGGTTAAACGGTTACTTTAAATGGTAAAAGACCAAAGTAACCAACCATAAAATAATTATAGGATCAGGATGTGACACAAATTGGAACCAAAATATTATGTTAATACAACTTCTTCTTAATAAAATGTTTATTAACCTCCACATGTTGTGTTCTATCATGCTGGACTGGATTATGAGCAATTTCAACAACAGCATTATTATCACAATATCAAGACATTGTCTTCTTATGTGTGAGCCCCAAATCTCACTAAGTGTCTCAACCATAACAACTCACTTACTCTGAGAGCCATTCCACAATACTCTGCTTCAGCACTTGAGCGAGCTACCACTTCTTGCTTTTTCATGTAACTAAATTACCACCTACAAAAGTGAAGTAGCCCGTAGTAGACCTCCGATCTATAATATTACCTGCCTAGTCTGAATCTGTGTATCCAAAAACATCAAAATGATGATGTTTGGAGAAGATTAATCCCTTCCCAAGAGCGAATTTTAAATATCGCAGGATACGAAATACAACTTCCATATGAGCCTCACTAGGATTATGCATAAACTGACTCACCACACTAACTGCATATGCTAAATCAGGTCTAGTATGTGAAAAATAAATCAATCGCCCAACTAACCTCTGATATCTCTCTTTATTCGTGGGTACATGATCCAAATATTCAGCTAATTAATGGTTCTGCTCGATAGGAGTTTCAACAAGTGTACAATCAAGCATACCTGTTTCTGCCAGCAAATCTAAAACATATTTTCTTTAGCTCAACACAATACAATTATTCTCACAAGTAACTTCAATTCCCAAAAAATATTTCAAATTATCCAAATCTTTCATCTCAAATTCAGAAGACAACTGACCTTGTAATTTTTGAATCTCCTCGAAGTCATTACATGTTACCACCATGTCATCGACACAAATGATTAAAGCAGTCAACTTGCCACACCGATGCTTAAGGAACAAAGTATGATCAGAATTACTTTGCCAGTACCTGATCCTTTTCATGAACTTAGTGAACCGACCAAACCACGCTCGAGGAGATTGCTTTAGGCCATAAAAAGCCTTCTTCAATTTAAACACCAACCGTTCTCCGATAGAAGTACAATATCTAGGAGGAAATCCATATAAACTTCCTCATGTAGATCACCATACAAGAATGCATTCTGAACATCAAATTATTGCAAAGGCCAATCAAGGTTAGCTGCTAACGAAAGAAGAACCTAAATTGTATTAATCTTGGCCACTGGTGTAAATGTCTCATCATAATTCACCCCATACTTCTGAGTGTATCCTTTAGCTACTAACCTTGCCTTGTACCTATCCACCGATCCATCTAAATTATTCTTCACTGTATACACCCACCTACAACCAACAGTCTTCTTCCCAGGTGGTAATGACACTAACTCCCACGTACAATTCTTCTCAAGAGCATACATCTCAACTGTCATTGCTTTCAACCACTTCTTATCCTTCATGGCATCCTGCACTTTACTAGGAAGAGACACAGAAAATAATTGATTCACAAAGGCTACATATTGTTTAGACAACCTATGGGTCGACAGATAATTAGCAATAGGGTATTTAGCTTTAGCATTTAAACTTGGTTCATACTTCTTGAGGGGCTGACCACGAGTTGATCGATCTGGTAAGACTTTGGTTGGAACCTGTGTATGACTATATAAAGGAGCCACACTACTACATGCAGAAGGATTACTACATAATGAGGGATTATCAACACTATTAGACAATGAAGGATTATCAGAGAAAGAAGGATTAGTATATACCTCAGGCGAATGTTCAATAGAAGAGACCGCTGATAGAGAGGGAGAGACTGGAGTAGCAGAAGTAGCTTGCACATCTTGTGAACTATTGTCCTTTAACTGTGCACCGATGGTTCTATGCTCCCCTTCGACTGATCAAAGTCCTTTTTGATTGGTCGAACAGACCCAATCGATAGGCTAAGAGATTCTAGATCTGACTGTAAAATAATGGCCCCGGGATGAATGACCAATTTCAAGACTTGTTTCGGTCAGAAACATAATGACCCTGGGATGAATGACCAATTTCAAGACTTGGCCCCGGGATGAATTAGAGACATGTTTAATTGACGGAGAAGACAAGTTGACAAAGAAAGATTCATCATAGATCATATGATCGGACGCTCCATAATCAATTATCCACGTATCACTACCAGTAAAATCAGAAACATATAAAACAATACCAAATTCACCTCAATTTTCCTGATTTTTCTTAATTAAGGATACATCACGTTGTGAAAAAGTCAATGGCGTCAAATTCCCCATCATGCTTCTCCTTCGACCAATATAAAAGAACATTTTTTTACTGTGATCACCAGACGCGACATCATTTTTATATTGAAATTCGAACTGAAATAAGACAGAAATATGGACTTCAATTGAATTATGGACTCAGCTGCACTGATCAAATTCTGATACAAAACTATTAGGTCTGACGCCGGAGTTGAGAACGGAGAAGTTTGAGAAGGATCTTGTAGATGGACGACAACAGCTGAGAAGATGAAGATTAACGGCAGTCTAGGACGACGGTGGTCGAACCCAAAACAATTGATCACAACGCTTTGAACGAAAATAAATTGGCAGGTGGGTGACCAAACTAATATTCTAGAAGACGACCAATTGTCTCCTCGGATCTAGTGGCAGCGGTCTTCGATCTAGTGTGGGATTAAGGCAGTGGCTAGAGCATCCTTATGTTGTTGGTGACAGGAGTTTAGGAGTCTCGATCTCTTCATTGACTTTTAGGCCTGAGTTGATGGGGATGGTGATGCGGTGGGAACAAGGTCGCCTAGCAGAAGCGACGACGAGGGTGTTCAGAGGCCTGTAGCTTGGGTGCCAACTCTGTGGGTGCCCTTAGCTTGATCAGCAATGACCACACAACAAACTTGATATTCCCAACAACAAATAAAACGAAAGAACAACAACATATACTTAAAGGCCTACAACGAACAAGTTTCTCAGCCACAAAACTAAAGAACACACTGACCAAAAAACAAAAGAACCAGAGAACAAGAATAATGATTTATATCGCAGCAGACTCTCAATAGCACAACCGAGTCCGTAAAGATCTCGGCTTTGATATCAAGTCAAGATAGAACAAGGTATTTGAGAATTCTAATGATAATCTTTTTATTCCTTCATAAATAGAGTATATATATAGTACACCAAGTCCTATTAGGAAACTAGTTATGGCAATATTCCCCATCAGCGCATATACAAAACCCTACATCACTCACGCCAGCATTACATACCCCAAGATCTATAGACGTTCTTATAAAGTAATCTGAGGTTCAACTCCAAAATCAATTGACAATGGAGAGGGTAGCTCAAACTCTTATAAGCTCACATGAAAGATCTCATATTCCCGATGTGGGATATATATCTCAACACGTCTCCACACGTGTGGCGAATCTTTAAGCCTAACACGTGGACATCAACTTGGATGGTCGTGGAGTTCGTGTGGCCTTTGGGCTTCACACGTATACATGGGAAACTCGCTCTGATATCATGATAAAGTAATCTGGGATTCAATTCCAAAACCAATTGGCAATGGAGAAAGTAACCCAAACTCTTATAAGTCCACAGATAAGATCTCATATTCCTGTGTGGGATATATATCTCAACAGAACACAACTCCCTTCTATATGAAGACCGTTTGAGTTGCTCCTAATCCTCTCCCTTTCTTGTTGTTCTTTTGGAATAGCAAACGACCTGTCTTTTTATAGGCTAAGACCATCTCCAATAAGGGAGACCTATATTAGGGCCGGGGCTAAAATTTGGCCTTAGAATATTGGTCTATAAAAGTGACGTAGTTGTCTCATTCAGGTTACCTTTCGTACATATTCTTTTAGAGAAGAAAATTCTTCTAGTGCAAATAAAAAAGATAAACTTCAACTGTTCTGTGTTAAGTTGAACTTTTTGTTTATGTGATTTTTACACTCAAGAGATCATTAAAGTTGTGCTTGAAGGTTCATGGACGAGGACAAGTTCTTGGAGATTGAAGAAGATATTGTTTGAAGATCGAAGAAGAGTGGTTCAAACGTATATGTTAGGGTTTTAGAGGCAGTAGTCGCGTTCAATGCTACGTAGTTTGTAACAAGACTTGTTTTTTGTCGATATTAAATTTCCTTTTGATTAGGGGCTTCCAAGACACAAAGCTCCGAAAGCGTTTTTCTCCGAAAGGAATAAATTGTTATGTTATCTATCTTTTTGTTGGTGTCGGTACACGCAGGATTGAAGCTGTTGTTTCTAATCAAAACAATGATACTGCTTCAATATCAAAGAAAAGAAAAGTTCAATTGGGCTTAAAGCAAACCCAGCCTAATAATGACAAGCCAATTCTCTGCAAACTTTGACTCACAAGACCTAAACCAAAAATGTCGTCACTGTAGTCGGGTCAATATGGTGGCCTCTCATTCTGAGAAACCATGGTTGCTATCCCAAGTGCAAGACCTCAACTGAGCAAGTGATGTTGGATCCCTACCCAAAGCTTACACTCACTGCTCCCCCGAGCAATATTTTAAAAGTCGCTAGTCGCTAGTCGGTCGGCCAGTCGGGGACTAGCGAGTAGAGGAGTAGTTGATGGAGTAGTCAGGGAGTAGTCGGATTTTAATTTTTAGATTTATTTTTATTTTTAAAACATGTAATTAAATATAATTTAAGTTCTTAGTAAATTTCTATTTACCACTCTAGTAAATACAATTTCACCGATTAATTCTGGGCCGTTTGATTTGCTCTAATTAATTCCTATCCGTCCATCTCCCTTTAAATAGAGGACAGAAGTCTGACCTCGGTCAAACCCCCTCCCCCGATCTATCTCGACTCCCTCTCCTCTCTTTCGTCGTCTCCGACGACAGCGGCGGCGCCCGCCGTCTCTGGCCACCACTCACCACCAAAATATTAATAAAATGATTCTCTTCCTCTCCTTTACAAAACTCAGTCCTCAAATCACACATGCACGAACCTTAGAGGGAGCTATAATTCAAAATCCCTCTTTTCTATTTTTTGGGTTTCCCGAGTTTCTCCTCTGGCGGCTTCTTCAGCATTTTGGTGAGTCCAGAGAGGTGAGGGTGGAGAGGACGGCGACTGAGAGGAGGGAGAGGCGAGAGCAAGATGAGCGACTAAGAGGAGGTGAGTCCATTTTTATGGTCCTGAGTTGGACCGATTTTGGCTAATTTTTACCGAGATAGGCCGATTAGTCGGCCGATTTTCTCCTCCGATTTCCTTAAAATTGCCTCGGCCTACCACCGACTACAGACTAGTCGCCGACTAGGCTGAGTTTTAGAACGTTGCCCCCGAGATGTAATCCTCTGAAAAATTCAAAACTTATTTAGGGTGAGCCTCAAAATTATTTTAAGATTAGTGGTAGCCATTTTTTTATTAATCAAATAACTCAAGTATAACAACGAGTCATTTGTGAGTAGAACTAACGACCTTCTACCTACGTAGGAAAGACTAATGTCACTACACCATATAATGATGAGCTTAATGCTTGCTATTTTGAGAAATTATTTAACGGTCAATATTGATGATTATTGATTGATCTAAAGTGGGGTTGTCGAAATCTATTTTGGGCCTCAGTGATTAACAGGACGCTTGAGGATTGTTAGCTGTGGAAAAAAAATTATCGAGCTAACTATTCCAAGTTTGTTTGTGGATTTATGGGGAGATTTAATGAGCAAGGAAAGTTGCCAGGAGGCGTTATCAAGAATCCCAAGAACGAGCAAGCTCAAGCTGTTGTCATAAGAAGTGGGGAAGACACTGATGCCGCCACCTCCTATGTCTAAAACCACAAAGGGACTTGGTGCTTTAGACATGGAAAATGAGGATGAAGGTGATGCCGAGCATAAGCATGAGGATGTCAAGCATGGACTTGGCACAAATCAAGGTCAAGTTAAGCATAGTAATGTGAGCAACAAAGGAGCTGAGCCAAGCAGGGGAGACTTGGAAGCAATGAAGAAAAGGGACTTAGAAAAAGACCCTTCTACATCCAAGAAGGAGAATGTGCCGAATTCTGAGGCACACTAAGGTAAAAATTCGAACTCTAGTGAGTTAGTTTCAAGTAATCAATCTTCTTGTCTACCTTTTCCTTCTGGGTTCACTAAGTGCAAAAAGGATAAATCCGACGAAGAAATGTTGGAAGTTTTCAGGAAGGTAAATGTGAACCTTCCCTTGTTAGAGTGCATCAAGCAAATACCAAAGTATGCAAAATTCCTTAAGGAACTTTGCACAACAAGGAGACACACAAGAGAAAAGCAAGTGGTAAGCATGAGTGAGACGGTCTCTGCCGTCATCCAGAGGAAGATGCCTCCAAAGATGAAGGATCCAGGGAGTTTTTCTATCCCTTGTGTTATAGGTTCTACTCATTTTGAAAGTGTTATGCTAGATCTAGGTGCTTCAATTAATGTTATGCCCTACACCGTTTATGAATCTCTAGATGTGGGACCTTTGAAAACTGATAACGTTGTGATCCAATTGGCGGATCGATCTAATAAATACCCTAAGGGGTATGCTGAGGATGTTCTTGTGCAGGTCAACCAGCTAATATTCTCTGTATATTTTTATGTATTAGAGATGGAGAAGTCACTTTCTGACACAACACAACTGTTGTTGGGTCGACCCTTCATGAGAACTGCTAGAACAAATATCGTTGTTGTTGGAGGAAACCTGACAATGGAATTCGATGGCGAGGTGATCAAATTCAACATTTTTGATGCCATGAGACATCTCAGTACCGAACACATGGACGACAATGTCAGGGGCAGCAGCTCGGACGAGAATGTATGAGGTGGATTTGGAAGCGAAATGAGGTTTGGTGGCGTTGCACCTTGTGCAATGACCACTCACCAAGCATAGCAATTAGTGATCGAGCACGGGGTCGGGTATGACAAGTATAGAGAACGAGATGAGGAGGTATTGAAAGATTTGAAGCCATCCATACTTGAAGTTGTGAAGGAGCATGATTCACAACCAATCTACAAAAGGTATACTCCCTTGTCAATTCCAATTTCCACTAATAAGTTGTTACCATCTATGAAACAAGCCCCTAAGTTAGAGCTAAAAGCTCTCCCCAAACATTTGAAGTATGTATTTCTTAGAGAAGATGACACTTTACCAATTATTGTGTCTTCATTGTTGAGTGAGCAACAAGAGATCAAGCTAGTTGACGTTTTAAAGAGGAACACGGCTGCCATAGATTGGACTTTGAGAAACATCAAGGGAATAAGCCCTACAAAGTGTGTTCATAGAATCTTACTTGAGGATGGCGCCAAGCCTACCAGAGAGGCTCAAAGACGTTTGCATCCTCCAATAATGAAAGTGGTTAAAGATGAGGTGTTTAAGTTGTTAGATTGTGGTTAATCTATCCAATTTCAGATAGTCAGTGGATTTCACATGTTCAAGTTGTGTCCATGAAGAGTGGTGTGTCTGTTGTAGAGAATGAGAAGAATGAGCTAGTGCCACAACGGTTGGTGACAGGTCATCGCATTTGCATCGATTATCGATGATTGAATGCAACAACGAGGAAGGATCACATGCCTTTGTCGTTCATGGATCAGATGTTGGAGAGATTAGCAGGTCACGAGTTCCACTGCTTCTTGGATGGATAGAGTGGCTACAACCAGATCATGATACACCCGGATGATCAAGAGAAGACAACGTTTACATGTCCCTTTGGTACGTTTGCTTATCAACGAATGCCTTTTGGATTGTGCAATGCCCCAGGTACGTTTCTACGTTGCATGTATTCTATTTTCTCTGATTATATCAAAAATATCATTGAAGTTTTTATGGATGATTTTAGTGTTTATGGTAAAGACTTTGATGCATGCTTAAAGAATTTAGAATTGATTTTAGAACGGTGTGTAGAAACTAGCCTTGTACTTAATTGGGAAAAATGTCATTTTATGGTTAATCAAGGTATAGTTTTAGGTCACATAGTTTATGCTAAAAGAATAGAAGTTGATAAGGCTAAGATTGATATTATGCATCACTTACCCTCGCCTTCAACAGTGAGAGAGGTTCGTTCTTTTCTTGGCCATGCAGGCTTTTACAGGAGGTTCATCAAAGACTTTTCTTTGGTGGCCAAACCACTTACTTCCTTATTGCAGAAAGATGTGTCATTTTCATGGTCTAGGGAGTGTGAGGATGCATTCGTACAATTGAAGGATTTACTGACGACTGCACCTATCATGACACCACTTGATTGGGATTTGCCATTTGAGTTGATGTGTGACGCTTCAGATTATGTCATTGGTGCCGTGCTAGGGCAGAGGAAGGACAAGAAACCGTGTGCAATTTACTATGCATCTCAGACTCTCAACGATGCTCAGTTGAATTACTCAACAACCGAAAAAGAACTCTTAGCTGTTATCTTTGTTTTAGAGAAATTTCGATCTTATATTTTGAATTCTAAAGTTGTTGTTTATTCTGATCATGCATCATTAAGGTATCTAATGACAAAGAAAGATGTAAAGCCGAGACTCATCAGATGGATTCTGTTACTTCAGGAGTTTGATGTCGAAATCAAGGACAAGAAAGGAAGTGAGAACGTTGTTGCGGACCATCTTAGCCGAATTGTACGTACTGAGGATGAGTTGCCTATGTCAGAGACGTTCCCAGACGAGCAGTTGTTTCGGTTAGAAGCCAGAGAACCATGGTATGCCGATTTGGTTAATTTTATAGTGTCAATGACGTTTCCATCATCAATGCCGAACTATACTAAGGTGAAGATCAAGAAGGATGCTCGAAATTATATATGGGATGCGTCATATATGTGGAGGCGATGTGGGGACCAAGTCATTCGACGTTGTGTTCCAGAAGAAGAGCATAAATCTATCTTGGATTTTTGTCACCAGGAGGCGTGTGGAGGACACTTTGGACCAAAAAGAACATCTAGGAAGGTGTTGGAAGCCGGATTCTATTGGCCAACGTTATTCAGAGACGCTTATGAGACATGTGCTTCATGTGATCGTTGCCAAAGAACAGGTAACTTAGGTAAGAGAGATCAAATGCCCTTAAACCCTATTATTCTTGTTGAAATTTTTGATGTTTGGGGTATTGATTTCATGAGACCTTTTCCTTCATCTAAAGGCTTTGTTTATATATTGTTGATTGTGTTTCGAAATGGGTGGAAACAAAAGCCACCAAGACTAATGATTCTAAAGTTGTTGCAGAGTTTTTTAGAACTAACATTTATTCTAGGTTTGGAGTGCCAAGAGTTCTGATAAGCGATGGTAGATCTCACTTCTGCAACCGGACCATTGAGGCTTTGCTCAAGAAATATGGAGTCACTCATAGGATTTCAACGCCATATCACCCTCAAACAAGTGGAATGGACGAAACATCCAAAAGAGAGATTAAGCAGATATTGGAGAATACTGTATGACCTACAAGGAAAGATTGGAGTGATCAATTGGATGATGTACTGTGGGCCTACAGAACAGCGTATAAGACGCCAATTGGGACGTCACCATTCAGATTGGTGTACGGCAAAGCTTGCCATCTGCTAGTTGAGTTGGAGCACAGAGCCTGATGGGTGGTCAAGAAGTTTAACATGGACAAAGATGAGGCTGGATTGCATATGAAGTTACAAATTTGTGAGCTTGAGGAGATAAGGAACAATGCCTATGAATCAGCCATGATCTACAAAGCAAAGATGAAGGCTTATCATGATAAGATGATACGAGGGAAGGACTTCGAGATAGGACAACAAGTCCTTTTGTTCAACTCCAGACTTAGACTCTTCCCAGGTAAGCTTCGTTCTCGTTGGTCTTGTCCATTTGTTATTACTAATGTGTTTGCTCATGGGACAGTAGAGATTCAGGGCTTATCAGGTAATAAGTTTAAGGTCAATTGTCATAGACTTAAACCTTATTACGAAACATTCAAAGCACACGACGTGGAAGAGCAACTTGTGAATGAACCACCACATGGCTATGAATAACGCCATTATCAAGAAGAGAAGAAATCTAGGTTGACAGACTTAAAACATTAAGCGCTGCATGAGAGACAACACATTTCAACCGTAGCGGTGGAGGAGCTATCATCGAGAGTTTGCATATTCATTCTCTCCTTCACTTCTTTCAGTTTTTATTTTAAGTTTTTTTACGTTTTTGTTCTTATTTCTTGTCAATTTCTTTTATTTCCGTTGTTTGTTGAATTCTTTTGTGTTGGTTATTTGTGTGACTTAGATGCATGCTTAGGAAGTTAAAACATGATTTTGAGTTTACATTGAGGACAATGTAATTTTCTAAGTGTGGGGTAGAGTTACATAAGTAACATATTTTGTTTTGTGTCTTAGGATATACCCTTATAAGTCTGATGATTTTATCTTTGAATGTATAGATGATGGTTTGACATTTTTTTTAAGAAATTGTGAGTTTCATGGATATTGTGGATTGGTATGAACATTTGAGATTTTATTGATTGTAAAGTATGCATGTTTGGTTAAATTGTTCTAAAATAACCTATGTGAGCTTTTGAGCCTAAAAACTTTCTTTCTTGAGTGAATTATGTGCCGATTTTGTCTAAAATTTTTTGAAATTTTCACTACTTTTTCACTATCTTTCGAAACCTCATCATTCTTTGCATATTCAATAACTATGTGCTATAGCTTTTTAATGAACTCTAGAATTTACTAGAACGCATTATATGATTGTCGAAACTTTATAATCATAACATGTCTTAATTTCGAATATGATTGAATTTAATCTCTTTAGAATTACCACCATAGCCAATAAAGCATATGCCTATTTTGTGTCCGTCGTGAGACTCCTTAGTGTTAACCCCTTTGAGCCTACATTGAGCCTTTTATTTCATCACCTTTAAACAGAATTCCCCTGCTTAGAATAGCTAAACCTTTACCTTGTTATCAAGACTTGACAAAGTACTTTCGATGGAGCTGTATTGCGTGATGCTGTGAAGTAAGTGTGGGGTGATATTGTAATATTGAACAAATATGTGGTAAAACACCATTGTAATGTATGTCCGAAACAAAAGAAAAAAATTCGGATCAAAAGGTAAGGATTTTGATGGTGTTTGTTAAAGTTTGTAAATTTAGAGTTTTGTTATTATTTGAAGGTCTAAAAATGTATAAGTGACCTTTGTCCTGTTCATAATATGTGGAAAAGTTGAGAATGATGTATGCGTCCAACTTGATGAAATTTGACCCGTGGAGTGGAGACATAAGGAGGCTCGAAATTTGCTAAGTCTTGGTGATGCCTTATAGCACCACTTATCCTAAAAATTCCTACCTTATGATACCAAGCCCCATTACAAACATGTTTTTGAGATTAATTCATGATTCTTAAGATAGCTAACTTTGATTTGTGGAGATTTTTTAATGAGTTAAGCATATGGTTTCTTCACCAAAATCCTTCCCAAGCATGTCAAATGATTGATGAAGAGCTTAATGATGATATGGGAAGTTGTTTAGAAGAAGAAGAATCGAAGAAATCACCAAGGAGAAGCCGAAAAAAAAACTAGGAAAGTTATCCCGATCAAAACAGGATAACTTGTTCTACCGAGACTATGGAGGGGATTCGGCTGTCCTATGGAGCCCAAAACGTGTAAGGGAGTCCTTCATTGATCCCTTAACATGTAGGGGAGTCCAAGAATTCAGAAAAGAAGTCTATGAATCATTATGCAAGTCAGCAAATTGAAGAGTCAAAGTTGTGTGCAACAAGAAAAAGTAAAAGCCCAATCCGATATGGACAAAGAGTGTATGCCGACTTTACCTTAGGGTTTTCTCTATAAATACTCATATATTAGTTCAATTTTAAGAGTCAAACAATTTAGTTTTGCTTAGAATAGCCAAGCTCTACCCCAAAACCCTAAACACAGAAAATTTCCAAACCTGCCGCCACCACTTCCCGCCGTCGATCGCCGCTAATCCTCCACCAACCATTCCTTAGCCGATCTAATCTAGGTAGGTTAGGTATGGATCTTCATAAGGTTTATGTAATTTTACTGTGTAATTATGTTTTATTTATATTATTCATCTTTTGGTTTTATCAGTTTTACATTCTATGTTCAATTGTATGTTCTTCTTTGTGATTTGCATGTGAATGTGTGTAGTATATAACATTATGTTGTGTTTGTTGGTTTTGTGATTTAGGGCAGTAGTTTATGTTTTTATGCATGTTAAACTTTAATTGATTAATCACCACCTGATCATGTAATCGAACCCTAGGATAGTCTAGTGCACGGATGTTTCTAAAGGGGGGAGTTTAATAAGCCGTAGTAACCTAGGATTAAGTTCAGGCCAGAAGGAAGTTCTTGGTTTTAGTTATTGCAAAGGGTTGTTAAGGTGAGTGATTTGCATGCTAATAAAATGAGTGACGCCATACCTAGGATCATGTCTCTAATCGACTCTAGAACGTAAGTGTATTTTTGTTTAATTTAGACCGGAAGGAAATCTTAAACAAGGGTGACACATATATGTCTTAGAATCAGGCCGGAATGAAGTTTCTAAGTACACATGAGAAGTCTAATAGATTGGAATTAATTAAAGTCTAGGATCATCTAAACGTTGCTATTGTTCCTTGCACGAAATTGATTTGCATTCTTAACGGTGTTTGTGTTATTTGATGCTTAAGTGATGTTTGACCACCACCTATTGTAAATATTAGATTTAGATTTAGGAACCTAGAAATCACTATAAAAACCCCATCATAATTCGATAAATATGTGAATAGCTTGTAAATAATTTTAGTTAATATTTTGTGAATATTGTATTTTTGCCGAATTTGTATGTATGTTTATACTTATGCATTTGTGTAGACTTGTATATTATGTGACAGATAATTGTATATGCTATGTATATGTGTATTTTGTACTTGTGAATATTACTAACTTATTTTAATGCAGATATAATCCTTCCCTAGTGTCCCCGGCTAGAACGATCCCTACTTACAGTTACTACAATGATAGGGTTTTAAATTGCAGGTCGCCCAGCGAACCTCGTCATTACCATCATGATAAAATACATGTATGAGAAAAAATTTAACTTGATCCGACAAAGTTAATGGCTCGATCTGAACGGTCAATCCCGTAAGTCAAACCCCTAAATGCACGAAAACGGTCATTTGTCTGTCTAAATTACGTATTTTGACCAGACATTCAACACAAAATAATTTCAAATCAATGAGACAAAACCAGTGGATGGTCTTGACCTTAAACATCAAAACCTTAGCCGACGAATATCATAAATATGCTTTATCTTCGGCTATAGTATTCAATTTTTTTTAATTTTTTTAATTATACCATAGCCGAAAAATTTAATGTTTTGTCGTCGGCAATGGTATTAAAATATTTTTTATTTTATTTATTATATCATAGCTAAACCCTAAACCCTTATTATACCATAGCTGCCGAATTTTTGGGGATTCGTCGGCTATGGTATTTAATTTAATTTATTATACTATAGCTGATGATAAATTCATTTTTCTTCGGCTAAAATATAGAGACTAAAGCCGATGAAAAAAACTTTAGCCGATGAAATTTCTTTTTTCGTCGGCTAAAGTCCACTTTAGCCGATGAAAGTTTTTTGGTTGACGAAGGAAAATTTTATCGGCTAAAGTATAATTTAGCAGACAAAAAAATCCTTCGTCGGCCTTTTTTCGTCGGCTAAAGTACTTTCTCTGGTGTTGTCTTCGTACTTGTATGAGTTAGAGACTGGCATTTTGATTCATTGCTTGACCGAGCAACAATTGGTTGTTTCTTGGAGCACCAGGAGATCATGTTAGTGTCAAGGTAGATGAGGTAGCCTGAAGTGAAGCGGCGAGAGTCCAGGCAACCTGCCTAATCAGCGTTAAAGTAAGAGGTCATGATCTTCACTGATTAGGCAGGTTGTCTATTTTGAAAGGCATATTAGGCAGGTTGTCTAGCAGATCTAATGTAAGTTGTCCGAGCAACCTGCCTAATCAGGTGAAAGGCAGACAAGTTGGCGTTGAGGACCAAAATAGAGGTCATGAACAATGGTGTCTTTGGCATAGCGAAGGATACGTTTGGCAGCAATGGGATGCAGAGCATGAGGTTGACTCATGAATTGCGAAACAGTGTTAACAACAAAAACTAAGTCAGGATGGGTAATAGTCAGACAACAATGAGCTAACCATCTCACGGAAGATAGTAGGATTATCAAGGAGTTCTCCATCAGTGGAGGTGAGAATGGATTTTGCTAACATAGGGTGCTCACGGTTGACTGAGTAAGAGATCATGCTTCACTAAATATCATGGTCATACTTGAGTTGATTTATGTGCAGTCCATTGGAATGTGATGTTACCTACAGCCCAAGGAAACAGTGAAGAGAACCAAGATCCTTGATGTCAAATCCTCGGCCTAAAGCATAAATAAAGCTTTGAAGAACCTCATCACCGTTGCCGGTAACCACAATGTCATCAAAATATAGCAAAAAGGAAATGGTATGCACCCCATGTTTATATATGAATAAGGAAGAGTATACATACTTTGTCAAAATATAACAGACAATAAAAACTTGCTCATTTGCTGAAACCAAGCACGTGGTGCTTGTTTGAGACCATAAAGTGACTTGTGAAGCTTACAAACATAGGAAGGGCCGAGTAGGATCAGTGAAGCCTAGAGGTTGGGTCATGTAGACATCTTCTTGAAGATAGCCATGAAGAAATGCATTTTTGACATCTAATTGCCGAAGACGCCAATCTCTGGACACATCAACACAAAGAATAGTGGGAATTGTAGTTGGCTTGATCACAAAACTAAAAGTTTCACCATAATTTATGCCATGTTGTTGATGAAACCCCTTTGCAACAAGACGTGCCTTGTAACACTCTACTTCACCATCTGGGTTACGCTTAATAGGAAACACTCATTTATAGCTCACAATATGTTGAGATGGAGAGGGAGGAACTAGAGACCAAGTATGATTTTTCAACAAGGCATTAATCTCCTCAGTCATGACAGCTCTCCAATTTCATCTTTAAGAGTCTGAATATAATAAGTGGGTTCCATGAAATTAATAACAGAGAGAAGAGCTTTAGGGATTAGATACTTTACAGTGCCTTCCGTGCAGAGTTTGGGCTGAACAATTCCATCTTGGAGATGAGTTCTCATGTGGTGTGTTGATGGAGGATGAGGCCCCCAGATACACTGGGGGCGCGGAAGGGTGAGATGGGTGCACTAGGGGCGCGTCAAGGTGCGCGGGGGGGGTCAGGCTGTGCGAGGGGCACGTCGGGGTGCGCACTAGGCATTCATGGAGGCACCGAGACAGAGAGTGGTGTCATTGGGGATGAGAGCTAAGTGATGGAGGCACCAGCGATGGCGGACGGTGATATAGGACATACCGACAAGATGAAAGGCGGAGATGGATCGCCAGCAGAAGATGGAGAGAAAGAAGGTGAAATAGAGATAGGATTTTTTGATGGTTGAATTCGACAACTATAGGTATGAAGTGTAGGAGGAGGGGGTGGGGTGGAGGTGGTGGTGGTGGTGGAATTAGCACAAGTTCTTCAACTAAGGTCCTTTTCTTTCTTATAGTAGGTAACAAAATACTGGGTAGTTGGATATCAAGGCCTTTGTAGTTGGATATCAAGGCCTTTTCTAGGTATATTGTCTTCTATTGGATTAATTGTTCTCTTTTTTCTTTTCTTTTTTTTCTTAGCAAAACTCTACGGCTCATAGAGTTTTTCTTAGCAAAACTCTACGGCTCAACAAGCGTCTCTTTTTTCTTTTCTTTTTTTTTCTGCTGTTTGTACCAGTTATTGGTGTGGGTGAAGGAAAATTTTCAATTTGAGGATTCAAAATCTCACATCTATCTATTATGTTTGTGCCAGGTGTGATATTTTGGAGTTAATGGTTTGGATTGTAATTGATATCCAACTGATATCATAATTACATGTACTTTTCCACACGTAATTGATACTTAAATACTATGAAATAGCTAACTCTCATGACAATTAGCATGTAATTAAATTATTTTTATTTATCTCATAGGAAATTAGTGAAGTTGGAGAAAATGAGAAAAGAATGAAGCCAAATATGAGTTTGTCGTTAAGGTCAAATGTGTCAACCGAAAGGGCAGCAGATTTGGAAATTAATCATTATTTAGTTATAAAGGAAAATAGAAATCGCAAATGAATTTAAAGGATTAAAGTGTGTATTAATACGGTAAGAAATTATTGACAAGATTTAATTTATATTAATTGAATTATGTATTTTAATAATATAAATTTGTATTTCATTCCCTTAGTTTTGAAAAATATTTAAAATTAATCAAAGATTTTTCAAAGAAAATGGTCAATTTGTTTTTTTAAATAGCAGCGTTTGGAGCCTAGTTTAACTAGGCTCCTTCTATTAAAATATTCAATCATCATTAATGCTAATTAAGCTTTTAAAAAATGTGCCTCACCCCTAGCTATAGCTAGCTATGCCACAACGTGACCAACATTTACTAAAGCATCTGCTAAGAAATTAGCATCTCTCCAATATGACGAAAAGAAACAACTTCAAAATTACAAGAACATTCTGAACGGCCAAGAAAAACATATATTAATGTTTTTAAATCATCTTCAACAAGAATAGGATGAGTTGTGACCTGTTGTAACTAAATTAAACCATCACAAAGGGCTTAAGCTTCAACAACTAAAACATCACAATGTCTTGGATGCATCATGGTGCACTTAAATCAACTTAAATAGACGGTTAAATTGTATTTATAACATTATTTATTTTTTTAAATAAAAACTAAGTATAATTATCAACTGTTGAAATTTTCTAATAAATACTTGGTTCACTTACATTTTAGTACATATAAGAATTTTCGCTAAAAGTTTTCATAACCAAGGTTCTTGACGGCCGCGAGAATTGGGTGTCCCAAGGTGTCTCTTACAATAAAACATGCAGTTGCTTTGGATGAAGTGTGCGCTAAACCATCAAAGTTTGTGAAAGTTAGATGGATGAAGTGTGCACTAAACTATCAAATTTGAGTTTGTGAATGTTAGGTGTCATATGATGATGGAAGGGGAGTTTAGGGTTTTAGGCAGATCTATACCTTCAGGCTAATCTATGCATTATTGTGGTTCACAATTTAGTTAATTTATTAAAGTAGCATATATATTACTGTATTATCTACTGATGCGTTATACAATAGAACCTCGATAAGTTAATACTCGATTAATTAATAATGTCGTTAAAACAAAAGTTTTTGCTGGTCCCGGGTTGAGGACAACGTGCTAAATTAATAATTTTCAAATCTTAAAAGATAATACAGATAGGAGAATACACATAGACCCCGATGAATATATAAATTAATATTTTCTTAATACATAAAATTAATTATTTTTTTATGAGAAATTCATAAAGAATGAGTCAATTGTGACTCGTTTCTTCTTGAAAATCCATGCCAGGTCACATTGATCACTTGATTGATTTCATATCGTCCCTTAGCTCATTTGTAAGTCGGACTTTTCTAAAACCTACTGTTGCAAATTGTAACATCCCGTCCCAAAATTCACCTTTTTACCAGGATCAGACGGGTTACAGAGAGTTGTAACCGCGCTGTTAGTTTTCCCTGAATTAATATTTGAGTTTAATATCAAGATATTCTCGATTCTGGGGAAGATAGAATTAATGTCCCGAGATGGTAGATTATATCATCGCGAGTCATCCGGTATGTCCAGAATATTTTCTGGAGCTACGAGTTGTTTAATAAATGAAATTTATTTTACCATAAAAATGTGACTTTGCGATAAATCGAGAATTTGGGGAATCTTCCTTTGGGAAAGTTATAGAGGACGTTTATACGAACTCGTGAGTATGTCCTATGAATTAATCAGAGTTCGTATGCGAAAGTTATTTAGGATAATGTATAGTTATTGTGCGGTAAATAGTAAATAACAAAATATCTATTTATTGTTCACAATAACTTTCTATTATTCAATCTGGGTTGTCAAATCAATCAAGGATTCGATCTAGAATGTTGGTTTTTGAATATATATGGGGGATCGGTGATGAGTGGGGGGAACTCCCTCACTCGCTCTCTCTCTCTCACTCTGGTCTCTGTCTCCCTCCCGATCACTTCTTCTCCCTCTCTGAAGCCACTGGTCTCGACGATGTCGTTGAGTCTACCTCGTCATCACCAGTTCCAGTCTCGCCTCGGCCTCCCTCACTCCTCTACCATCGGTACGCCGCGCGATATACAACGTAGCGCGACCCAGGGGTTCGAAGGGACTCTGTAAAGCCACCGTAGGGTTCATGGAAGTGTGGCAGAGCGTGGGGGTAACAAGGGGTGCTAGCTCTACCATGGAGGCCGGGCGAGGACGAGCTGTAGCCGAGAGGCCTTCACCGGAAGCTCGAAGATTTCCTGGACAGGAACCGTGAGGTAATCCCTCCCTCTTCTCCATGTTTTCCCTCCATTGGATTGTTGTTGTGTTGATGTTATGGATCAAATAGGGTAGAGAAATGGCCGGAAAGGAAAAAAAGGAGTAGTTTGAGGTGAAAAGGGGTAAATCTCTAGTTTTTATCACGGTAGATCTGGTATTTTACCATTTATCTCAGGTGTGAAATGTCAGAACTATCCCTGGCGGTTCAGGCTAATTACGCAAAAATGTCCTTGGTAGCTTTGCATATTTACAAGGCTGTCACTGAGGCCAAAAAGGCAATACTGCCCCCGACAGTTCTAGTTAATTACAGGGTTGCCCATAAGGTTAAAATCCCAGAAATGCCTCTGGAAGCTTAGCATATTTATCAAGCTGTCATTGAGACCGAATTAATAATACTGCCCCTAGCAGTTTAAGATATTTACAAGAGCGCCATTATAATTAATTTAACTATTATATCCTTGATGAATTTGTTAATTACGTGGTTGCCATTATGTTATATCTATGTTATTAATATTTATCGAATGTTGTATACTTGGATATGGTATATCGGTATAAAGTATGTTTGGGATAATCCGGATAAAAACTGGTTTAATGTTACCTCAGCGGAGGGGTTAAACTCTAGATTAGCGATAGATGTATAATAGCGTTAATAACTGTTTGATCGATAAATAGAAAGGTCATATCTGTCCGAGTAGGATGTTAAATTATTTAAGAGCTACGTGTGGCTTGATCCCTAAGTATAGGGTACGTAGGCAGCCTGTCCGGGATACGAGTGCTGTCACAAATAATATTTAGACCCTAGGTCCTCTAAAGTAATTAGTATGAAATCCAATTCGGTAATCGGGAGAACCTCAGGTTTCGTGAGGTCTATTTCGGTGTCGTTTGGACTGTAGAAAATGGTTTGGGTAATCTCTCTTGGGATGAGTCCCTCACGTTCTATCCCGGGTTTAGAGAGGTAAACTCGGGCTAGGACGTGACACAAATGTTTATAAATGGTATTTGGATTTTCTATATTGTACTTGCACAATGGTTTACGCATTTTAGCTGTGTCAATTTTTTTTTTCTCTTTTGATATAAGAAGTTATTTTAGTATTTCTGATGTGGTATGTGACTGTTATTTTTGTATATTAAATAGAGTTATGTTTATTTAATATTCATCCAATCAACTAATATAGCATCTTGAACTAACATATTATATATGTTGAAAAATGTTATGCATCCAATAAAGTAGCACGTTTATTAATATATATGTAGTAAATTCGTCATTATTGACTTTAAATAATGTAGAACAATATTATTTTTGTTAACAAAATAAAGACATATTGCGTGCACCATCCTTGCATATGCACACTCAGGGAGTATTATGGAACGAAGTAATCTACTGATATGCATTCAAGTAGATTGGAGATATAATAAAGTGAATGGTGGATCGAGAATCTGACATATCCTTTCTATGAATGATTATATGATCTGGATTTATGTAATTATGATTTTCTTTGTATATAACTCATTGTAGATGTATATAAATCAAATCATTGTAGTTATTGATTAATATACATAAACTTATTCTATTCACAATTTGTTTAACCATAATATGACCAGGTCATCAATTATCTCTTACTTTTGTGCTAGGTTCGCAACTAATTAGGGATGATGGATTAAATTGTAGTGAGACACCGCCAGCGCTGGCTTTAGCCTTTAGGTTATATATCTCGTAAGGTCGCAGGGATCCGACAGTCACCTCTTGTGATGACCTAGACAATATCTTTGATGCTGAAACATTTTACTAACGTTATACTGCATATACAGGTCGACCTCAAGTCTTGAAAACTCAATAAAGAACCAGCTTATTATTTGTAAATGATTTTTCCTAAAAAAACTCATTTATAGATGAATGCTTCTACATGAGAAATATGGAAGTTGCAGTATCTTACTCATTGGCTACATCTTTCAGTAGACCCAGAAGTCATCAGATCCACAAGTTGTATTCCAGATCGAGCAGCTAGCAGGAAAACAAAAACAAAAAAACAGACAAGAAAGAAAATATCTAGTTATCTTGTTAAGCCATACATGGGCGCCGTATTATATATGAGTGCATATTCGATTCATTTTGGATTCATATTAAGTTTTCCGTGCAACATCTACGACTAGATCGTGACCGGTTACAAACTGAGAGTCCTCAGAAGCCAAGAAAACGACTGCTTTAGCCACATGCTCCGGCGATATCATCTCTTGCTCAGTTGTCGCCATAAACTTAGCCATCTCCTTCACATCCTTGTAGGCAAGCAACGAGTTCATCAATGGTGTATCACAAGGTCCCGGCGACACGCAGTTGACGCGTATCCCGAACGCGCTAAGCTGGATACTCGCCGACCTCATCAGCCCCATAATGGCGTGTTTTGACATGATGTAGTCTGTGAACCACTCTAGTCCAGTACTGGCTAGACGGCTTGCCGTGCATATCACGCTCCCCTTAACTCCACCTTCCACCATGGCCCTCGCCGCGTGCTTCACACATGCCGCCATCCCACGTACGTTGATCTCCATGAGCTTGTCGTAGTTGGAGAAGTCAAACCCCAGCACGGTCTGCTCGGACGAGCTGAATACTCCGGCGTTGCTGAACATGATGTCCAGTCTACCGTGCATCTGGACCGTTGAATCGACTAGGCTCTTCACTTGATCCTCGTCTGTAACGTCGCAGTAGATGTAGCTGCAGTGAGGACCGATCGAAGCGGCGACGTCGTGACCTTTCTGGTCCTGGACGTCGGCGATAATCACCGCACGAGCACCATGTAATGCAAATTGGCGCGCGGTGGCTTCGCCAATACCGCTGGCGCCACCCGTGACTATGGCCACCTTGTCTTCGAGCTTGCTCTTGAGTTGTGCCATTTCTTGAGAAATTTGGAAGCGCGCTGTGGTATCTGAAACTTTGCTGCCCCGTTTTATAGGATAGCCGAGTGCATAGTGGCCTCTGCGAAAGTTCCACTTGCTAACAGGCCATTGACCTCTTATTGTTATTTCGTTTTTGGCTAATCAAATTTGACCGTTTGGGTTTCTGGTGGATTAATGTAAGATCAAAGATTTAAGGTATGGTTAAAGCAAGAAATACAAGTGAGACAGAACCAGAGAGAACTGGCAAAGGTTTGATTAAAGAAAATGAGGCTTAATTAATTACAATCCGAACCGCTGGAGAGGTTAAAGTTAGAGCTCTTCTCATAGGATTCTTTACCATGCGGATGATCAAATCAGTGACCTCCTTACTACCAGGAATACCACTGTAATATTCGTTCAACATGATAGATCTAGCCCCGATCACTACACCTTTCTGATCGTATATGGATGTAATTAGAATGAGCATAGCCAAATTTTGAAAGAACTAGATTGTATATGATTGGTCATCATTCTCAGACAGCTGCTTTTGGATGGGGTACATTTTGTGGACGTGTTTCTCTCTGCATCTTGTTCTTAATTATCTTTCTCTTATCGTATATAGATGTAATTAGAATGAGCATAGGCAAATTTTCAAAGAACTAGATTGTATATGATTGGTCATCATACATAGGATACGTCATTCTCAGACAGCTGCTTTTGGATGGGGTACATTTTGTGGACTATCTTTCTCTTATCGTATATAGATGTAATTAGAATGAGCATAGGCAAATTTTCAAAGAACTAGATTGTATATGATTGGTCATCATACATAGGATACGTCATTCTCAGACAGCTGCTTTTAGCCTAGGGATATTTTGAAATGAGAAAAATGATTTGCACAGTGTTTGATTTTTCAAATAAACAAAATTTTGGTGTCTCAAGTTTCAAAAACTTCATAATCGTATCTCATGGTCTTACCTCAACTGAAGAAATATATCTAGAATCGTTAGTTCCGTTAAAAAAAACTAACGACACACTAAATTGAAGGGATATTTTGAAATCAGAAAAATGATTTAAACAGTGTCCAACTTTTCAAAGAAGTAAAATTTTAGTGTCTCACATTTCAAAAACTGCATAATGGTATCTCACGGTTTTACCTCGACTGAAGAAATGTATCTGGAACCATTAGTTTCGGTAAAAAAACTAACGACACACTAAATTGAAGGGTATTTTCCTCAATTTCCTTTTTTTCATTTTTCATTTTTTAATTTTTATTTTTTATTTTTTATTTTTCATTTCTCTCTTCTTCTCTAACAGCGCATCTCTCTGATCTCTTTCTCCGGAGGCGGTACATGATCATCCTTATTTTTTTCTTTATATTTACTTAGTTATGTTCACTCTCATTTTTAATTTAATTAATTATTGTTCTTAATTTTTAAGACATGAAGTTTTAGAGATAAAAAATGAATAATCAGGGAATTATATATATATATAAATGAGTAAATGGCCAAAACATCATCTCAACTTTTATCCACTATTAACTTTTGTGTCTCATCTTTTTAGTATATCAGAACTGTATCTCAAGTTTCATCCCCGAACCAATTTTAGTATCTGGGACCACAACGTCGTTAACTCCGTTAAAGAAAAATCAGATTTTTTCTTTCTCCCCCTCACCTGACTCGACCTCAGCCCGCCGTAGTCTGGCCACCATTAGTGGTAATCTTTGTGTCCAAACGAAGCTCTCGGCATCCTCTTCAATTCTAGGTAAGCATCTCGTCACCGTTTGAGAGAAATCAATTGAAGAATGCACGATTTACTATTTACTCACTCTCATTGCCGATTCTCTCTTCTCAAGCTGTTATTGATCGAGTTCTTGGGCCCAAATTGAAGCTCTTGCCGTGATGAACAATCCCTCTAAAGGAATCAGCTCGATTGTCACTAGGTAAGGAGAAATCAATGATTTTGATTTTAGGGTTCTTGGTGAATAATGCCGATTTGGGGATTTTGTGGATTGATCCACTTAGGCTTGGATTTGGTAATTGTTGTAGTTAAGAAAGTTGTTCGAAATATTGAAATGAATTTTCTGGGAATTTTTTGTGATTTTTCAGGTGACTGCCATTGATCACTGTTGACCGGTGTTGATCGACGGAGTCGCGGTTGCGCTAGTGGAGTTAACAGAGTTAGTGGTTCCAGATACTAAAATTGGGTCGGGGATGAAACTTGAGATACAATTCTGATATGCTAAAAAGATTAGACATGAAAGTTAATAGTGGAGAAAAGTTGGGATACTGTTTTGGTCATTTATTACTCTATATATATATATATTGTTTTTGTATCTTTATAAAAACAAAGGGTAAATCATTCTTTTTACGTCAAAAAAAGTTTACCGTTAGTTTTTTTAACGGGACAGACAGTTTCATATACCCTTCTTTACTCGAGGTAAGAACGTGACATACCGTTCTGAAATTTTGAAATGTGAGTCATCAAAACTTTATTTCTTTAAAAGGTCAGACACTGTTTGAATCATTTTTCGTTTGAACTATATATTAAGGAAGTTGTAAAATGATTCTAACTAAATAACTAATTGTAGAATATGTGAGTCACGTGTTAGCTGAGTAATGGACTACAGCTGCAATTCTATTAGAGATGTTAGAGTCACCGAGAGCCTCTCATTCTTTTGTATAAGGAGGAGGTTGCTGTTGAGGAGGTTGCGGCGTTTGAGGTAGGGGAATAGGCGTAGGCATGGGCGGAGCCGGAAGTCCCTGAAGCTGGGCAGCTAAAAACTCTTGTAAGTACGAGAACATCTGCTGCTACTGTGCCTGCTGGGTGACATATACTGTCGCATTATACTCTTGTAAAGCGACTTGTTGTTCCCGTAGCATCTGAACTTCCGCCTCTAACTGAGTCGTTCTGTTGCTGGTCGAGGTTGACTTTTTTGAAATCCGGAAGTGGTCTTCAGTACCCCCTCGCCCTTCTTTCCTAGACCCCGACAGTAGAAGTTATTTTCTCGCAGTGAGAATGTTGTGCCCATGATCCTCGCTCCAACCCTGAGATCTAAAGTGTCGATCCGAGACATGGCTTCAAACGTGTCTTCCTCCTGCGTGTTTGGCCATGTCTCCCTCACTATAGTAGTCATCACCTTATCACTAGTATGCCTCACCTTCGCCTAATTGGATAGGAAAAAATAATTAATTAACATTTTGAAAACGTTAAAACGACTTACAATATCCTTCTGGGCGTCAGGATATGACTTCTCGTACGTATAGACGTACCGGTTGACTTGTGGATGTTCCCTGGCCGCCTCGTACATCAACGATGCGAACGGTCTAGAACCGGCATGATAGTTCCTTGTGTTGCGTTGCCGGTTCTGAGTGTTCGCCCGAGAAACGGCCTACAAATGAAAAAATAAAAAATTAGTAAAATCTTTTAAAACGTACTAATTAATAACAATATAAGAAATTATTTTTTTAATTACATGTTTATGAGGGTTGTTGAATTCTGATATCAGAAGCCAACGTCACTCGTACTTCCTGAACTGGAACTCAAGGGGGTACCAGAACGTGCGTTCTCATATGTAGTCCAGTGGCTCCGCAACTCGTTCTTTCACTCCTTGTACCTACAGATATCACACAAAAATTATAAATATTATTAATTACACATATAATTTTGTTTTTTCATTAACTTTCCAACGTACCTTTTCCCATGCACAACGACCGCCCAAGTGTTCCTCAGGTGCTGGGGAACGTCAAACCACACATGCATTAAAACTTTTATTAGTTTAGTTTTTCATAAATCAACAATATAATACATAATATTAATTGTGAATTTTTTAAACTTACTGACATTGCTTTGTGGACCATGTCTTTAACCTCCTGTGGGACCTCGCCCTAGTCTAACCACAACATAGGGACTCTATCCCTAATGAGCGCTCCCACACGGACGGAGTACATCCTCGTCCTCCATCTCGATACTACGTTACCATCCCCGTCAGTATCGATGACGATCCTTCCCGAGGTACTCACGGTCTTCTCGAGAGCCTTCCTTGTGACGGGGCCTCTCTTCTTCCTTGTCGGCTTGTCTCCGACAGTGCCTATTACAAATTGATTAATAATAAATTTTTCTTATTATGCCATTATAAGAAAACAAATTATTTATATTTCATTATCTAAGGGCGTTGGGGCGGACGCTACGAATTCCGACTCTGTCGCCGATGATGATACCCTCGCAAAAATAAGATCCGTACCAAAAGGCACAAACTGGTACGCCGCTAATAGAGTCACCTGCGGGGGCAGTGGATAAATCGGCGCCCTGGAGTCATCGACTGCCAGTAATGCCGGTATCAACCGCAGAAGGTAGAGAAGAGGCGGTGGCATCTGTACCCTAGATGACCTACCTTCCGAAACAGTAAGGCCCGGAGTCGGTGCCCTGTGTATCTCAGGCATACGCGGTGCAGACACCTCCGCCTAAGTCGGAGGCCACAGCTGCCTCGAGGAGTGAGAGACGCTCGGCTGCCTCAAGTAGTGAGGGGCGTCTAGCTGCCTCAAGGAATGTGTGGCCCCTGGCTGTATGGAAGAATGAGTGGCGCCCGGCTGTCTCTGCGTCGGCACGAGAAGGGATGCACGTCGGGCTGTCATGTGGCCCTGAAATGACGCTTGAGGGTTGCTAGATGTTCCCTCTGATGATTCAGACTTTTGGCCCTTTGAACCCTTTGTTTTACCGAAAAAACCTTTCATCCTATTTAAAATATTAATTTATTAAATTAATAGAATTTTAAATTTTAATTGGAATTTTTATATTTTAATTAAACTAAAATTGTTAAAACTATTAACATCATTATGCTAATATAATCCTCAGAAAAATTCACTGATATATGTATATACCAACAAATTATCATTTTATTTAACATACACCCATATATACATCAATATATATTTATTTGCAGCAATATATAAAAATAAATTTATATACATCAAATTTTTCATATAATTCAATATATAAATCAATAAAATAATTTCCTCAATATATAAATCAATTCAAAATAAATATATACATCAATTTTTTCATATAATTCAATATATAAATCAATAATTCAATATATAAATCAATTCAAAATAAATATATAAATCAATTCAATATATACATCACTAAATTCATATAATTCAATATATACATCGAATTGCATACCTTAATTTTTTTTAAAATTCGACAGAGAGATGAGGGCAGTGGGAGGCAAGGCAGTAAGAGGCGAAGAGGGCAGTGGGAGCAGAGGTGGGCAGAGGAGCGGAGTGGAGTCCGAGAGGAGAGGGAGCGGAGTGGAGGCCGAGAGGAATGTGAGGGAAAATTTGTGAAAATGTTAGGGTTTCTATCGCAGGGTTTTGATATATAGGAAGAAGTATAGCCGAAGACAAAAAATTTGTCGGCTAAAACTATGTGTTTCGTCGGCTTTAGTTCAACTTTAGCCGACGAATTTAAAATAAATTCGTCAGCTATTTACAATACTATAGCCGACGAATTTACTAAAATTCGTCGGGTATAGTACTTTTTATACTAATCCATTTAATTTATTTCTAATTTATATGTTCAATCTTGTGAAACAAAAATCCGACCATCAGATATCATCATTATGTTGAAATATGTGTATGAGTAAATTTTCAACTTGATCCGACAACGTTAAGGACTCGATCCGGACGGTCAATCTTGTAAGTCAAACCCCTAAACACAAAAAAACGGTAATTTGACCGTCTAAATTACGTATTTTGCCCGAACCTTCAACTGCAAATAGTTTCAAATCGATGAGACTCAACTAGTGGTATCAAAATTTTATGAAAAATAGCCATCGGAGATAGTGCTACCTCTAGGAAGAAAGAATGAAAAAAATGCATTGACCGCAAGTATCAGCACCGAAACTTTATCGGAATTACATGATTTTCAACCGTAGACATATTTCATCGTTCCGGTCATATCTTATTTCACCACTTTTTTTCGTTTGAAGCTTCTACGTAAAGTTTGTTTTTGAAACGGAACATTTACTTAACACTTGGTAAACAAGTTATAAAACATTAGTAGACATATTGTAATTGTGATGATCAATCTTGTGAAACAAAAATCCGACCATCAGGTATCATCACTATGTTGAAATATGTGTATGGGTAAATTTTCAACTTGATCCGACAACGTTAAGGACTCGATCCGGACGGTCAATCTCGTAAGTCAAACCCTTAAACGCAAAGAAACTGTAATTTGACCGTCTAAATTACGTATTTTACCAGAACCTTCAACTGCAAATAGTTTCAAATCGATGAGATGCAACACAACCAGTGGAATCAAATTATTAATTTATTTATTTAACTATAGCCGACGAAATATTAGGGTATTCGTCAGCTATAGTATAGGGTTTAGCCGACAAAATATTAGGGTATTCGTCGGTCAATATTGTTTTAGCCGACGAAATACATCTTAATTCGTTGGCTAAAACAATATTGACCGACGAAATATGACCTATTTCGTCGGTTAAAACTGAAAAATATATAAAAAAACAGGCTGTTCATATATCACCAAATATAACAAAATTATGAATTCAACAGCTGGTAGCATATAAAGCACGCTTCAATTTGTATTACAAATTCAAACTAAGAATGCTCGTAATCGAAATCATCCGATGAGTCTTCTTCAGTGTCAGAATTAATTTATGGCAATCTATGCATTTCCTCATCACAAGAGTCTTCGTCTGTTTCTTGATTTGGATCAACATCAATAAGACTTGCATCTAAATCACGAATTCGAACCGAACGACCTGCTTTAAAATTATTATGGGGAATTGTAGAGGAGTCAGGAATACCAATTGCGCTGGGCTCTTAATACGCAACATCTTTTTTCTCGTCTTCGGCCTCTCCAAGTGTAGCCGCCCGGTAAATGTTTCGAGGGTGCACAAGGTTGACTACTTTCCACGCATCACCCTTAACAAGGTCATCAATATAAAACACTTTACCGATGTGGCAAAAACGAACGGGTCATCTTCGTAACTGCGGGCCGCTAGTATCAAACCATCTACACTTGAAGAGGTGCATTGTCATGCCTTGCCCCTAAACGAGTTCCACCACTAAATCGAGAACACCGTAATAGTCAACTCCATTCCGCTCACCATGCGCCATCATCCCAGAATTTTGTGTTCTCCGTCTGTTGTCTCTCTGTTCACATATAAATTGCACGTCATTCACCTTGCACATCGGATAAACTCTTGACATTATCGGCTTCATCGCTAGAAGTCTTAGTTCGTGCGACCAATTTGGGTGACCATCAAATTAAATATGGTTCATCTGCAACTAAATATTCAATGTATTGTAAATATGAATAATTATGCAATGAAAGAGTCATGTATTCAATAAAACTAATAACTCTTTTACCATATCTTTTATCCTATTTTGCAAGCGAAATCCAACTCTTATTTATGTCCTGAAAATATAACATAATACATATGTATAAACTCTAATTAATTAATTAAATTTTCAAATCATTTAGTATTCAATCTACAGTTAACGTACAATTAATTAATAAAAATTAATAATTAACACACATATATATTCATATATACATGCATATATATACTAATTACTAATTATATAACAATATTATATATATCAATTAACATCAATCATAATCAACATATTACTTAATTCATACTATGCATCAACACAATATTATAATTAAATTAATATATATATATATATATATATATCTACTACTACTTATTAATAACAACAACTTCTTATATATTATCAAATCAAAATCGATCAACTCAATCACACTTAAAATCCAATAATTCGACTCAAATATTCAACTCAAAATCAATATATATAACTCAAATAAAACTCTTAAATCAACTCAAAATCAAGATATATACACATATACGTATCTATATATAGCTCCACAAACTAATTTTGGACAGATTTCGACAACACCCAAACTTTTTCTCCCGTTTTTTTTTTCAAATGAGCTGTTGTCTAGATCTGGAAATATAAGGACTTTTAGCCAACAAAATTATATATTTCGTCCGCTAAACTTTAAAAATTTCGTCGGTTATAGTTTACAGACTATAGCTGACAAAAAATATTTTGTCTGCTAAAAATCCAATTTAGCTGACGAAAAATTAACTTACCCGATGATTTTTGTTTCGTTAGCTAAAGTGGACGTTAGCTGACGAAAAAAAATTTCGTCGGCCTAATTTTTTTTTCGTCGACTATAATGTTTATAGTGGTAGTGCAATAAGATTTAAACTCTTTAGGCTCCGGTGATTCAGTTAATGACTGTTATGTTCTAGTTTGTTACTAGATTAAGCGCAGGGCTGGCCATGGGGATGTACCTGCAGCTGTAACATAGTGGAAATTCTATTGTTAAACGGATAATATTTTTGAGATATTTTTATTTCAATTTTAGTATTATTTATTCTCTTTATGGCTTCTAAAAATTATTTCAAATTTTGGTTTGTAAAATTTTGTGTTTCCATCTCATAGGATTAAACTAGATGTCTTTACAAATCCGTAGGATTCTACAGGAGAGTTTTCGGACATCGGAGCTAATTTTAATGATTTTTTGAAGTTTGGTATTATCTAAAAATTAATTAAAAATAGGAATTAAAGCGTTGATTGATCTGGACCGTTGATCTTTTAAACAGCTGAATTTCGACCGTCTGTTGCTTTATATATAAAGGATTAGATCAGAACGGGTCATTTAATCAGACCCAAATCGGGTTGGCAACCCGAATCACGGCGTTTGACGACCCGGTTGCCGTTTCGTCCTCCCGCGGCGACGAGGTGCAAGGTTGGTGGAGACGGCTTCGTGTCGTCCTCCTGATACTCTCTATGTTCTTAGTTTCGACAAAGGGGCTCTGGTGAGAGAGATTCGAAGAAAAGAAGGAAAAGCTGGGTTCGCCGGCGCTGTCGCGATTCAGGCTACGATGGAGATCAAGGAGGGCGCTGGTTTGCAAAGAGAAGTCTTGAGGAAGGATTCTGGGTTGGCATGCATCGTTCTGTGTTTTCTAGGTTTTGTGTCAGCCATCAATCTTGATATACTCGTCGAGCTATACAAGAAGGTATATTTGATTTCCAGTTTTGATTAGGATTGAAGGGAGTTGCCATTTCGAGTTCACTGTTCTTGATGAGATTTTGGTACTTTTGTTCAGAATTTGAAATATGGGTGTTGATATCCTTGATTACCAGTTTTGTTGAGGGACGAAGGATTTGAGTTTTGGACAGTCGTCGGCCACCGTGTGCGGTGGTGCTGTTGGCTCCCTCAGTTCATTATCAATTTAGTTCGTTGTTGGTGTTGTTTAGGCTTCAATTACAGAAGTTGAGGAATTGGAAGGGATGATCGGAAGATGGAATTGTGATGTTAAGGGATGTAGATGTTTCTGGGTTTTTAGCAGAGAGAAGGCTAAATTGGGGTTCGAGGATTTAGAACAGTGGATGTTGTTAATGTTTTCTGATTTCAGAGTGTAATGTCTTGACTTTGAGTTTGGTACAGAGATGAGAAATTTGGGATTAAGGCAGTCGTGTGTGGCTGCTATGATTGGCGGCGGTAATGGTGGTTGCTCAGCAACAATGCTGGCAATGGTGGTGGTAATGAATTCTGGGTTTCTGTTTTTGGATAATTGAAGTACTTGTATATGGACTTGTTATTCACTGAGAAGAATGGATTTGGGACAGAAGGCAAGATCGAGCTAGTCCGTTATTGTTTGTAGTGAAGGATGAATAAGTTTAAGCGTTTCTTACAATTGTGGTGTTGGTTTGATTTCAGAAATAAGAAGAGTTTGGTGATGGAGAGTTAGAGAGGTTTGAGTTATACTATGTTATGAATGAAAATTCAATTTGTTCATAATAAGTTTGTGAGGGAGAGATTGAAGATATGGGTTCTGTTGGGTATTTGAGAGCAGTGCCAACTCTAAGAAACATGTTTCAAATGTAGTACCTATATGTAGAAAGCATGCTTCATTCCAAAAAAAATGTAGAAAGCATGCTTACCAGACTTGATGTGATGTGTTTAGATATGAAGGGTGGAAAACTGAACAGAAAGCAAGAATTGGTCCTTGTTCTGTTTGAAGTGAAAGAAGAGTAATTTATTATGTTGTATGTTATTGTGGTTACGATTGAGAAGTTGATGGCGGTTGTAGGAAGTTGATGATGATAACAGGGATTGTTGTGGTTTGCTAATTATTGAAGGGGAAACATTTGAGAAACATTAATGTTGGTTATCAAGCAGGAAATGCGGAATTGTAGATTAGTGATTGAAATAAGTTCTATAAGGCTTGAATGTAAGATTACATTATGGATACAAAGTATGCTGGGTGTCCAGAGTAATCTTGGGGAGCTAAATTGGTAGTTGTTGCCTGACTACAACGTCAGTATAGAGCATATCAAGGGATTAAGCGGTGGAGTTATAAATAGAATGAGTATGTGTGATATGTAATTCGGAAACTATCGGAGAAAGTGAGAGAAGGTGTGGAATGAGGTATTGGGTGTCCTTAGAATTTGAAGCCATGATCGTATCAAGTTAAGTTTTCGTCGACATTCTTCAAAATAAGGATTCAGTACGAGGATCGAATACGAGTTATAAAATTCCGAAAGCAGAAGGATAAAGATTTTAGAAAGCGTGTCGATGAGTTACTAATCTTAGTTAGTGTGGAACTAGTGTTCAGATTTCAGGTAGGGTTTCTCGAAGAACCTTATTATAATTTGATAATTAGATTATAATTGAAATTGTTGCTTTGTGTGTCATTGAGTGTTTAACTCTTGGTTGTTATTGTTTTCGATAAAAGCATGTGTAATCGTGGATTTATATGATTGATATTATTGTTCATAAAACATATTGTTTATTGTTAAATTACAAGCATCGATACTTATTGCATATATGCTGCATTGTGAGGAAACGTGAGAAGTGAGATTGGTGATAATAATGGACAGATGAGAATGAGATTTAGAGAAAAGAGATATTTTGTGTAGTTGAGTTTTCTCATGTGGCATCCAAGACCTATGATCAACCCATAAGTGCACGAATAGGGGAATGCAAGCCTCATCGACGACGGACGCCAATAAAATGATCTAATCGGGTTTCAGGCTTGGAGATGTGAGGGCTCTTTTTGATTTAGGCATGAATATTGTTTTTTAGGTATCAACATTAGCCCTCTTGATTATGTAGGCTATGCAATATATATGAAATAGGCTACATAATCGATAAGATAGGAACTCAATGTAAGCATGAAGATCAAGTGTATAAACACATGAAATTAGAAAGGTAGTCGCATAATGTGTAAAAGATATGGTTCCTTTGGCTTAGCTTATATATACATCATACATGCTTGATTATGTGCTTGCATGTGTAGAATAAGAGTTTGCATTTGCTAGGCTTGAATTTTTTTGAGGTTATGGCAACCATGTTTATGTTTGTGCATTAATGGTTTCGGATTGAGGTTGCGTTAGTTATTTAATTAGTGGTCCAAGGGAGTGCTTAGAGTTTGAAATGTACATAATTATAGGAATAAGCTCAGCATGACTCTCATAGGGTCTCAAATAGATGCACGACCTTGAAAAGAGGAGCTTGGCATTTTTGCTTGGCATGAGCTTGTATTGGGCTTGGCATGCCTTTTTGATCGTGAATTCGCTTGGCGTTGTGTTTGGCTTGATGTTGGGTTTGGAGTATTGTATAGCTTGTCACGTTTTGTGATTTGGCATTTAATTGATTGTAAGCATTGACAAATTGGTTAAGTTTCTTTTAATCATAATGAATGATTAAAAGAGTGCATGAGCTTGAGCTTATGTTGTCTTAGGCTTGTACTCCTTTTTTTCAGTTGGAAAGCTTAACTGAGTTTTCTAGAGATTAAGTGTTATATTTTTAATTGTAGCAAAACAAAACAGGAGGTAAGCAAATTTCACTCTTTCCCATCAAATTGCATGGTTAAGACCAAGAAGTACTATGAGGGGGATTTCTTTTTCAAATTCAAATTCAGTATAATTAGGGGAGAACCATTTTATGGGTTAAGTTGCAGGAGGCAAGGGTAAGGTTAGGCTGATGAATTGGGGAAGTTTGTCCTCGCAGGTTGAATTCCATGAGGTATGAATAGCTAAGTACAAATAATGCGGTGGCTTTTTTGCTTTGGTTTTTGAATGAGTAGGCTTCAGGTGTGAAAAATTGCAGTAGAGTTTGATATCCAAGATGGGTTAACTTGATTTATGATCTTCTAGCAACTGGGTTTGTATTTCAAATAAGAGAAATTGCTTGTGTCATGAAATTTGAACAGATTGTTCATGTATCTGACTTCTCTTTGGATTTTATTGAGGGACTGCATATGAATTTGCATGCATAAAGCTTGATTCAATTATGAGCATGCTTGAGGCATGCAAATTTTCAATTGATGAACAAGCATTTTTCATATGTCAGTGTGCATTTCGGTTACTGCGGCGGTCACTACAACAATAGGCATGAACTGGGCATACTTGCATAGCTCTCAAGCGTATTGAAGTAGCTGCGGTGAAATTGGAATTCAAGTCTAGGCTTGGTCATTGTCTCTCTCTTGCATGAGATTGATTGTGTGGATGTAGCTTCTTGATAACCTCTGTAAGTACGCAAGCTTGTCTTCATTAATTGGTTTGAATAGATATATGTAATAGTCTTGTTGATTATGTATGTCATGACCTATCATCTTGATGTTTTTTCCATTACCTGATTTGTGACTGGTAGCTTGATTGCATTTTTATTCATGACCTAATTGCAAGAACTAGGCTTTTGCAATAACATGTTTTTGCAGCAACTACTTGTGAGTGGAAAAGAATGCTTCGAGTATGAAATAGATTTTTGCTTGATGTTTAACTTCGACATTCTATGTGACTATAAATCTTTGTTTGGATAATTTACTACACAAGCACTTAGTTAAAGAGTATGGACATGGCAGTATAGGTGTATGAGTTGTTGAAGGCAGGAAAGAGAAGATGTAAGATAGAGTCTAAGCTCTTGAAAATTGTAGTTTGGCATGAATTTAGGAACAACTAGGTTTATAAAGCAGAGTTCTGATGATAAACATCTAAGTTATGGTAAATGTTAGCTTTGGCCTGTTAGGAATTTGGTTAGATATTTTGGAGAATATAAGGATGGAAGAGAATTTGGAGATATTAAACCCAGTCCTCAGTGAAGTCGTAATTTATGTGAGGGCTGTTTTTGATTTAAGCATGGATATTGCTTTTTGGGTATCAACAGGAGACCATGAGTATAACAAAAGTACTGACAAACAAGGTACGGTTGGTAAGATATTATTGATTTGTTATGTCGTATATTCAAGACATCTACATGGTATGAGATGTGTAGGTTCATATGTCTTGGGTGTATGGACTAATGAGTCAGAAATTTAGTGAAGGGAGAGCATTAACATTTATGCATCGATTGGTTGTTATTTATGTGAAGTATTGTTTTCTACTTGATAACTTGATTGTGCGACTAGTTAAATATAACTGAAGAGGTTTGACCCTATTGAGCGTAAGCTCACCCTTATGAGACTTGTTTAGGTACTCTCGAGACTACGTATTTTTAGAAGACTAACGGTAACGAGATTCAAAAAGGGTTACAGAAGATTAGAAGTGAGATAGACTACAAGACCTGCTTTATCTTTGTAATGTTTTATTTCTATTATTTTTGGAAAAGTATTTGAATTTGTATTATTTCCGTTTACTTTTTCTGCTCACGCCTAAGGTTCGGTGTCGAGTGTTTGAAAACCACAGACTCCGGGTTTGGGGTGTGACGGTATCACTTAGGGGTGGACGCGGTTCGATTTTGGATCAGTTTAAGGCTCAAATTGCAACAAAGCTTTTTTCCGCATTTGCAATATTTCTAACCGCAACCTTATTTCATAACAGTTGGACTTATTGTTTCGGTTACACTATTTTTTAGTGCAGTGTAGGTTGATTTCGGTGTACACTGATTTATTTATTTTGACAAAAAGTGGATACCTAAATTTTATCTAACAATTAGACAAGGCAAGAACAAATTAGCATAGTACATGCAAGGGTACACATGTCATTCAAATATCAAGCAACTAACCAAAATTGCCATATTTTATTACTTAACAAATCTACATATATCAATTATCATGCAAATTGCAAACTTGAATATAAATGAATTTTTATATATTACAAACCAAAACTTATATTAAAAAAATAAGAAGATTATAATTCAGTGTGGTTCGATTTAAATTAGTCAGTTTATAACTCGAAACCGCAATCGAACTGAACCCCATTAGGTTCTGAACCCCAACAAACGAAAAATAAATGTATGGAGAAATTCTAAATTGTTTTTGCTTTTTAAATTAGCGTAGTCAGGTTTTAGATTATAGATCCACCATAGACTATTATACAATGTCAACTTTACCAATTTATTTGATATGCTACAACAAATCTATTTTCATTATCTTTCACTTACAAATAAAATCTTATGACACTAGAACGAACAATACTTTACGTGCACGTTTGGTACTCAGTGTAATTGTGGAACTCCTTGATATTAATACTTGTCCTACCCTCGTCTGAGTGGGCTAAGCAAGTGAAAAATTGTACTATGTTTAGTGAGATGGGGCTGATCAATATGACAAGAGAAAAAAACCTAGAACAAGCAAAAAAAACCAAAACAAAGCCTAAGCTATCAAGACAAAACCTGGATGAATTTTTGTTGGGTCATCAATTGCATGTAATGCCCACTCCTAGATCAATCAAATTCAGTAAATTCCTGCTTGTTCAGCAATCAAATCCAACAAAATCCACTCCTAGATACCCATATTCATAAAATTAAATCAAATCGAACAAAATCCTGTAAATCTGATTCAAATCCTCCTTGAATTTGATTCCTGTGAATCCAACAAAATGTAGAACCCCAGATTTTCCCATATCTTGGATAGATTTGGTTGGATTCATGAAAGATAGGGCGTGGAAATGAAGCTTACTGTTTCTGGGTCTTTTCGGGATTGTAGACGACACCAACGACTATTGTACACTCCCTGCTGCTGCTAAGGTGACATCATCATCGAGTCAAACGGCGTCGTCGTTTGAGTCCTAAAATCGAACAGAGATTCATACTCCGAGTTACCGAGCAGGTCGTGGAAGGAGCCTCTTTCGACGTCTGTGTCGAAGATGGCGAAGAGTGAAGAAAAGGTGGTGTTAGGAATCATCGAAATCTCGTGATCGGAGAAGAATGAGGAAGATCGGTGGTAGAAAAACCAGATCGAGAAAGTGAGAGATGAAGAGAGGGAGGAGTGAGATGGTGTTAGCTAGGGACGTCAAAATGGAGTATCCACGCTAGCACGGTGTAGGGATGACAAACTCAAAAATAGGTTCAACTTAAGCCTCTTTATTTTAGTATCTGTTAATAACAAACTTGAGATTAACTAACTTGACATCCTTAATACAGTCCTAGATAGTACTGCGAAACAAATATGTACTACAAGTGTAATACATCCGTGAGAGCCATACGTATTGGGAATGACATACGATGATGAACAGTGTTGAAAGAAAATACAAATAAAGAGAAAAATATCAATCTTATTCTAGGATATTTGATATATATGTGTTTCTTGGTCCATGCCATGTATACGGGCTGTACGTAGTAATCCATGTTGTAATAGGGTTTTACACATATTCATATAATAGGCCCATTGGCCCATGTAATAGCCCAAGAGACCCATGTATTTCTATCAATAAGGAAAGGAGAATTCATTCCCTCAATATCGTTCTACAACACGTTATCATGCACGTAGCTCTAAACCCCAAAAAGAGCAAGTAGGCCACCGAAAAAAAAATAATAATTCTGTTGCGCGCACGCTTGTGCACTGCCACGTGCACCGCTGGGCACTACCGCGCACCGCCTGGACACCATTGCGCACCTCCTGGGCACCGCTGGACACTGCTGCGCACCACCTGTGCACCGCTGCGCACCCCTCTAGGCACCACTGCGCACCCCTCAGGGCACCGCTGCACACCTTCTGGGCACCGCTGCACACCTCCCTGGGCACAGCCGCACACTCCCTGTGCATCTCCTGTGCACCTGCGCACCAATAAAACCTAAAATCTGCCACAGGTTTCAAACGCCAATATCGACAGAATAATTTATGAATTGGCTTTCGTCACCAACAGAGAAGTTGAAGATATTGCTCATACGCTTCCAACATTGCCGGCCAACCCTAAGAACCGGCTGGAAAGGTACCGAACCGGCCGCCGGAATCCCCAGACCGGTCAAAATGTTCAAGCAACCAGTTCGGAAACCTTTTGAACTCCGATTTCCGTGAAATTTGGAGAGGTTATGCAAAAGTACGTCAGGATCCTTCAGTCAAAAGGACACCCCAGAACCGGAGTAAAAGTGGATGAACCGGTCCTTCCAATAGTTACAACGCGCATAGGAATCACTTTTCCTTGAGAAAAACGGGTTGTATTCCTAATTTCTCTTTCAATCCTTCATATGGTTGATGTTTTTCAATGATTTGCTACTGTTTTATGGCAAGATTAACTAACCATATGATTTTCATATGTTTCATGGCCTCCACATGCGACAATTCACTATGGAATTGCGTGAACGATCGCCGAAAGCGCATGGATTTGAGCCTGGAAGTATAGAGCAGCGTATATAAATGCAGTCTATTTGGCAGACTAGCAACTAAGCTTTACTTTTGAGTAATTTAAAAGTTCAATAACCTCAGAGAGGATAAAATCCGTTCCTCCTTTCTCCATCACCATTCTATGCTTGGGACGTTTGTCATTGCAGGTTATTATGGAAAATCTGAAAACATATATGCATTTAGCTACCGGCACCACTAGCCCACATACTGCTCGTTGTGCGCTGCTGTCAAGCACTGTGCTCTGGCGCGTGCACAGCTGCCGAGCGCTGCTGCCAAGTGATGTGCTTTGGCGCGCACACCTACTGAACGTTGTGCTGGCGCGTGCACCTACTGACTGTTGTGTTGTCGCGTGCACCTTTAGAGCACCGTATGTGCACCTGCCTCTGTGCGCGTGCACGCTGCTGCCAGGGCTTGCCCCTGTGCACGCGTGCGCTGCTGCCGGGCACCGTATGTGCACCTGCCCTTGTGCGCGTGCACGCTGCTGCCAGGGCTTGCCCCTGTGCGCGTGTGCACTGCTACCAGAAACTGTATCCGAGCTCTACTGCCGGGCACCGCATGTGCACACGTGCGCTGCTGCCAGGCATTATATGTGCACATGACTACCAGCTGCCAAAGCCTTGCTCACTAATTGCTATGCACTGTCGAGCGCTGACTTCCGATTGCTACCGAGCGCTGCCTAGGGCAGCTGCCGAGCACTAACTGCCGAGTGACAAACACTAGTTGTCGTGCACCATGCATCAAAGATGTTTTTAGGTCCACGTTGTGAGGTATCCAACGTTGGTTTGTGTTATGCTATTAAAGAGAGTTCGGAATTGAAGAATCATCTCATTCCTTGAACCCGCGTAATGTTTGATCAACGTTAGCACATTTCTCCGGGTAAAAGTCCTGTTAAGAACATGGTAGGAGAATCAGCTACCGGTGTAGGATGCCCAGCGTCTAGCTGTAGAGCACCACCGCCAAGCTGTAGAGCACCGGCTACCCAGCTGTCAGCTGTTGAGCGCCTAGTGCCTAGCTACAGAGGACCAATGCTGCATAGCTGCCGAGTGCTAGTTTCTAACCACTGAGCACCCAGCTGCCGAGCATGACATAGATTTTACTCGAAATTTAGCCACTGCTTCCTACGCTGAAACTCCAACCAATAAAGCGAGATGACTACTCTCGAGTCTTCACAGTTTGGTATTGTATGCATGAGCGAGGAAATTTTCCGCTCACTTACATATTGACCCTTAAATACCGTTCTAAGTCTTGAATGGAGATTAGAAGCTGAGTAACACTATTTTATGCTAAAGGCACGCAGCTATTGAGCGCTGCCTAGGAGCTACTGAGCGCTACACAAGCTGCCGGCATGGTTGCCGAGCTGCCGTGCACGCTGCCGTGCCCATGTGCACCTGGCTGCCAGCTGCTGATAGTCACTCGCCCGTTGCCGCCTATCATGTCTGTTTCTAACCTTGTATGCTACCTACTGCTCCTTTATTGTTTTTGCTCTAATTATGTGTTAGTTGCCGCCCCTGTGTGTCAATTGCTTCATGTTGTATGAGGAATGCCACCACCTATGTGTCAGATGTTGATTAGTTATGTGTTTGTTTCTTTGTGCTCTACACATGAACTATCATGCACTGTGCATTAGGTGTTGAGCATTAAGCACCAGATGTTAGCACTGAGCACAAGGGACCGTGCACTGATCACCAATGGTTGTGTATTTACATCAAGGACAAGCACTAAGTGAGCTACATAGCACAGAATACTTGAGGACGTGCACAGGTCACCGACTACCGAGCACTGGGCACCAGGGTCGAGCTCTATGCAGCAGTTGTCGAAGCTCTATGTACCTCATGCTATGCACTTAAGACAAGTTGTCGAGCTCCCTCCACTGCCCCATACCATGCGCCATGGGCGCCAGCGGTTGTGCAGCCACCGAATGTTGCCGAGTGCTCAGTGCACCGGCATATGTGTGGCTCCTCATGCACTACCAAATGTTTCCAAGTGCTTAATTCAATGGCATATATGTAGATGCAATGCACTGTAGAACGTTGCCAAGTGCCGAGTGCATTGGCATACGTGCAAGCTGCAAATGCGGGCAACCAAAAACAAAAACAGTGAATCTGCCACTTTATGACCAGCAACTTCCGAAGAGATTTGTGAACAGCTCCGGATGAACTAGAATGCAATCCATATATCACTGGAAAGCTACGTCTGTCTAGTTTCCAATGGTTTTCACAGTGCATTCATATTCATTCTAACGAAGAAGTTATGACTATTTTAGTGAGCAAAGGTCAGACTGCCAGGAATTCTGCAATGCACACGGTTGCCTTCTATTGTTGCCTTCGGTATTTATGTTTTTTTTCTCATGTATCTACCTTGTTCGATAGGTAGGTTACGTGGAGAAATTGAGTGCCTTACAGATGGTGGGACTACCCACATAATCCTGAGCAAAGGAATGAATGCATACAATAAACGTACAAAGAGAGTACGGAACATCAAATGGATGCCTCAGACATTTAACGTCATGAAGGGGGGGGTTCTTTGATTTTCTCTAAACTAAATGAGACCTCGATGAAATCGTTGGTTCGATAAGTGTATTTACACTATGACATGATCATGCACAACCTTATGAAGGTGTGCTGATGTTCGTGGTTTAGTCTTCACCTAACAGCAGATTTTCCATCATCGGATGACGTGGTTAACCTCGGCAAAGGTTACCTACTCTCTTGATTTTGGATCCCCCCATGTTGCTGTTACCAAATGTCGTCCTTCATGGACGTTGAAGACTTGTAATGCTATATGTACGTTTTACTTTTGGGTCGAGGATAACTCCTGCAATGCCACTTTAAAGTTGAAAGCTTCACCATGCCAAAATCTGCGACCACAGTAAGTTGAACCTATTGTATCGTAACTTCATCAGAGTTTTTGAAATGGCTCCAGATGAACTAGAAGCCGAATTTTATATCATTAGAAAGATACGTGAGCCTAGTTTCCAGTGGTTTAAACGGCTCGTCCATAGCTGTCCCGACGAAAGAGTTATGGCAATTTAAATACGTACAGGTCATGCTGCCACATAGCAGACTGTATCCTATTGTCCCTTAACTTCGTCAGAGCCCCCAGACCAACTCCTGATGAACTGGAAAGCGCACTTTATATCATTAGAAATCTATGTGAATCTAGTTTCCAATGGTTCAAGCGGTTTGTTCATATCCATTCAGACAAGAGAGTTATGGCCGTTTTAGTGAGTATAAGTCATACTGCATGAAAACTGCATACTCTTCGCAGGTTGTGAATCCTTTTTGTGACTAAGTTTGATTAGATCTTCACTATCTTTTATGACATGGTTGAATCAATTCTTGATGCCTTTGGCTCGATGATCTAAGTCACAAATGCCCTCCTTATGGTGAAAGAGGCAATCGAACATTGAAGTATGTCTTGAACATACACACCAACGATTACCATGATGAGAATGATAAAGACTTTTGTGTATACTTCTCATGAGTGCCAATTGAAAGCATCATGGAGAATAGCATGAGTCCTAAGGTGTCGCCAATAAGTATATTTGGGACAATTGACTCAAACAAGCTATGACATTTTGGTCATACCGGGTGAGATATGCGAGCTAGAATTGTTTGATATTCTTGGGCGTCCATTCCCCCGATAACAACGAAATACGCCATGATTATATGTTGTGTTTGTGCGCCGCCATGATGTCCTCTGCAGCCGCACGGTACTCATGTTTTTGTTGTGTAAAGCTTGATCTTTAGCTAAGTAAGGTGGAATATCCTCTTATGCTATGCCACAAAAGATGTCATTCTTATTGAAAATCCAAATAGGGATTTTGTAGACCGATGCAACCAACGTATGAATACCGTATACGCTTTTATGGTGTTGGTTGATGGGCTAACACACTGGTCATGTGTTGCACCATCGTCTACCACATGCTGCTTATGTATCTATGGACTCACTACCCATCCCTGAAGAGGGACATACAGACAAGTATTGATTCGTCCACGACTTACCATCATTGCATTGATGCACGACAGCTCGTAACTGTGTGCTAGGATTGACATGATGTTGCAATCCTTGAACTCGGCGGGATAGTAACAAATCTCCAAGCCTTGAGTTCCACAATGTGTCAAATTGGACTGCCACAGTGCCCAATGATGATGTGTCACATGAGATGAATATGTTCTAAGGTTGGATAAGAGTCATTTTTATTGCTCTCCACCTTAAGCTCCTTGACAGACGATCTCCTTAACCGCTACACTACGGATTGTCACCAGTGTTCAAGTGGGAATGACGTGAATGTCATGGTTGGTCACCACTAAGTCTCAACATGATCCTCATAGAACTATAGTGACGAGATCAATGTTGCATATGTCTGTAAGGAATGATGTCCTACTAAGAGGACATGGCTCGATCATATTGAGGTGGTCTGGATGCCATAGCTCGATCATATTGAGATGATCATGACGCTACACCCATGCCAAACGTTGGGGCTGATTCCGAGTACTGGAACACTGTTTTCTATAGTTCCAGCGATCGTATTAGAGTCACAAAGTTTCAGCTTGCAAGCGTTGTGGTACAGGGCGCCATAATGTGACAACATGGTGTCCTAGGCCTTGTGGCTCCCTGAAGGTTAGGTTGAGGCCCTTAGGTTCGATATACACTCGCACTGAGAGAGAAAGCGAGTTTGGCACTGCTGGTCCATTGATCAGTGATACTCACTCCGTCTCATGTTAGTCTGAATTGTGACTATCGTTGGGGGACGCCTCAATGTCAAATCCAATTCATAGAAAGAGATCTCTACAATGACTACACTAGTGTACATGAGGACATGGGATGATGAGTTTATCGAACCACACGTTTGATGATATGTCGACAAAGTGTATTGACCTAAAATGGAAACATGCGACCCAGACAAAGGGATAGGTCCTTGGGCAGGTGTTGCCGACACCGCAAGTATAAACCCTATCAAGTAAACCTTTGTGAGTTAGCGTAGTGAGAACAAGAGTCTCAGACTCCCTTATGGCGCAAGGTTTCTCATAAACACGCACTGGGATCGACTACGATGAGATGTACTCTCGTAATGGATGTTATTGCACTCCACTACCTTGTCAGTTTGGTAGTTCCCCAATAACTGTACATGAAGCCCTATGAATATGATCATAGTGACGTCTCTATGGGATCAGAGATATGCATGAAGATCTTAAATAGACTTCATAAGCCAAATCAATTGGAGCTTGCGTTGGCCAAGTGTTTTGGACGCATATTAATGACTCCTTGATTTCGGATGGGATATGATGGATAATGCCATTGCGTATTAATTCCGGATGATCGCAGTATATGTTGGATATCCGATGTTGGAATGAGAAAGACATAATCCCGTATTGAAGTCGATCGATTGTGTATTGATGATGTATTTCCATCAATCGGCTTAGGTCCTCTAAAGAAGAGTGGAACCTTCATATGCTCCCATGATTAGTCAAGGTCCTTACTCCAAGAGGAGTGATTCGTTTAATCAAAAGAAAGACTTGTCCTCACCTCCATTCGTTATAAAGCTAAATAGCTTTGCGCCCACGTAAATGCCAATGATATGGCAAAGGACATCACTTGAATACTCTAAGAGTATCTGGCATATTCAATCTCTATGGCATGAGAGAAAGGTTGTTGCCTATGCCATTGCTAGCCATGCATGAATCGAGATGCATCGGAAGCGGAATCATGATCTAGGCACCGGTTGGTTTAGTGGCCGAGTTGCCGGACATATGGCACGCTGCCTGTGCGCGCTGCCTGTGAGCGCTGCCTGTGCACGCTGCCAGAGCGCTGCCTGTGCACGCTGCCTGAGTGCTGCCTGTGCACGCTACCTATGCGCTGCCGGGGCGCTGCTTGTGCACTGTCTGAGCACTGCCTGTGCACTGCTGACAGATACTATACGTGCACCTGCGGCCGAGCACCGTGCACCTAGCTGCCGAGCGCTGTGCACTCCGACTGCCAAGCGCTGTGCATACAGTTGCTAGGCACCGTGCATATGGCTGCTGGCACTGAGCAATGCCACATTTGAAACATGTTAAAAGAGCATACAAATGCTAGGTTGTCAAAACAGCTCCGTGGTCATTAAGGATCCGGAAGCGCCTTATGAATGATCTTAAGATCAGGGGGAGATGCAGATTTGAAAGAAAGTCTAGCATATACATGTCATGATCAAATGTGAAGGGTGTGGTTGTTTGTGTCAACCATGTTGCACTCTTTTTCCCTTAGTCACAGCTTTTTGTCCCACTAGGTTTTTGCTTGACAAGGTTTTTAACGAGATAACATTGCATACACCACTAAGACCATTGATCCCCATTTGTGGTTGATCATGGCAGACTTGTTTAAGTCTTGGCTCACATCTACTCTTGAGAAGCATGTTGGAATGCACCATTCATGAAGAAAATCCGATTCAAGTACACATCAGGGGGAGCATCACATGGCGAGTTCTCAATGGAGTAGTTGGTGCGTTGTACTCTTTTCCCTTCGACCAAGGTTTAGTTTTCCCACAGGGTTTTTGTTACTTGGCAAGGTTTTGATGAGGCAACACCGTAAGCACCATACCGGCATGAAGACACGCGACACAAGGGGGAGAATTCTTGGATATTTGATATATATGTGTGTCTTGGTCCATGCCATGTATACGGACTGTACGTAGTAATCCATGTTGTAATAGGGTTTTACACATATCCATGTAATAGGCCCATCGGCTCATGTAATAGCCCAAGAGTCCCATGTATTTCTATATATAAAGGGGTTTCATTCCATCAATAAGAAAAGGAGAATTCATTCCCTCAATATGGTTCTACAACAAATCTGTTGTTGCAATTTTATTTTTTTAGGCACGAGAAAACTAGAAAAAAATTGTATTACACAGGCCATATACGAGGCAAAAAAGAAAGAAAAAATTGGAGAAAGCGATCCCCACGACGAAAACAAAATCGGAGTGGTAGATACAACCAAACAGTAGACACCCACACACACCGCGTTGGACGGAGCGAGTCCACCACACTTTGTCTAAATCGCGCGCGTCCCCTGCTCTGCTCTGCCAGTCACCTCTTTGCTGTCTTGAATTTTTGGTCTTTGCAACTCCCCCCTCTCCGTTTCTCTTCAAAACCCATCTTGTTGTCTGCATTCCAAGATTTCGAGAGAAAGTAAATCATGAGTGCATGCCGTAGTTCACACGTTTCTTTGTTGATTTTCGTGGATTCTTATGTTTGCTGGGTTTAGTTCCTACGATTTATGTCTCATCTTGTGTTGTCTATGTTGCGGTGCAATTCATAGTCCTATTGTTGGTCTACCGTCCTAATCTGGCATCATTTGTTGATCTGCACAACAACCACTTGTCGGAGATGTCGAGTTATACAGGGGTTCTCATTTCTGATCAGTGGCTTCAATGCCAGTTCACGCAGGTTGAGCTTCGCAGTTTGCATTCCAAAGTACGTATATTCTGCTCCTTGATCATTTATTGCTTATTTGGCTGTTGTTATTGTATGATTTAGAGGGTGTTGTGTGATCTTGGCTCCTCTGCTGTTGTTTCGCTCAGTTTGCTTCAGTGAAGAATCAGAACGGCATAGTCACTGCTGGAGATTTGCCAGCTTTAATGGTGACATCAAAGGCATTTAAAGAAACGCATACTGAGGAGGAGATTGGGAACATCTTAAGTGGGTTGGGTTCTAACTTGAGTGCTGAAATTGACTTTGAATCCTTCCTTAAGGTGAGTCATTTTCTGTTCTCTAATTCTAATACACACGGGCACACGCAATTTTTTTGTTTGTTCTGGAATCTGGAGTATGTGATATATTTGTCATTTGCTTCCATGTAAAATTGTATTGCTTTATTGGAGATACCATGTTAATTAGATGCATCAAATACACAGGCATATTTGAATTTGCAAGGTCAAACAACAGCAAAATCTGGTGGTGCAAAAAACTCTTGGTCGTTCTTGAAGGCTTCCACAACTACTCTACTTCACACCATCAGTGAATCAGAGAAAGCATCTTATGTTGCTCACATAAACAGTTATCTTGGGGATGACCCATTTCTACAGCAGTTTCTCCCATTGGACCCAGCTACAAATGATCTATTCAATCTTGCAAAAGATGGAGTTCTCTTATGGTATACAAATTTGGCTTACTTGATTATTATCTACATATTTATCTCAAATAAAGGTTTCATTTTGTCTTGTGTTATTCATGTAATGGTTTAATTGCAGTAAGCTTATAAATGTTGCTGTGCCCGGGACAATAGATGAAAGAGCAATTAACACCAAACGAGTCCTCAACCCCTGGGAGAGGAATGAAAACCATACTCTTTGCCTCAACTCTGCCAAGGCTATTGGCTGCACGGTGGTTAATATTGGCACACAAGACCTGGTTGAAGGAAGAGTATGTTTTGTTTATTTTTGTTTTAATGATAGTTTGATATGATATATTTGAAGTTTTAGAATTTACAGTCTGGTTGTTTGTTTGCAGCCTCATCTGGTATTGGGATTGATTTCACAAATAATAAAGGTAAGCAACTGAGGGACACATACTCTAGTGTATTGATGGAGAAACAATACTTGCTATATTAATCAGCTATTTCCTCCCCCTTTGTTCTTGCACGTACTTAATATGGCAATTTCAGATCCAACTGTTGGCAGATCTGAACCTTAAGAAGACCCCTCAGCTTGTGGAATTGGTAGATGATAGCAAGGTAATGCGTTTGAGCATCTCTTCTTTTCTGTTTTTGTACCTAATAGTCCATGGTATGTTGCTGTATTTATAAGTGTACATGTGTGTGTGTGTATTTTAAATTAACCTTTTTATTATGTTCTGGTATCTTACAGGATGTTGAAGAGCTTTTGAGTTTACCACCTGAGAAGGTCTTGTTGAAATGGATGAATTTCCATCTCCAGAAAGCAGGCTACAAGAAGGCAGTTGCGAACTTCTCTTCTGATCTGAAGGTATATATCGTCATCCATTCTGCATATTCTAGGAGCATGTACGACTGACTATGACTTCCAGAGTTCCAGGGCAAACGTAGTGGTAGGATATTTTAGTGAGTCATATATGGATATCTATATATGGATCATGATAGATTATCTGTATTAGCATGTCTAAAACTGAAGTTCTGGTGCAAAGTTCTATTCTGGGACAAAGCATGACACCATATAAACACCTGAAAACTTGTGATTTAATAGACATACAGAACACATGAGAGAACTAGTGCAGAATTAAATAGGAACGTGGTTCCAGTTTACCTACTCTTAATGAATCTATATAGTCTTGTGTAGTATGTACCTTTCACTTCCTTCAGTCCAATGGTAAGCTGTAGTTCTCTACTGGATAGTGCAGCAGCTTTATTGGTATGTTATAAATATTATCATATATAATTGTATAAACTGATTATATTTATCTTGTAATTTATGCACAGGATGGAGAGGCTTATGCCTACCTTCTTAATGTCCTTGCTCCAGAACACTGCAATCCCTCCACATTGGATGCAAAACCTGACGAAAGAGCAAAGTTGGTTCTTGATCATGCTGAGAGAATGAACTGCAAGAGATGTTTATCCCCAAAAGACATTCTTGAGGGTTCTTCAAACTTAAATCTGGCATTTGTGGCACAGATCTTCCACGAAAGGTCTGCAATAACTATCAGTTTTTTTTTAAAGGCAATTTTTTTGTTTTAGAAGGTAACTTTATGCTTTCTTTGTTTTGGGAAACATATATCATCTGGGACAAAGTGTAAGCTTAGGCATACTAGTTAATTCTGCGTATGATATATTGTCAACAAAATTTGTCAAACCATTTCTCTGTAGTGTTAGGACTCTTGATCTTGTTAGGTTGTGGCAATTGAGACCGTGAGACCAGATTCTGACAGGGGAGCAATTAACTGACATTAGAATATTGAGATAACAACTATGTTATGTGTGTACTTGTATCAATTTGGTTATTTTGTTCAACTAAATTGTTGATTAAGAGTACACCTTATACAGGAATGGCCTCACTACAGACAACAAAAAGATATCTTTTGCAGAGATGATGACAGATGATGTTCAAACATCACGAGAAGAGAGATGCTTCAGGCTGTGGATCAACAGTCTAGGCATTGCGACTTATGTTAATAATGTATTTGAGGATGTGAGAAATGGGTGAGTGTTCCACATTTAATTCAGACGTAACAGAGGTAAATACGTATATTTGAATTTCTTATCAAGTAATGTATTCAAGAAGAAAATGTTCTATAAAGGGGTGAGTATTGTAGTCAAGTTCAAGTTGCTAATAATATATGAAGTTAAGTGATAATTCAACAAGCATAGATGCTGTTGCCAAGTTTCTTAAGTTGTGGACACATAATGATGCCCTTAACTAAATGACATTTCGTTTCCTAATTTGTAACATTTGCATATCTTTAATGCAGATGGATTCTATTAGAGGTTCTTGATAAGGTTTCTCCAGGATCAGTTAACTGGAAGCAAGCATCAAGGCCACCAATCAAGATGCCATTTAGGAAAGTAGAGAATTGCAATCAGGTTGTAAGGATTGGGAAGCAGCTCAAATTGTCTCTGGTGAATGTAGCTGGAAATGATATTGTGCAGGGAAATAAGAAACTCATACTCGGTAATGTTCTACATTTATCAATTTGCATACCAACCAATAAAATCTGCATTAATTTCGAGTTTAACATCTAGACTGATTTTTTTGTACTCTGCCTAATGATGTGAACCGCTCTGTTAACGCCTTTCCTTTTACAGGCTTCAATAGCTTTTATTTATTTCATTAACAAATTTTAACTTCATTTTTTTTGAAGACATGTTTGCGCACTGATGTAGCCATTGATGAGTTGCATAATCTGGGTTAACAAGTTTTTCTCTTCGTTTGACCTAACTTTAAAGCTTCTTCGTCTTTCTCTTCTAAAAAATATTCTACAATCGTTTGATACTCCCGAAATAATGAAACATGGTTTTGTTTCTTTATGTGAACAGTAGTTTCAAAGTGTTGGTTGTTTTTGTGTTGCTATTTCTTGGTTGCTTGAGAATTAAATGCTAATATTGTGTTTTTCTCTGTTTCAGCTTTTCTTTGGCAGTTGATGAGGTTTAATATGCTTCAACTCTTGAAGAATCTAAGATCTCACTCTCGAGGAAGGGAGATGACAGATGCAGATATTTTAAAGTGGGCTAACAACAAAGTTAATAGCACTGGCCGTACTTCTCGAATGGAGAGTTTTAAGGTTCAAATAGACCAAAGCATCTGTATTTTGAGTTATGGTTGAGATCGAATTTGGTAGATGATAACTTCTGGTTCTGAAACCTTTGATTTATCCAGGATAAGAGCCTGTCGAATGGGATTTTCTTCTTTGAGCTTCTCAGTGCTGTGGAGCCTAGGGTTGTCAATTGGAACCTTGTTACCAAGGGTGAAAGTGGTAAGATTTTTTGAAGGGTTATTGTTTTCAATTGACAAAGAACTCAATTTGGTGGAAAGTTCTGATCAGATAAGTACTCGCTTTTTTTTGTGCAATGATAGCTGATGAAAAGAAGTTAAATGCTACATACATAGTCAGTGTTGCGCGAAAGCTCGGTTGTTCCATTTTCTTGTTGCCTGAGGACATCATGGAGGTAAAAAGAAAACCTTTCAAATCTTTTTTTTGGTCGAACTTTCAAATCTAATTGTTTGGTTTGTTTGTTGATCTCATATAATTATACGAGCCTGAAGGAGTAACATTTCCCATTCTTTTCTATTAATGAGTTAGATAGTTAGACAATCTGTGGGAAAGATCAAAATTGCACTTGCATATGAATTCTCACTTTCTTGAATAGCAAAGAGTCATTTATGTGAATTGTGGCCAAAGGTCAATTGTTTATTTATTTGTGCTAGACACATTGTCGGTGGTAGTAGAGGTTGTCATTGACATGTAATTTTGGTTCATATGACATGTGTGATCTTATGGCAGGTGAATCAGAAGATGCTTCTGACCCTAACAGCCAGCATTATGTTTTGGAGCCTGCAACAACCAGTTGATGGCTCGGAAGTATCTCCATCACCTGCAACATCAATCAGCAGCGAGGATGAAGGCTGTACTTCCCTTGGTGGTGAAATTTCAAACTTGAGTATTGATGACACTGCTTCTGAAGTCTCCTCACAGCTGGACAATGAGGTCAATTCTTTTGGGGATGGGAGCAGGGTGGAAGAGACTGATTGCATAGCTGTTAAGTAGCTTCAAGTAAAGTCTATAATTACAACTCCATATAAATATGGTTGCAAGCATATGTAGGATCATAGAATGAAATGAGAAGAGAAGAGAGGAACATTGTAGAGAGACAGGTTCTTTTTTACCATACCCGTGTCAATGAAAGGTGACTTGAATTGCCTGTAAACAACTAGCTAGGGAAAGAAGGGTACATTGCAGTGCGAGAGCTGAAATGTAAAGTACATGAAAATAGAATTGCTCTGAAGAGCTTAAATTAGGAAGGTAGAGTCTATAACTATAAGTCTGCAAAGACAAATAATAATCTTTGTTTTTGAAAACTAGTAGAAATTTTTTCTTGTTGTGAAAGACACAACAAACTGTTCTTGGCCAACACTCAATGGGGTGACAACATTTGGTACCACAGTGGTGATGATATGTGGGTAAAGACTTTACCAGTTGGTGGAAACAGTGATGCATTATCCAAGAATGAAGCAAATCATCCTAATTCCAATGTTTTACCAGTTGTTGGAATTAATGAAGTCTTAAACCAAACTTACCAGTTGCATAGAATTCAAATGCAACTCTGCGTGATCATTTCCCGTATTTGTGTTTCAATCGTTCTCTTACAAACTCATTTCGAGCTTTGGTTCGAGCCTACTGAGGGGCAACATTGACATAGGAGAGAACAACAACAGAAAGAGTCTGGGGTGATGGAATAGTTGACTACAAGTCTGCCTCTTTTCTTGGGGTGGTTTAGAGACAAATAACGAATTACAAATGTACCTGAGAGAGAGAGAGAGAAGCCTGCTTCTCCAGTACAGCGGCAAAATGAGTTCAAACGACTTCGGACTTTCCAAGTTTTATTAGAGCCGCGCGGTTGGGCTAGGTCCGTATAGTGTTATTTTATTGGAGTCAGAAATGGTCTGCCAGTGCCGTAGAGTTTGAATATGAACATCATGATCAAATAAACTTGCTGATCAATTCAATACACAAAATGTAATCCTAACTTCTTCTCTTATGCGTTTCATGAGTTGAGGAGTTAGGGTTTAAAGTGTAACACTAACTTCTTGGCTGATCAGTTCGAACTTCTTCTCTTCTTTCTTTCATGGGTTAGGGTTTAAAGTGTAACACTAACTAATTATACTCATACATTTATAGGGAGGTGATCCGTTGAGAACTAGTTGAGGGCTTTCTTTTTGTTACTTGATGAGGTTTTTAACGAAACAACGTTGAAGAATGAAGGCACACGACACAATGGGAAGTGTTCTAAAATATTTTGTCATATGTGTTTTAGTCTTAAGTTACTTGGATTACAAGATAGAATATGATTATGTTTCCTTACCTATACCGGAATGGTATTGTTTATTCTACTCTATAAAGAGAGTCATGTCAATGAATACGATGATTATGTTTCCTCACCTATACCAGAATGATATTCTTTATTCTACTATATGAAAAGAGTCATGTCAATGAATACGATGATGATTCTCTGTTTTTTTTGCTATCTCTTTTCTCTCTACCCTATTTACTTGTTCAAATAGTTCATTTTTGTAAATTTTTAGCCGTATTGAAAATTGTTAAGGCATTTATAAGTGTGAATTACCAATTATGAACTTGAACGGTTCATATTTAACAAATTTGGTTTGTACGTTAGTTTGATCTAGTTTGTTACCATAACGATCATCGATTTGGCTGGAAAATTATAGAAGTGATTTACTCTCATATAAACCTAAAAACTGAATGGATGATAATGCTAAAATGTGATCGAAAAATTGATCTTTTAAACTATAAATAGAAAAGTCACCAACTACTACTTATCAGCAAGACTTCCTTGTTCCCTCAAATCATATACATGTATGTAAGTTTTAGATCTTCATATAGTATACCAAGGTTCTAATAGTCACTAGTCGTTAGTCGGGAGGAAGGCCAGAGACTAGTGCCTAGAGGACTAGTCAGGGGACTAGCCGGTTTTAATTTTTGAATTTATTTTAATTTTTATAACATAAAAATTGAAAAAAGAAGATAATTAATTATATAACATAAAGAAAATTATAAAATTAAGATATAATTGCTGAAATTAAGTCCCAATGATAACCCAACCATGTCATGTGTTTGGCACTTAAAAGTAGACCTGTAAATGGATTGGATCTGTACCGGATCCACCTAGCTAGATCTGGATCCGTAATAGAAACTTTAGATCCGAATCAGACCCGTTACCTGCTGGATCTTTAATAGCTCGATCCAAATCTGGATCCGACGAGTTAACGAATACCGGACCTGTTAATCCGATCTGTTTATAATAATAAATATTTCAAATTTAAATAATAATTTCATAGTTTTATTATAAAACATTGATGAAATTTTATAAGAAATAAAGGTTTACATCAAAAGTTGAATTACATGCCTCCGGATCTAGTGGGTTAACGGATACCCGACCCGTTAATCCGATCCGTTTATAATAATAAATATTTCAAATTTTAATAATAATTTCATAGTTTTATTATAAAACATTGATGAAATTTTATAATTAAGAAAATAAAGGTTTACATCAAAAGTTGAATTACATGCCTAAAATACATCTTAACGATGCACTAATATAATTAAAATATTTAACCTGTAATGTTTTTTAGCATAGATATATAGGTATTAACAACATTCAACTTCATCAAATCATACTTTACTGGAAAATTAAATATGAATTTTTAGATTATCTTGAAAATAATCCTATTATTTAATATTTATTAATAATATTATATTTATATAAATATTATTTAATTATTTTTAAACTGATTCGAGTCTTTAACAGATCAGATCAACCAAGATCTAGATCCAATTCGTTTAGTAAACGGGTTGACGAATACGAGTCCTTAACGGATTAACGGGGTAATTTTTGATCCAAACCTGTTTAAAAACAACGGATCCGGAACGGGTCTAGATAAGATTTGATCTATTTAGAGGTCTACTTAAAAGAGAATATGTCCATCATATCATCTTTTATATTAGTTTTTTTTTATCATAGTTACCCATCTCTTTTGTTTGAGTTGCTGTTCTTCGTCTACAATTAAGAGAACGAGGGAGATCTGCTTCAACCTTCGCCCACTGGGGTTCACCGCCGCATCACCAAAAGGGAGAAATTTAGCTCCAATCGATACAGCGGCGGCCAAGCAAGGGCCGATCGGGAATTCGACAACGAAGTATGGCAGATCGGGACAGCGGCGGTGATGCGAGGGAGAGTTGGCAATTCAGTTAATCTTGCAGAGATTTAGTATTTTCTACCAATCGGTTTCGTATTCCTTTATAAGCAGTTTGGATTCGGATATGGTTCTTCGTTAATCCACTTGAATTTGTGTGGGCTAGTGTGATATCAAGATATTGATAAAATATCTTCTTGTTTTATGCCTTTAGTAAAGACGTGATTGAAAACTAAAATGAAAACTCGTGGAATTCTTGTTTTGAATAAACTTGCCAAGGGTCAATAACTTTATCCACATAATTGCTCTGGTATGTTATGCTAAAAATACACAAAGGTCTTGTCTTTTCACTCAGCTTATTGAGGATCAGTACGTTTACTGAACCTTAATGGTGTATTTATATATTGAATTAGTTGGATTTTTTCTCGGGTTGTGAAAATTTTTTCTCTGTTAGTGTTAGTATTTTGGCATTCCTACATAAAAGGGAATCATATTTTTCGGATCCTAATGGACAAATCTTGTCATTAAGGTGTTTCCTAGTAGGAAGTCCATTAGGGTTAGGATTCTAAAGTGAGGGGGAGTTTTGTCCTCTATTTAAGAGCTGCCGCGCACAAGACTTCTTTATGCCTTGGGAATCAAGAAAAAAAGATTAGTTGTGTATCTCTAACGTAAGCATGTCGAGTTTTGTTCTTTCACTGTTCCATGTTTGAGTGAATAGAATTGAGGTTTGATTTGTGTAGTTCAATCCCTCAAGAAAGTGTTTCTTGTGAGAGAAGATTAGTGAGTGATTAATAGACTAGACGAGTCTGCAAGTGTAATCATACAATTGTAATCTTCTTATAGTGGATTGAAGTTCTTCTAGGCTTGTGCCTCGCAGTGATGTTTCCTCATGTTTGAGGTTTACACTGCGTAAACAAATTATTGTGTTCTTACAAGTTTCTGCTTTTAGCTTCATAGGGATTGATAGTGTTTAAGCAATCCCTGACACACGTTCCAGTGTTTTCAATTGGTACCAGAGTCGGTTCTAGAAGTTTCTAGTAGATCAGGATGGAACGTGATAGAGCTGCTGGATCGATCAACTGTCCTCCGCTTTTCAATGGTGAAGATTATCTTGAATGGAAGATTATGATGCGAGCCTTCTTGTATTCTCAAGATGAGAACATGTGGAACATTGTTGAGATAGGCTGGGAACATCCAACTAAAGCTAATGAAAAAAAGGTGGAAGGAACTTCTGTCGCAACAATACTAAAGCCTAGGCACGAATGGACTGAAGCGGAAGTACATGATCGGAATTGTGACTTTAAGGCAAGAAACAGCTTGTTCACAGCCTTAAACAAAAGAGAAAGAACTCGTATCAGTCACTGTGACACTGCGAATAAGGCATGGGATTTATTGGAGGCTACTTATGAGGTAATAAAAAGGTACGCTCACAAAAGTTGCAGAGACTAACTCAAGAGTTTGAAAACCTGACTATGGGAGAAGATGAACTAGTAGATGATTTTCATGCTCGTCTATTAAGGATATCTAGTCAATGTCAAAGTCTTGGTGATCCGATTGAAGATCATAGAATTGTCAAGAAGTTTCTCAGATCTCTTCCTTCAAAGTTTCAAGCTAAGCAAACAGCGATTGAAGAAGCTCAAGACCTAGACGTTTATCCTCTTGATGAACTGGTAGGCAACCTCAAGACCTTTGAAATGAGAATCAGACCAGATAAAAAGGTAAAAAGTGTTGCTTTTTCCTCTATTAAGAAGGAAAGTGATGAAGATGAGGTAATCGACTTAGCCTTGCTTACAAAAGAATTTAAAATTTTTTTGAAAAATAAAAATGTTTCTGGTCCTTCAAAAAATTTCTCTAATCAAAGGAAAGTTTTCAACTCTGAAAAAATAACTGACAAACCTTCTAGATTTACTCAAAAGAAAAATTTCTCAGAAAAAATAAAATGCTTTGAGTGTGGTGGTTTTGGTCATATGGCTACTGAGTGTGCAAACAGGAAGCAAACTTTCAAGGATAGCAAAGCTTTGACATCCACGTGGGATGATAGTGATGAGGAGTTCTTCAATGACCATGAGGTAAATGATCTTGCATTAACAACTTCTCTTAATCCAGAAACTTCAGATGATTTAGAGAGTGATGAAGATCATTCTGATGAAGAAGCAAATAATAAATATTTGAAACTGTACAATGCTACAAAAAGTGTACAGAAGAAAAATCTTGTTTTGGAAGAAGACATCAAACTTATCAGCAAAGAGAAAAGGAGAGTTGAGGTAAGTCTTGAATCAAATTTAAAATCTTGGGAAACTGAGAGGACAAATTTGCTTGAGAAATTCAATTTTTGCAGCATAAAGCTACATCTCGTGTGGATAGTGACGGTAAGAATGAGCTTAATGATAAATTGAAAACCTTGCAAGTTGAGCTCAAAGCTCAAACAAATTTAAATGTCTTATTAACACAAGAGAATGAGAAATTGCAGGTTGAGCTTACGGAGGCAAGGATAAAATTCAGCAAGTTTGAAATTAGTTCAGAAAAGGTGTCAAAAATGATTGGGCTTGGTAGAACTTCATGTAACAGAAAAGGTCTCGGATATGAGAATGCCCACACAGGTGTTACACAATTTGTGAAGGAACATAATCCTGTGCTTGAAGAAAAGAATGACAATATATGTATGTCAAAACCTGAAATCAACTCTGGTCCAGAACTGGGATCGATGACATACTATCAATCCCCTCAGGTAAGCAAAGATACAAAGCTGAATGCTCATCAGTCCAGGTATACTCTCAGACAAACATCTTTCACTCCTACATGTCATTTTTGTGGAAAACCTGGACATATTCGTCCTCGTTGTAATTTGTTACGAAGAAAAATGCAAAATGAAACACGTGGTTTGGAAATTAACTCTACTTCTTTATTACAAGCAGAATTAAAGGAACACTTAAACATTTTAAATAGGATTGCAAAGATGGTTTCAATCCCAGAAAATCTGGAATCAAAGACCAAGCAGACTTGGGTCAAGAAAGGATCACATAAGTGTTATTCAGCTAAGTTCAGTAAGTGTCATGCATTTCCGGAATCAGTTGACGAAACATGTTTGTTTTCTTCCTACAGGTGTCAAATTGATCATGAAGATGCTACATGTCTTGTTGCCCTAACAGCCTTATCCGAAAGAAGAGAAGATATCTGGTATGTAGACAGTGGATGTTCAAGACACATGACTGGAAACAAAGGCTGGTTCACTACTCTCTCAGACGAATTCACCAGCGGAACAGTCACATTTGGAGATGGAAGAAAAGCACCAGTAATGGGTAAGGGAACTATAAATACTCCAGGTATTCCAAATCTTCAAAATGTCTTACTTGTTGAAGGTCTTCAAGCAAATCTCATAAGTGTAAGTCAACTCACTGATGATTATGAGAATGTAAACTTCAACAAACTAAAATGTATAGTTCTTGATAATAATGGAAAAAGTGTCATGGGAGGATTAAGATCCAAGGATAACTGCTATCATGTTCATGCTAATATAAATGTGCAGACTTGTTTGAACACCGGATCATCCGATGTCAACCTTGAGTTATGGCACAGACGCTTGGGTCACGTAAACTTCCAGGACTTAGTGAAACTTTCTAAAAAGGAAAGTGTGTGTGGAATGCCTTCTCTGAGTGGAAAATCTACTGTCATGTGTGAAGGATGCAAAATAGGTAAGCAAACTCGTGGTGCTCACAGTTCACTAAATTCTTTGACTACCTCTCGTCCCTTGGAGTTGATTCACATGGATCTTGTTGGACCTTCTTCAACTGAGACCATTGGAGGTAAGAAATATATTTTAGTAGTTGTGGATGACTTTTCTCGTTTTACCTGGGTAAACTTTCTTAGAGAAAGAAGTGATACATTTGAAAGCTGCAAAGGTCTTTTCAAAAAGGTAATAAATGAAAAACAATCTTTACATTTGTCAATTGTGCGAGTAAGAACTGATAATGGAACTGAGTTTAAGAATGTTAGGTTTTCTGATTTCTTTAGTGAACTTGGTATCTCTCATGAGTTTTCAGCTCCTATAACTCCACAACAAAATGGCATTGTGGAAAGGAAAAATAGGGTTCTACTTGACATGGGAAGAGTAATGCTTCACTCTGCTGGACTCAGTCTCAACTTCTGGGCAGAAGCCATAAGCACCGCCTGCTACACAATAAATCGAGCATTTCTTCGTCCAGGTAGTAACAAAACTCCATATGAATTATGGAAAGGTAAGAAACCCAATGTAAGTTACTTTCGTATTTTTGGAAGCCCTTGCTACATTTACAGAGATAGAGAATATCTTGCTAAATTTGACTCCAGAAGTGACAAAGGCATCTTCTTAGGCTACTCCCTGAACAGTAAAGCCTATAGGGTGTATAATAAAAGAACCATGTCTGTTATGGAATCTTATAATGTATCTATTGACGATTCTTTCATAAGAACAGGAAATGTCATTGAAGAAGAAAATGGATTCTCAAAGAAGAAGATGCCTGTGGAAGTAAATGAAGAGGAAGTTGACGAAGTTAATGATCTCATCTTTGATACTCAATCTAATGTAAGAACTGGGTTCAAGCAAGTTCAAAAAGATCATTCATCTCAAGATATCATTGGCAACATGGATGATGGAATCAGGACGCGGAGACAAGTCGTAAGTGAGGTAAGTAGAAATTCTTTCCTTGCATGTTTTTTGAATGATAACAAAAAGGATGTACACGTCATTAGTCATTTTGGTTTTGTTTCTCTTATTGAACCAAAAAATGTGAAAGAAGCTTTGCTTGATGATGATTGGATTAATGCTATGCAAGATGAACTGAGTCAATTCACTAGAAATGATGTCTGGTATCTTGTTCCTAGGCCTAGTAATTGCAATGTGATAGGTACTAAATGGATTTTTCGAAACAAACATGATGAATTCGGTAATATCACTAGAAACAAAGCCAGACTTGTGGCGCAGGGATACACTCAAGTTGAAGGAATTGATTTTGATGAAACTTTTGCACCTGTAGCTAGACTTGAATCTGTTAGACTCTTGCTTGCAATTGCATGTCATCTTCGTTTTAAACTATATCAAATGGATGTGAAGAGTGCTTTTTTAAATGGAGTCTTGCAAGAAGAAGTTTACGTTGAACAGCCACTGGGATTTCAAGACCCTCACAATCCCAGTCATGTCTACAGACTCAAAAAGGCTTTGTATGGGCTTAAACAAGCTCCAAGAGCTTGGTATGAACATCTATCCAACTTCCTGGTAAGCAAAGGGTATGTTAGAGGCTCTATTGATAAAACTTTGTTTGTAAAAAAGGATCAAACACATGTCATGATTGCTCAAGTTTATGTAGATGACATCGTTTTTTGTTCAACTTCTGAATCTTATGTTACTGAATTCACTAGAATCATGGAAAGTAAATTTGAAATGAGCATGTGTGGGGAATTAAATTACTTTCTTGGGCTTCAAGTTCGTCAACTAACTGATGGCATGTTTTTGTCTCAAACTAAATATGCTGAAAATCTTGTTAAAAAATTTGGTCTTGATTCTCCTAAACTCGTGACAAATCCCATGAGTACAACCACCAAGCTCAGTGAGGATCTTGATGGTAAGTCTGTTGATCAAAAACTTTACAGAAGTATGATTGGAAGTCTCTTGTATCTTACTGCCAGTAGACCAGATATCTCCTACAGTGTAGGTGTGTGTGCTCGATTTCAGGCAAATCCCAAGGAATCACATCAAGAGGCTGTGAAGCGCATAATTCGATATGTTTCATGTACATCTGCTTGTGGTATCTTCTTCACTTTTGATACAAATGTTGAAATCGCAGGTTATTCAGACGCTGATTGGGGAGGCAATATGAAAGATAGAAGAAGCACATCAGGTGGCTGCTTCTTTGTGGGAAACAACATGGTGGCATGGCATAGTAAAAAGCAAAATTGCATATCCTTCTCAACTGCAGAGGCTGAATATGTAGCTGCTGGCAGTTGCTGCACCCAGATGCTCTGGATGAAACAAATGCTACAGGATTATGGTTTCACTCAAGGCAAGTTAAGTATTTTCTGTGATAACACAAGTTCAATAAATATTTCAAAAAATCATGTTCAACACTCACGTACAAAACATATTGATCTAAGATATCACTTTATACGTGATCTGGTTGAAAAAGATGTTTTAGAAGTATCATTTGTATCTACTGAACATCAATTGGCTGATATCTTTACAAAACCACTGGATACTGAAAGATTTGAGACTCTTAGAAATGCAATTGGTATATGTCTCAAGCACTGAAATGTAAGAGCACACACTGCACCGCTTGCATTCATTCTGTGTTATTTCATAGTAGCTTCGTAATTTTTATTTTTTTTTCGGGTCAAGTGTTTTCATGTTACTGGGATTGCATACAGGATATGTATCCCACACTACTCTGTAGAAATCAGTTGAACTTAGAATGACAAAGATAAATCTCTTAATCTCTTGAGTGTGCGTATTACAAGTTGTTTGGTCATTAAAAGTGTGTGTGCTCTGTCAATTTCTCTGAAGAATAGTCATGAATCTCTCACATTGTACTCACTTATACATTGCACTCTCTTTTGGAAGACTCATGTGGGGTAAGCACAATCTTAATTGTCTCAAGTATTGTATATTTTATTTTGTTGGCTCCAGTTTTAAAATAAATATATTTTGGAGCTTGTTCAAACTATTCCCAAAGTAACTACGCCCTGGTCGTGATGAACGATATAGGGATTAGGCAGAAACGGGAATGGTTTGATGGTCAGACTATTCCCAAAGTAACTAGGCCCTGGTCGTGATGAACGATATAGGGATTAGGCAGAAAAGGGAATGGTTTGATGGCCAGGCTATTCCTAAAGTAATCAGGCCTTGGTCGTGATGAACGATATAAGGTTTGAGCAGAAAAGGGAATGGTTTGGTCACCCCGGTGATAGTTGATTAAGTAAATCTTGACAAAAGTCAAGAGTTCGAATATAAAAAAAAATTCAAATATATGGAGATATAAGGAGTAGTTGTTACAAATATACTGTTACTTGGGACTTACTGATTGTTGTGCGTCTCATTGCTCTGACAACTCACTCTCATCACTCACCCACTGAGATGACTGAAAATTCCTCCTTGTTGAATTGTTGGGCACATGACTCATGATGAACTTAGAACTTGTCTTGCTCACATAATGTGATTTTGGTTATTCTTTGTCTAAAAGCTTTGCCTCTGTTCTTAGATATACGTGTGGGTACGTCTCTTGGCATTGTGTGGTTCCACAATTGATTTGTTATTCATAAACATACACACTCTTACTCTCTTCAGCTCTTGAACTTTATCATGTTGCTTTTTAAGAGTGATTTTTTTTTCTAGTTGGTATCATTATTAAAAAAAAACTTCTTGATTATTTCTTTGTTTTTTCTTCGTCTGTCTGTGGTTCTTTCTGTTTTTCTTTTTCAGATTTCAGATCCGATTTTGTTGTTCATGGCTCCCAAAATGCGCAACTCCGGACTCAAGGGTACTCCTCCGCGTCGATCCGATCGTCTCCGTCGTCTCGGACCTCCATCCGGTCCTCCCACCTCTGCTGCATCTCCTCAAGTTCTTGAAGACTCTCCTTCTGCTGCCACTTCGGCTGCTGATGGTTCTCTTGTCCACTCGTCCACTCATAGTGGACCTTCGTCTCATAGTGGACCTTCGTCTCCTCACAGTGGACCATCATCACCGCCACCTCTCAATGCTGGTGCACCACCCTCTTCCCCTATGGAGTCTCCATTAGAGGCTGTTCTCAATCAGGCATATCGCAGTCGCACTCTCTATCAAGTTTTCCCAGCTCGCACTGCTGCCTCTTCCTCGTCAGCAGATTCCGCCGCCACTCTCAGTCCTACTGTTGGGCGCTCTCAAAAGCGCAAGGCTCCCTCGAAGCCTTCGAAGCCTTCAAAGCCTTCAAAGCCATCAAAGCCTTTAAAGTCTTCGAAGCCTCCTGCCAAAAGGCTCAAGCCTTCAACTGGTTCACGAAATCTTCCTTCAGTCAAGAAACAGTCCAAATCAACAGTCTGTAAGCGTGCTCCACCCTTGACTTGCTTTGTCAATTCTACTGCCCATACATGAACATTACGTGCAATCGTCCTTGTGTGTTTGAGCGGTCATTTGATTTCTCTTCACTGCCACAATTATTCGTCACCTTAGTTGCACGCTTGGGATGGTAGGAGGGTCTGCAATCCCTACCTCGGCCAAATCTATCTATTGTGCATGAATTTTATGCTAACTGTCCTAGATCATTGCCTGAGTCTATGGATTTGTTTACTTCCTCTGGTGGGGTATTTGTTCGGGGTTCCTACATTCTGGTTTCCCCTACTGTGATTCGTCATATACTGCATCTTCCTTTACCTTCTGAAGGCGCAATTGATGAAGCCACTCAATTTCTCTCTCCTTGTGATATGTCCCTGTTGTTGGACAAGATGTATGCCAACATTCCTCGAATTCCTCCTGCATTTCTCTCTAGTGGACACATGGATGAATGGTTTCGGCTGCTGGGCTTTCTGGTTCGATCTCTTTTGCATCCCACTTCACAGACCAGCAAGATTACAAGGGAGATTGGTGCCAAGATTTATGCCATTCACAGTCACAAGGGTCCCTATCTTCCACCTGAGTTTTTCATTTATACTGCCATTCGTTATGCTGCAATTGTTGACCAACGTAATTCTCAAGGTGCCTTAGTGTTTCCATCTATTATCACCTTACTGTGCAGTTCATTTGGTGTTGACTATCAGGATGGTGATGTACTTGGCCCTCCTCTCAATCCAGTTACTCCCTCCACTATTGTTAGAGGATCTAGTCAGGCATTAGATGGTGGTGTGTCTGTTGAGACTACTATGCTGATGAAATGGATGGAAGACAAGTTTAATACTCTATATGCAGACCTGGATTCTGGATTACTGGCCTTGAAAGTTTGCTCAACACCTACATTGCATCGTCTGCTCCTCCTGTGGTACTTCTGATTTCTGTGCCCAGTACTTCTGTTTATGTGACTCTATGTCTATGTTCATCTTGGGATTATGTACTTTATTTAAGTACTGTTGTAGTGTACCTTTGCCTATGCTCTCTTTTGGAAATCATTGTCCTGTGGTGTGTGGACCTGTGTTACCTGTGTTTTGTGTAGGAATGCCAAAGGGGGAGATTGTTAGTATTTTGGCATTCCTACATAAAAGGGAATCATATTTTTCGGATCCTAATGGACAAATCTTGTCATTAAGGTGTTTCCTAGTAGGAAGTCCATTAGGGTTAGGATTCTAAAGTGGGGGGGAGTTTTGTCCTCTATTTAAGAGCTGCCGCGCACAAGACTTCTTTATGCCTTGGGAATCAAGAAAAAGAGATTAGTTGTGTATCTCTAACGTAAGCATGTCGAGTTTTGTTCTTTCACTGTTCCATGTTTGAGTGAATAGAATTGAGGTTTGATTTGTGTAGTTCAATCCCTCAAGAAAGTGTTTCTTGTGAGAGAAGATTAGTGAGTGATTAATAGACTAGACGAGTCTGCAAGTGTAATCATACAATTGTAATCTTCTTATAGTGGATTGAAGTTCTTCTAGGCTTGTGCCTCGCAGTGATGTTTCCTCATGTTTGAGGTTTACACTGCGTAAACAAATTATTGTGTTCTTACAAGTTTCTGCTTTCAGCTTCATAGGGATTGATAGTGTTTAAGCAATCCCTGACACACGTTCCAGTGTTTTCAGTTACTGAGTCTCAGTAGTGTTATTGCAACTGAATCTCAGTAGTAGTGTTAGTTGTATTGAGCCTCAGTAGTTTTATTGTTGTGTTTAAGTTTGCCTATTAGCCTCAGAATAGGCTATTTCAGCAGATGTTTGCTATTTGGATCGTGAAACAATGAAAGGAAATCAGGAACCTGAATCTTGTACTAACTCTACCTATGTTATGGTAACTTCAATTGAGGGTCAGTAGTTTTATGTTTTAATTGAGGGTCTTTAGCTTTAGGTTTAGTTGAGAGTCAGTAGTTTTAATTGTGGTTGAAATATTGTGATGCTATATTGTCTATTTTAAATTTTTAATTTAGGGTCAGTAGTTTGTTGTTGATGTTCAGTAGGTTTAGCTTGCAACGGTTTTAGACGCTTAAATTGGAAAGGTTGATGAAAGCTTGGTATGAGTTAATGGTTGGTGCAGATTTGGTTCTTAATTAGTACACTTTTTAACTACTTAATTTCAGTAGCGTTATTTCTACCGACTCTCAGGAGCGTTATTGCTATTAGATCTCACGAGCGTTATTGCTACTGAATCTCAGTAGCGTAATTTATACTGAATCTCAGTAGCATTATTTCTACTGAATCTCAGAAGCGTTATTGTTACTGGATCTTAGGAGCGTTATTGTTACTGAATCTCAGTAACGTTACTGTGTCAAGTTTGCCTAGAAGCATCAATACTGTTATTTCAGTGTATATATTATTTGGGTTGTAAAACAATGAAAGAAAATCAAGCAAGAACACAAATCATGTACTAACTCGACTTTCGTTATTGTGAATATAGTGTTGTTATATTGTAAATTTTTTTATATTATTTGGGTTTTCAATGAGATTGATGTATCTTATAGAGTGGATGTTTTGTATCTAAACCTCGATGTTTTTGACTAATTCTATTGGAGTTAAACAGAAAAGCACGCCCTATTGTAAGTAAATAATGTGCTAAAAGTGTAGTATTGGTAATTATGTATTTTGTTTTTACTAAAATATCACAACAGTAAAAAGACGAATTTCAATATATTGATTTTTGGGTTCCTAAAATCAGAAGAAAAAAAACCCCATTTCCCATCAGAGAGCGAGTGAACTCTGAACACAGGAAACGATGGCTACTACCTGCTGGGCCAACCCGAACGACCTCATCTCCACGACGACGTCGTCCTCAATTCCCACCGCATTCCACCGCAACTCCCTCGGAACCACCCGCACCATTATTCCTCTGCCACCCACCAAATCAAAAAGGACCACCGCCCTTAAACGACACCGTATCAGCTGCTCCATGGAATCCGCCAAGATTAAGGTCGTCGGCGTCGGCGGCGGCGGCAACAATGCCCTTAATCGCATGATTGGCAGCGGTTTACATGTCAGTTGTTTGTTGTCAAGCTTTTTACTTTTACTGGGTCTCTAATGAGTTGGCTTAATAACCCACTTTAGTATCTGTTGCTTGTGAGGAACTGATTGTTTTACGTTAGGGTGTTGACTTCTATGCGATAAACACGGATGCTCAAGCATTGTTGCAGTCAGCTGCAGAGAACCCGCTCCAAATTGGAGAGCTTTTGACTCGTGGACTAGGTCGAGCGTTCTCCTTTTTCATATAGGAAATCTATACTTATAAACAATTCATGATGTATGTATGCATATACTATGGCATTGTGGTACTCTTGTGTCATAATTACAGCTCACCGCTCTGTAATTGAAAATTCCTGTGAGGTCTTGCGATTTTAAGCATTTGATGGAAATGCAGGTACTGGTGGGAATCCACTTCTGGGGGAACAAGCTGCTGAGGAATCAAAAGAGGCCATTGCGGGTGCTCTTAAGGGTTCAGATCTCGTCTTTATAACTGCTGGTATGGGTGGTGGCACAGGATCTGGTGCTGCCCCAGTTGTTGCACAAATATCTAGAGAGGCAGGCTATTTGACTGTTGGTGTTGTTACCTATCCCTTCAGCTTTGAAGGGCGTAAAAGATCAGTGCAGGCAGGTGCCAGTTTGGGCCTTTTATGCTTGATGGTTTATATATAAATTTGACTACTTCTCACCTTTGTTTTGATAATACGAATGTTCATTTTCAAAGATGATTGCACAGTTGAATCATGTAGTAATTTAATCAATTGACATTCAAATAGTGATAAGCTGACTCTGATGAGTTTTACAAGTTCTACGCTGTGTTGAGACCTCCCATTTTGCTTCTGTCAGGCATTGGAGGCTATTGAAAAGCTGCAGAAAAATGTAGACACTCTTATAGTCATACCCAATGACCGCCTGCTTGATATTGCTGATGAGCAGACACCCCTTCAGGATGCTTTCCTTCTTGCTGATGATGTTTTGCGTCAAGGAGTGCAAGGAATTTCTGACATAATCACAGTGAGTACTAGAGAAATTTTTTGAAACATATTAGAAAGTTTAAGTTTAGTCAACATTATATTGATTAAGCATCATCAAAGTTAGTGCATGATAACTTGTGAATAGAACAATAGATACTACAAAGGTGGTTTACTTTGTTGAGTACAAAATACTACTATCTTTGAGGTAGTAGTCTTTGGATTTAAATAACTTTGCTGCTTGTGCGTGTTTTTTTTCCTGCTTATCCTAGATTAATTAATTTGTTCCTCAATTCGCAGATACCTGGACTGGTAAATGTGGATTTTGCAGATGTAAAGGCAGTCATGAAGGACTCGGGAACTGCAATGCTTGGAGTAGGGGTTTCCTCAAGCAAAAATCGTGCAGAAGAAGCAGCCGAACAGGCAACTTTGGCTCCACTGATTGGGTCTTCAATACAATCTGCCACTGGAGTAGTGTATAATATCACTGGAGGAAAGGACATAACCCTGCAGGAAGTGAACAGAGTGTCTCAGGTACTTCAAAATTTTGTTTTTTTTCTTTATTACAGTGTCATTTTGTTTTTTTCTTTATTACAGAGTGTCTGTTTACACTAAACTCTAATGACTTCGAATTTATTAGAAAGTGCATATCCTGTTTTATGCCTCATGCTAATTTAGATACTCTTTGCACTTTGGAGACTGCAAAATTTGATGTGACTAATGACTTTGAATTTGTTAGAAAGTTCATGTTCATGCTAATTTAGATAATACTCTGCACTTTGGAGATTGCAAAATTGGTATGGCTTTTGATATTCTCTAGAAATGATTACATTTAGGTGTCCCAGATTTCTGTGAGAACAATGTAAAGATTTCTGCTCAATTTCCTCATGTCACGACTTCTGCATAATATAATGTAATGATGTGGAGTGAAAGGCCATCTCATTTTGCATGTCCAAGATGGGGAAAACAAAATTTCATAAAGTTAGCTTGGTGTATTCATCTTCAAATAGTCTAATGGAATCTGTACAATGTACATTTTCAGGTTGTAACAAGTTTGGCAGATCCTTCTGCTAACATAATCTTTGGAGCTGTTGTGGATGACCGCTACACTGGAGAGATCCATGTCACTATTATTGCAACAGGCTTTTCTCAGTCATTTCAGAAGACACTACTAACAGACCCCAAAGCTGCAAGGCTGGTTGACAAAGTTGCAGCTGGTCAAGAAACCAGGGGAATCCCCCTTCCCCTCAAGTCATCGACCACTCCAAGACCTGCTACAAGAAAGCTTTTCTTTTAATTCATTGTTGCTTGTTAGTCTGTTTAGTCTTGTAATGATGATTGAAGCTCGATTATAAGATATCATTAGTTTTCTCTCAGTTCTGTGCTAATTTTGAGTTGATGAAATTTATGAAACCAATTCATGTGAATTACCCTATCATGAAGGAAAGATAGATGTTGCTCTTTTCAAGACAAACACAATCACTTTTGACCATAGAAATTACACATTTTGTTTGAAATGGTCCTAGAATGCTACTTAACCCTACATAGCCTATTCTATAACACCTCAGCTGAGTACAAGTATAACTACTGCAGCCTATAGGTGTGATTGTGAATATATCCAACAAACAACAGGATGTTATGTTTCCTACTAAACAGAAGATTGACATATTCCTGAAAACAATAAATAGCAAACTACAATTTCATCACAAGAAAAAAGATAACTCTGATTTGGGAGTAAAGGGAAATACACTTGCACCAAAATGTTCAAACAATGATGCAACCACATGTCCAACATCGGTCTCTTCTTTCCATGCCTGTGAAAGACCAGCAGACCCCTTTACCATTTGGCCACTGACATCCCTTCCTGACGTTTGTTCATTTGGTAACTGGTGGGACATTGATGAAACGCCAACATTAAAGCTCCCAACAGATGAGGAAAATCCGCCTGCAGCCCCTTGCATGTCAACTTGCATGGAGTTCATGGGTAATGCTCCAACCATGCTATCATGAGCTAATTTTTTGAGTGGTGGTTGCAGCATCAAGTTGTCAGTGCTTGCTTTGCGCTTATCTTGATTGAAAGGAAAAACATAGAGCACAAAATTGATATCAGAAAGTGAGGATAATTTATGTAATCAAATTTGGCAACCTTCATAGTTAGATGCTCAGCTACCAGGTCAAGCAAAATAATAAACCTATGTATAATGTATAAAAGTTCTATCTTTAAGCAGATTGGTCCTATGAAGTATATTACAGGAAACATCAACAGACCTCTGTGCATGTGCACACTGAATGAGAAGCAACTTAAAAAGATCAAGAACAATTAAGTATTCAATAAAAGTTACCAATACGATTTCAGCTTTGACATCCCTGACACATCAAAGGCTAATCTGAACTGGTTTGTAATCCAACCTTATTCTTGTCAATTCTACATAAACACAAAACCTACATGCCCATATCTACTGGTGACAAGGCATACACAAAACAGATCTTCCATGCCTTTCTGCTTTACTATGTGATGGCCTCATCTCCTGGGTGGCTTACAACTTTATATACAGTATAACCTAGTACATACACACATCACCTCTCCTTGCCTTAACCACCCCCCAAAGACGTTATTACAATATGAAGCTCCTTTATTGTCGCATTAGAAATCAACCTTCCGGTTCTCTTAAATACTCCCTCATATAAGACATTTATCATCAAAAGTACATAGATATTACACTAAATAGTGGACACATCAAAACCATAACACACAGAGGTTCACATTGGATGAACTCATATCTAGGCATGTATCATAGCAATTAACCAAGTTAAGAGGAAGGCATACTTGTCATTGTTGTTCCAATCTTTCCATTGCTCTTCAAAACAAGATGAACTGGAGGAGAGAGCAGACTGTGGAACATCTTGAGCCGGTCATGCATGTATTGGCCAGCCGCACGCTAGAAGCAGTTTTAGTTAGTTCCATGTCCCATTTGATAGAAAAACCATCAACAGAATAACAGTTCAGATTGAATTATGAACTAACCAGCAAGGCACCATAGACGCGCCAAGCTTCATGCCTCTTTATCTCATTCTTTTGCTTCTCAAGTATCATTTCTGGCTCAAGAAGTTGCATATATGAATCAAGATTTGGCAGTATAAGTAAGCGAACCTGTTCAGAGTGAAGATGTGTAGCAATTTACTTATAACAACCACAATAAGGAAAATGTGTTTATACTGGGAAAAGCACCAGCCCACTCAGACAATGCAGGCAGCTACAACTAAGACTACACAAGAATGTTCTCATAGACCAATAGTGCAGCCTTCATAGAAAATTCATCTAATACAAAGCATTTAGGCAATACCACATTGGGACCAAGAGCTGCTAGCCCTTGAATTGCGCCATAATGTTGCGGTAATGCTTTGTTTGGGTCTAAGAATGCATGAAGCAAGGTCCTTGTCAAACGTGGCTGAAGATTATGATAAACATGTCCAAATCTGCAAATAGCGTTGCTCATGGTTAGAAATTATTCAAACCAAAACATATTTGAAATACTTAGAACTCCAGGTGGAATTCTACATTCCCAACAGGCCCCCTCATGCTCCCTCCAGAGGGGGCACGTCCAACGAATTCTTACATTGGAACTCATACGGCCCAGCAGACAAATGGTTGTAGCTCCTATACCATGTAAGAGTTAAAACATCCAAGCTCACACCAATTGGCAGTGGGTGGAGAGGCCTCATTATGGGAATCTACATTCTCCAATAGAAATCTAAATGTATATATATATATATATATATGTAAGAGAACAGCTTAATAAGACTCAAAACTTCATTAGTTTTAAAGAATCTTGATCTCGTTCCATGTAATCAATTATATTCAAATAATGAAATTGCAATGGAAAATTGATCCGAATGTCAGACCACGCTTGCATTGAATTGGTCCCCGATCAGGTTTGAAACAAGCCCGACTATAATGTGTAGAAATGTGTTTTCCTTGATTCATATTGACACAAAGTCTGTACATTATATAGCTGAGTCTAGGCTAGATGACAGGAAAGTGAATGGCTGAGTCTAGGCTAGATTACAGGAATATAATAAGGGTGAAATGAATACAATATCAAAACTGATCCTAAACTATAGCTATATTCAAAATCAAGATGTGATCAGATTTTGTGAAGGCTTGATTGTTGCTGACATTGGAATATTCTTCTGATTTGGTGCAGATAATCTAACACCCTCCCGCAAACTTGGCGGTCCTGGACGGATAAGTTTGTGAGATAGAGAAGCATGACGATGTGTGTGCAGAGGTTTGGTGAGCAGATCTGCTGGCTGATCCACCGAAGGGATGAAGCATATGCGATGGCTGCCAAGAGTGACTTTCTCACGCACAAAATGGTAATCTAGTTCAACATGCTTAGTGCGGGCATGAAAAACCGGATTGGAGGCCATATATGTGGCACTTAGATTATCACAGTACACCAAAATAGGAAACTGAAGATGTGCACCAAGCTCATAAAGAAGGAAGGCTAACCAAGTAGTTTCTGCACTTGCATGAGAGAGGGAGCGATATTCTGCTTCGGCACTGGAGCGAGCCACTGTGGGTTGCTTTTTAGAACACCAGGAGATGAGATTAGTGCCAAGATAGACTAGATAACCAGAAGTGGACCGTCGGGTATCAAGGCAACCAGCCCAATCAGCATCAGCATAGGCAACAACATGAATCGGATGACGTTGGGGACCAAAGTACAAACCATGATCAAGCGTGGCTTTAACATAGCGAAGGATGCGTTTTGTAGCGACAAGGTGTGGGAGGCGCGGTTGACTCATGAATTGGGAGAGGGAGTTGACAGCAAAGGCAATGTCGGGACGAGTGATGGTGAGATATTGCAGCGAGCCAAGAATTTCTCGAAAATCTGTGGGAGTGGAAAGAAGCTCTCCTTCAGAAGCCGAGAGCAAGTGTTTGGCTGACATGGGAGTGCCGACCGGTTTGCAGTACAACATGTCATGCTTGTGTAGTAGATCATAGGCGTAGCGAAGCTGACTAATATGAATTCCACTTGTAAGATGTGTGACTTGCAAGCCCAAAAAATAATGAAGTAGTCCCAAATCCTTGATATCAAAATGGCTGCCCAATGCATCTATAAAACTCTGAAGTAGTGTATCATTGCTACCAGTAATCACAATGTCATCAACATATAGTAAGAAATAAATGGTATGTGAGTCATAGCGAAGGATGAATAGTGATGAATCAGACTGACTTTGCATAAAACCAACAGATAGCAAGAAGGAAGTCATACGATGAAACCAAGCTCGAGGGGCTTGCTTGAGACCGTAGAGGGCCTTATGGAGCTTGCAAACAAAGGAGGGTCGAATTGGATCAACAAAGCCTGGTGGTTGGAGCATGTATACATCCTCCTTAAGAAGGCCGTGGAGGAATGCATTCTTGACATCCAGTTGCCTGAGGGACCATTTTCGAGAGACAGCAATGGAAAGTACAGTCCTGATAGTGGCAGGCTTAATTACAGGACTAAAGGTTTCTTCGTAATCAATACCTTGCTGTTGATGAAATCCCTTTGCAACAAGGCGGGCTTTGTGACGTTCGACCGTTCCGTCAGGATTGTGCTTGGTTCGGAAGACCCATTTGCAACCGACAATGTTCTGTGTTGGGGAAGGGGGAACTAATGTCCATGTATTATTCTTGAGCAAAGCATTGAGTTCTTCCGTCATTGCTTCGCGCCATTCCTGCCGCTTAACTGCCTGAGTATAACAAGTGGGTGTAGCTGCTTCGATTGTGTGCAGTAAGGCATGGGGAAGAGGGTGACGAATGTTTTTAGCAGAGTAATTTCGCTGTGGAATTGATCCATCACGAAGTCGCGTGACCATTGGATGGCGCGGAGGAACCGACGACGCGGTTGAGGCGGTGGTCAAGGAAGGCAACAGTGGGTCCGGGTCTGGGCTAGGTGAGAGAGGAGCTGCGGGTAGTGGTGATTGTGAGGTAGGAGGGACAGACGGTGGTGCTTGTTGGCGCCGGCGATAAGTAATGATCGGTGCGGCTGGAGGTGGCGAATCATGTGGGAGATCTTCTGAGGGCGAGTCCGTGTGAGGTGAAGTGGGAGTGTTTGGTTGTGAACCTGTGCTGTTTGGCAGTGCAATAACCGGGGGAGTTATTGGGCTGCTTAAATGGATGAATTCGATCGGGGCCGCATCAGAACTTGTTTGTACCTGAAAATTTTTGTATGGGAAATTCACCTAGTTAAATAAAGCATTCCTAGACACATAGACTCGACCAGTGGATGGATCTAGACAGCGATAACCTTTGTGGTGAGGACTGTAACCTAAAAAGACACATTCTATACTACGACTAGACAATTTGTTTGAGATATAAGCACCAAGATAAGGGAAGCAAGAACAACCGAAGACACGAAGGGAAGAGTAGGGTGGCTGAGTTCCGAAAAGACGGTTATGAGGGGTATCCCATTCAAGAGTAGGGGTAGGTAGTAGGTTGATGAGGTAGACTGAAGTAAGGGCGGCTTCGACCCAAAGATTGTGTGGGACGCCAGAGGTAAGAAGGAGACTGCGAATCATTGTGGCAATGTGGCGATGTTTTCGTTCGGCGAGACCATTCTGTTGAGGTGTATGGGGGCACGAAAATCTTTGTTGGATACCCAAAGCCTGGCAATAGTGAGAAAAAGCATTATTGATATATTCGGTCTCATTATCACTTTGAAGATTTTTGATAGTGGTGTTGAAAATATTTTTAATCATGGCTACCAAAGTCTGAAAATGAGTAAGAACTTCATTTTTACGGCGCATGGGGTATATCCATGAAAAACGAGAAAATTCATCAGTGAAAAGCACATAGTATTTGAATCCAGTAACAGAAGTAGTAGGCGATTGCCAAACATCACTGTGAATAATATGGAATGGGGTACTCGCAGTCTCTTTATTGGAATTGAAAGGTAGTTGATGGGATTTGCTAAGTGCACATTCACGACAGAAGGAATTAAAAGATAACTTGGAACCAATAGCGGAACTTAAGTGAGAAAGAACATTGGGAGACGGATGACCCAAACGATTGTGCCAGATAGTAGAGTGGACGGAGGCTAGAGCTTGAGGAGGACTGGAGATGGAGGACAGATTGAGAGGGTATAGACCATCCTTACATGGGCCCTGAAACAATAGACGACCAGTTTGTAAGCAACGAATTTGATAGAAGTCAGGTGCAAATAAGAAATAAACAAGGTTGTCTTTAGTGAAACGAGCCACAGAAATGAGATTTTTGCAAATGGAAGGAATACGAAAGACATTGTTTAGGGAGAAATTAGATGAGCCTAATGACAAGGGAAGGTTACCAGTATGAGAAACGGGCATTGAGTCCCCATTTCCCATATAGACATTGTGAGGTCCACCATAAAGTTGTGGGTTTTGGACAGGCATGGAGGTCATGTGGTGGGTTGCTCCAGTATCCGGGTACCAGGTTGGGTCAGCAGCAAAATGGGCTCCAGCAAAGGGTACAGCAGTGGATGGGCCTGAGTATCGATGAGGGCAGTAATTGAGCTCATGTTTGGTTGAATGACAATTGGAGCACCATTGAGGAGCTGGGCCCAGGAGTCCATTGGACCCATTTTTGGAGGCCCAAGATGGAGAGATATTTATGCCAGGCATGTGGGTTTGCGGAAAGATATTTGGAGGCGGCTGATGGTGAGGAAAGAAGGATTGGCGCTGCTGTGGCTGGGAAAAAGAATTCGGCTGCTGCTGGAAGAAGTTCGGCTGCTGCTGGGAGAAGTGGTTCGGCTGCTGCTGTCTGAAGCTCCGCCGGTTGGAGTACCGGCCAGACGGGTTGGTCCGACCAGATTTGGAGTGCCAGCCAGAGGGACTGCCCTGATTGAAGAGTGCAGTAGCCTGGTCACTGTCAGCCGATGGATTCTGAGCATCAAACGCCAGGATTCGTGCCCGAAGTTCAGAGAAGTCTGGGAGCTTTTGGGTTGAGAGGGCCGTGCGCAGCATAAGGTAATCCGAACCTAGGCCATGAAGAGTTGCAACAACTAGATCTGCATCAGCAACCGGTTGATTGATAGAAGCTAAAGAATCAGCAATAGACTTAGCCTGTTGGAGATACGCGTCCACTGACTGCGATCCTTTCTTGAGATCGAAGAGTTGAAGCTTCAGACTCGTAGCACTGGCAACAGATTGCTGAGAGAAATGCTTGGTAAGACAATCCCAAATCGCTTTGGAAGTGTCAAAACCAATGGTGAGGCGGTTGATGTTGTCTGTCATTGAAGAAGTGAGGATGCTGACAATTTGTTGATCGGCAGTGAACCATTTTTCATGATCCGGATTGGGAATAACAGTGGCTGGTTGTCCATCAGTTGGTGTGGACATGATGGTGGTGCTGGGTTCAGGAATGGAGCCATCAACATAGCCCATGAGTTTCATGCCATTGAGGTAAGGTTTCAATTGCTGAAGCCAGACTAGGTAATTGTTTTCATGTAATTTGGTGAATTGGGAAGTGTTTTGGGTGATCTGGCTGTGAGAAAAAGAGGGGTTTGCCATGAGGAGAATGGAGGAGGGTGGGGACTCAGGAAGATTGAGATAGAGGGGAGAGTAGGAACGACACAGGAGAAGGAGGTTAGGACACAGGAGGATCTTAGACTGATGATACCATGTAGAAATGTGTTTTCCTTGATTCATATTGACACAAAGTCTGTACATTATATAGCTGAGTCTAGGCTAGATGACAGGAAAGTGAATGGCTGAGTCTAGGCTAGATTACAGGAAGATAATAAGGGTGAAATGAATACAATATCAAAACTGATCCTAAACTATAGCTATATTCAAAATCAAGATGTGATCAGATTTTGTGAAGGCTTGATTGTTGCTGACATTGGAATATTCTTCTGATTTGGTGCAGATAATCTAACATAATGTTCATTTGCTAATGTTTTAATCATATAAATCAATTAACAGTTCATGACATATGCCCACCGTTACCTCTTTATGAGTTGCTATACATTTCTAAAATGACCTTCCAACAATGAGGAGAAAATTTGCCAGTGCAGAATGGATGAAATATGATTGACCAAAATGAAACTAATGATTGTACTTCTACTTTGGATTACACTTACATTAGCAGAACATTGATGCATATGATTATGCCTCAAACAAAGAAATGAGCATAACAAAAAGAGAATCTTCACCTTTTGCAAATAGAAGAAACCAGGTTGGCAGTAAAGTTTCTAAGTTCCCAGTGATTGTCAGTATATCTATTCCCTAGTCTTTTTGCAACAAGGCAGGTAATAACAGAAGGCATCAATTGGTGTAGCTGAAAGAAATTACCAAATTAGATAGATAAAGATTCACTTGAAATTAAGTTTGTAAATTTCATTCACAAAATCTGGCTGTATTGATGCAAATGTTATCTTATTTCTTGTGCTTCAAAAATTGATAAAAGGGAGTGCTTACATAAGGTTCAACATGTATGTGAGGATTTTGAAGAAGGCTCCGTACGAGACGCATCAAAGCAAATAGGTAGAGAAAATTATTCAAATTCCGTGTAACCTGAGATGATTGCAGGAAAACAGTACCACAAATAAGTAACATATAGTAATGAGTCCTAGTTTTGGGTTATCATGACAGGATTACCTCATCAGCAACAAAACACGTAAAGTAAGGGACCAACGGATGGAGTCCTGAATCTGTTGCCAAGCTCATTAATGCTTCTTTAAAAAGGGTTGAGCTTGACCTTTGAGTAAGCCCCGTAATCTTCTCAAAGTAAAGCTGCAGTGATAAGCACACAGAAATTATGACACTAAAATGTTATTTTGTGAAGACGGCATACAGGGCATGGAAAGAGATGTACCTGAAGTTCCTTTGATAGTACATGCTTAACGGGAAATTTAACGTCTACAGGAAGTCCATCTTCCTTGTATTCAGATTTTTTGACATCAGAGTATATAGCTAGCGCTACAAAGAAAAGCAGAATAGCAATCCAAATTAAAATTTTATAACATAAAAAATGTAGAGTATCAAAAGGCAACAGAAAGATTACTGCATATAGTAAGTGAATAATTAAGAAAGGATCATATCATCACTGAACTGAGGAGTATGTGATGAAACAAGTTTTATGTATATATGCAAATGATGATTCAATGCGTAATGCTTGCTTCAGCATGGCAGACTAGGATAATAGCTTAGTAAAAGATCAATTTCCTCATTTAGCTAATAAACCTTGCACCTAAGTTCAGTATGGATACCTTCAACGGGAGCATTTTCAGGAATTGCAGGTTGAACACCTTCGATTGCCAGCCAGTGAGCAGTAACTGACACATCAAATGGTGCTTTTGGCAAAGGTGCCTCAATCACCTGTACATATCAAGAGATGCACATAATATGAGAAGTTTACAAATTATTAGTATGGAAAATCATGCTTAAAGTTGTCAATACGTGCTTACATCTTTGAAATCAACATCCTTGTCATCTATGTAGTGTCCAGCAGCTCTCTTGAACCTCAGAGGATCTCCAGAAGCAAAGCCATAAATTGGCTAAGGCAGGCAGAAGACAAGCAAAGTATTATTCTTGTTGCGCGACGGTACAAGACCAAAAACTGAAAGTAGACCATAAACCATACCCACTGCAAAGGCAGTTGCATCTGGATAACAAAAACGCATCTTACCTCTACATTTCTTAATTTAAGTGCGCTATCCACATCATCGGTTGTCAGAATAGTCCGTCGTGAGTGCCTCATACATTTGATGGCCTCCTGCATTTCAAGATACATTCATCAATTACTATTTTCACGTGTAACAATTCATTCCTCACAAACTCCTCGCTATTGGTACCTAATCAACACTAGCTTAATAAAATTTTAGACAGATAAGCAGTTGCACTGTCAAAACATCTGGACATGTCTAATTCCTATATCTAAAATCTGACCCCAAACCAAAGCTAGTTCTTTGTACACAACGACAATGATAACGGCACAAAATTGAGAACAAAAACTCATAATGTAACATAAAGAACACGGAACTACCTGCATGATCTCACGAACACGGTACTCGACATCAGGGGTGAGAGCAAGAGCAACATCAGGAGACAAATTGGTAATGCCAATGCTCTGTGCTATCACCTCAATCGCTTCCTTGGGCACGTTGCTCATCTTTAATTCTTTCACTCAAGTGATCTTGATAGCAACAACCCACTCGGTTAGAGACTGAGTGCGAGCAATATGAATGAAACAAAATCTCGAAAACTCATCTGGGTCATCTTCATATGAAAAATTAATGTGAAAAGAAGGTACCTAAAATTGGCGGCGGGATTGGTCCGCCGATTGCCGGTGAGGGAGGTACAGAAGAGACGTGGTTAGATGGAGCTGGGTTCAGGTATAGACCTGCCTCAGCACTCTCTAACTTCAATTTTTATCCACCACAATATTTTCAAAGCGTTTCTATTTCGAGTTTTCATCAAAAATAAATTGAGATTTAACTTTAATTAACGTGGTCAGAATTTAAATTTGAATACATAGGTTTCACACACAGAGATTCTTACCAACTCAACTATTTATGCGGTAAAAAAAACTTAAATTGTAACCGCAATTTTATGGAGGAGACTTTTGTTGTTATGAACTAACCATAATAACATTTATTTCATTGAGATTTAACTATAATTAGCGTTTATAAAATTTAAATTTGGATATATGGGTTTCACACAGAGACTCTTACCAACTTAACTATCTATGATGTAACATGAGTAGATAAACAGAAATAATAACATAAAAACTTCTCAAGTTTAGCTCTACATGTGTACTAAACCTTTAGAGACATATTATGCAGAGGAAATAAAATATTTTTATTCATAAGATATGATGTTATTTGAGGAATTTTAGTCATAAGAAATACCTGATCGGATGATATTCTACATGTTATTTCATTCAATAATCAATTGTCTCTTTGGGATGTGTTTGGGATATGAGTTAATTGCATCTCTTTGCTGCATTGTGGATTGTGTCAACTTGTTCCTTACAGACCCACTATCACAAAGTGTGGCCACCTCTTCTTCTGTGAGGTGTGCCTCAAGAAGGACCATTCACGAGGGTATGCGTGTGAGGGGCACTGGTGAGTTGGGTCGGAAGAGATGTCTGATCTACTTTGCAAAGCTACTGTGGAAGCGTACCTTTATTGTTAAGATAGTTGACACCGTATGCCAACAATTATCTTGATATGAATAGTCTAGTAATACATTTTTCTAGTGTGCACTAATCTAATATACATAATATTCATTGATTTTTCAGAGGTGTCACTCATGTTGATGCCTTTCAACACACCCCCCTGGCAATGAGTTGTGGACATGTTTGCTATGATGTATATGTGGGTGGTCATTGCCCCTCGTGTTATCGTAGAGTTCATAGATTTTAGCAAAGCCAGTCTGAAAAGTTCATAGGCCTGTGTCAAAATTCGGTGAAAATCGTTTTTATTTTGTACTTAATTTGTATGTGACGACAAAAAAAATTACTTTGATAATGATTATATTTATCTATATCTCAATTGCAATAAAGCAAACTTCAAAAATTTTAACAAAAGTATGGATAATGTATGTTGCACCTATTGAGTTGATTTAAAAGGTTGAATAGATGTTATAATAGTGTACAAAGCAAAAAAAATTACGCATAATATATAAGGCACGTAAGGTCAAAAAAGATAACTCTTCTAATGCTTCATTCTTGGCGGAAAAACATTTAACTGTAGAGTCACGATCAGCTATTAAACATGCAGTTAAACATGATGAAGATGTCAACCTTATCTTTGATGAAAGCATTGGAATGAGTGTTTCTGATGTAATGAACACTTTATTCTATACTATTATCCAACATTGTATTGGTACACTAGTCATATTACTTCACGGATTCATGATTAATTAAGTAACCTAAGATGTCCAACATTAAGTGATTTCAAATGGTACAAAGATGTCTTTATTTCTCGAGTAATGCTTAGAGATGATTGCAACCAACCATTTTGGAAAGAAAAATTCATAAATGGATTGCCTAAATTATTTGCCTATAAAATAAGACAAGTTCTTAGTAAATAATCAAGATATATTAATTATGATTCACTTACCTATGGAAATATTATCACAGTCATCCAAAAAGAAGGATTAAAAATGTGTATAGACATGAAATTAAATGCTCAAATCAAAATTGATAAGAAAACAGCTAAATACAAATTAGATATTTTTTTGTGAACAATATGGTTTACCTTCACTTTCTCCTTCTAGAAGGAAAAAGAGTCATTATCCTACAAAAAACTTCACTCGTAATAAATTCTATTCTAAAAATAAAACTAATTTTGAATCTAATAAATTTTATTCTAAAAAAAAGTTTCAACGATTCCGTCAAAAACATTCATCACAAAAGAAAAAAATTCAAGATAAAAATCAATTAAAATGTTATAAATGTAACAAATCCGGTCTTTTTGCCAATAACTGTCGGTTAAAAATACTATCAAAGAATTAAAAAAATCAGTCAAGATGAACAAAACAAACTTATCCAACTTTCAGACCTCAGAAACACAGACTCTGAAATTGAATCCGATCAAGATGATCTTATACTAACCAGTCCATCCTCTTCTAAATTAGATGATTCTTCATCTCCTGATGTTTCATTTGGATGTAAAGATATCTGTTGTAAAACAATTAATGTATTCTCTAAACAAGAAGAATTATTAATAGATTTGATTGAAAAATTGATAATTCAGACCTTAAAGTAGAATATCTTAAGAAATTTTTAAAAAAAATCACTGATGAACATACCATTAAGACTCATGAACCACAGATATCTCTTACAACAACTTTTAATCGATTTAAAAATAAAAATAAAGAAGTCATCATTCAAAAAGTAAAAAAAGCAAGGTCAAAAAACATATATTTTAAAAAGAAAGAAGTGTAGTGATAAGAGAGAGAGAATAAAATAATAAAAGAAAAAATTGTAAATTCATGGAAATGTTGTGTTTAGGGAGTTGAATTGTTCACTTTACAATTTAAACTACACAATCTGTGCAAATCCACCATTTAATAAATCTTTAACAGTTTGTTTGTTTGTTTATTGAATACCTTCATATTTTCATGGATTTAAAATTTTTATTTAATTTAAAAGTATAATTAAATACCCTCACACTTTTATGAATTTTAATCTTCTGTTATAAATCTTATTTGAATACCTTCACTAATTGAATACCTTCAAACTTTTAAAATTCACAAAAGTCTGTAAAACATCATGGAAATCCAAATACAATGCATCCCTCTAATTCTATGTGAAATGTATCATATGTATATAAGGCGTGATAACTTAGTATCCTTTCAAGTTTTCAGCCATAAAAAATTAGATGTTTAAAATAAACTTTTAAGTATTATTAATGGTTCAACACTTACTTTTTCATCTTAATTACTACAACTCCCTATAGATCAATACTTACTCAATTTTTTATTCTCAAATATAACATATAATATAAAAAACAATTATCTCTTAAAATTTCATTTAAAATTTTCTTATTTTTCTTCAAATTTCAGTCAATTTCCTCATTTTTTCTCTGCTAACGATATTTTTTCAAAACTTCAGTTTTTTGAAGATTCGAAATTTTCATAATCGTCGATATTTAAAACCTTGAGCATCAGCGTGTAAGTTCCAGATCCAAGTGGTAGTATCTTCCAAAATCCCAGACCTGAATTTGATTCTTGATTTCAACAGAACAACTGATTTTGATTCTTGATTTCAACAGGAAAAAAAACCTCATTGGATGGAAAAATAAAACTCTCCGACTACTTAAACACAACACGAAGCATGGAACAAAAAGAAAGTACTTACAAGTGCCAACAAGCAATGAAAAATTACAATTTTTAAACACCTGGAATTCACAAACAAAATATCAAGGGAGCCGAATACAATTTCACAACCAAAAACCATTCCACAGAACCACACAAACAGGAGTTCATTGTTCTCTATGGTTCGGACTTACAGTTGGTATAATTACAAGTATTTGATCAGCAGATATATCACAGCGACCAGGCCCACAATACCTAGAACAGCTAAAAGCATGCACATGCAGGAGCAACCACCCTTTGTGCGTTTGTTCAGAGCAGCTAAGTTCTTCTGCACTCGCTGTTCTGACAGTATCGGTAAAGACAAAATAGTATGAGAACACTCCACATTCAAAAGTGATATCGTAATCAAAAGAAAACAAAATGAAAGCAATCTAAATTAACTCCAGTGACTGCTCACAGATCATAATGCAAGTGAAGACCGGTACATTCAGTACCTTTCTCTATATGCACACAAACACACACACAAGAGAATGTTCTTCTGATACTAGTCAGCAAGCCTCTGAGTCTAACTATTTGCCAAATGAGGCCATAATTTAGCTGACAATTTTCTATTTCCTTGTTCACTTTCTATCAATCAACCAGTAGAATACATATCCAAACAAGCATAGCATAAAGAAATGCAAGTTCCAACCAAACAAGTCATGAATAGTGTTTTATGGGCAAACAAATGTACAAAGATATTTCCATGTTTGTTAAGCACAAGATATAACCAATTTCCTTGTAGCAGGGTGGGAGAAAAAATGAGGAAATGGAGTGAAATTGAAGGCATTTTTTGATAATGGATTAGTGAAACAATGAATATTCTTTCTACCGGTTTTGAGCTTTTAGCTAATGCAACACAATGCCCTTCTACATAACTAATTATAGTAACAGACATTAGTACCAAACTTGATTCATGCTGTTTATCACAAAGATGTGTACTCAAAAGCTATCCAAACCCTACTCCATTCATTATGGCTGGCTGAGGTATATGCAATTTTATCACTCAAATCAAATTGTTTCTTTCACCTATTTCCCCAAAAAAATTATATAAACTTTTCCTTCATTGCTTGACGATTCTAGATGGAACAACTTGATATGTTTTCTTTCTTGCTCGAGAACATGGTTTCCTCTATGTCAATAATTTGTTTATTCCAAGCACCAACTGACTATGACACACAATGCATTTACAAACCACAACATACTCTATATTTTTTTGCTTAGCAACCAGAGACGTTGGTTGTGAAATACATAAATGATAACATTACCCGTAATCGAGAGTCCGTAACATCCACATGTTCGTCCAAATCATCCTGCACAAAAGGGGAAGAGATACTCAGTAATGACAAATACGCTTGAGAAAATAATTGATTACAGTTTGGATTAGTACAGTCAAAGAGTTCAAATGCAATAACATACAATAAGTCTAGTGTGCAGGGTGAGTTCCTCGTTGACTGCCAATGCAATATGTTTTGTGCTTACTATAGTCTCCTCCAATTTGTCAAGCCCCTCATCTTGCTCTGGAAACGGTATATTGTGTTATAAACTAAAGATGCATACTATGAAAGCTAATTTATAAGAGAAAATTAGAAACACCAGAAAGGTTTGTTCTGAATAGGTTAAGGAACTTGCCTTTCATAACTTGTCGCTGAAGACCAACAAAGCCATAGTTGTCAAGGCCAGCTGTTCGGCCCATGGCATCAGCTTTACTAATTTCAGGTCCAAGCAAGCTGTCTCTGTTACCAGAGTGCGATGTCAATGTTGAAGACATCTGGTTGACTTTTGATTTCAAATTTGCAATCATGTCCTTCCGACGATTCATCTCTTTGGATGTTCTGAGTATCACAATAGGAAGCACAAAAGAATTTAAGATGATGATAATAAGAAATGACACGCTAAATTATCAGCGATAATCCTACAATAAGCATGTTTGATCTAACAAACAATTCATCCAAACAGGGATCATATGAAATATCAGCTCAACAAACTCATTCCATGGAGATAATTCCCCACATATGCAACATATATAAAAAAGAAAAAAAAAGAACAGTCGACATATTTTAAGTTAGAGATCCATATTTCAGATTGTTTTGTATGATACAATAATTCAACCATGACGACTTACATGTGCTGCTTTCCAGGAAGTGTTGACAATTCGGACTGTAAGCTATCAAGTCTAGTCCCCAATATTGTAATTTTCCTCCGAATAGCAGAGACATGACGCTGAGTTTCTGGACCTGATGCGGGAAATGAACTCCGCTCAGATATCATACCACTGATATCATCAGCAAGTTTTACTGCTTCGTTGTATTCCTTCATCCATGAGTCCGAAGAAGAACCCATTGATCTGAAGTAAACAGTGCAAAAGTTTGATATAACATAGATGATGGAAAATACTCCAAGAAATGCAGGACAGGAGAATTAGAAGAAAATACATGATTAAATCCGAAATAGCAGCCACACAAGAACTGCTACCTTCCTAAACTAATTATAAGATAAGCAGACCAGGAGAGCATTATAGTATCTGATTTAATTAATCGAAGGCAACACGGGCAAAAGTCACATTCGAACCAGCTGTAAACTACATTGCATAAGATTGTCACCCACCTCTCTCTCTCTCTCTCTCTCTCTCTCTCTCTCTCTCTCTCTCTCTCTTTCAATTCCAAATTCTAAGCTAAGCAGACCGCATGAGCATTATTGTATATGTTATCCAGCAACAAGGCAAAAAATTTAAGCTCAAATTAACAACAGGCTCGAAATTCAACCAATTCAGCTCAACAGATCAAATTCAAAACTCCGATGCAGCTAAATTAGGCTTCAAACAATACAATACATTACAGAAAGCATTGACTCCGAAATTTCCAATAAATTGATCAAAAAGATGAAAGATGCGAAAACTGAACACCAGAAAAGACATGATCGCGATTGTGAATGTGAGATCAATTACCTGATTTAGGGATTGAATCGTGGGAACTGTTGGGTGAATCGGACAAGAGGAGAGACTGAAATTGAGAGGTTCAGGGAGGGGCTGCGATTAATTGAGAATTGAAAGGGAGTTAATCGGAGACTCCGTACCAAATACTGGGGAGTCCTTTTGGATTTGTCCGTCTTTGTTTATCTTTTGCTACAACTCCCATCGGTTTACCCGTATTTCGTTTTTATTTTACATTTATTTTCCTTTTCTATTTAAAAAAGTGAATTCGTTCACATTTGATCAGCAATAGCCTAAACTTACGTGTTCCGGTCAAAGTGATACTTATACTTTAAAATCTATCAATGTAACATCTAAACTTTGATTTCGCTATTAATATGGTACTTGAGACCAATTTTCGTAACAAAATCGTCTGTTTGATGACGTGTCAAGCATGTGATATTTTAATTAAAGGGTAAAACTGTATTTTCATTCAAACTCGTATACAAAAAAAATTGCAGAACCCAAAAACTTGTTCCATTTTTTGGTCAAGGTCATTTGTTCCTTTTAATGGAGCTCTGCACGCAAGCACTTTGACCTCCAGAAACTTCAAAGAAGATGGACGCAAAAATAGGGTGAGAAAATATAGACCTTGTCGACGGAAGCATAGTTATGGAGGTAGTTCTCGTCTATCCAGTGTAGAAAATCTCTGACCCAGATAGTCTTGTTCTAACCGCCAGATCTCATCTACGTCTGTTGTTGTTGTTGTTGAGGGTGCTGTTGCTGGTACTGGAAGTAAGCCATGTAGTATGGCAGTGGAGGCATGTAATGCTGCGATGGCATCATTTGGTGCTGCATTACCATAGCAGCTCCCGGATACTGCATCGCCATCCACTGCGGTGGTGGAGGAACAGGCTACTGACGTGGCAGCGACTGAGTATTTTGCTCATGTTGTTGCTACTGCTGCATTGAGGTGTCCGAGTTTTTCGATTGCATCTCTCACACTCCAAAATAAAATAAAATAAAATAAAAGAGTTTTTTTTGTTCTGGAAACTGAAGACTCTTAACGAATCTGAGAGAGTTGGGGGAGTTGCAAAGAGAGAAGGGTTTCCGAATCTGGTTTTTTTTAACAGGAATTTAGGGGTTTGGAAGAGAGAGAGAATTTGGGAAGCTGATTATTGAAGAAGGTGGAGTCGGGGCCGTTGTTGAAATTGATCAAGTAGGGAAGATGCAAGGTCAAGAGAATGTTGCCGAGGCTTTAGGGTTACTCGGCAGGGACCCACCCAAAAAGCGTAGAGCATCTAATCATTGCCGGAGTGTGCTCAACATTTGCGAAGATTCTGAAAGAAGGGCAGTTGAGACCTACGATTTCTTGCCCTACACCAGCACCGTCCTCGGCAACCTCTTCCTTATCATCGTCTACGACGATCTCATATACACAGCCGCCACCTACCACTCCAATGGCAGCTAGCTTCTCCTCGAGATTCTCTGCTCCGAGATAATTTAATATTGTGCATAAGTTACTACATCAAATTGAATCGGTTGCGATGATGAGGAAGAGGTTGCCAAGGAGGGGATCGATAGAAGAGGTTGTGGAGGAGGGGATCGACGATGGGGGAAAGGTGGGGAGAGGAGAGGAGGAATTGTTTTTCATAAAACAAATAATAATAATAATAATAATGGGTTTTAACAAAAGTCACAGGTTTAGTTTTGTCATTGTCTATTTTTTTAGTGGGTCATATGTTTGGAGGTAGCGAGGCTTCTGGATGGGGTTTGGAGTAGGCTGCATTTGGACACTTTTCTGTTCATGGTCATGTAATCGATGGTATGTGAATAGGGAGGAGTGTGAAGAGTTGTTCCACCGAGATCTCTCATAGTTGTAACGATTGTTATTATTATATAAAGTTTAATATTTCTAAAAAAAGCAACTAAACTTATCCCTCCTAAGAACTAGCCTTCAACATGTCAGAAATTCATCTAACGACCTCTTGTCTTGTTGTTACTAATTATGGCAGAATCATTGTTGTCTTAGTTTGGATAAACTTAATTTCTTGCAAAGTAAAGTATTTGAAAATAAACACAAAGTCCAACAAAACTAAAACATGCATATAAAGCTTTAAATATTTTTGACGAATAATGAGGCACATGATATAATTTATTTAATCCAACATAAATACAAATACAAAACCCAGAGCCTCACAGCTATTTGCATATATTTGCATATACAAAACCCAGAGCCTCACTCTGGGTTCACTAATCATGTTTCTGCATAATCTGCTTGAGTTTGCATATATTTTGTTGTTGCAATGCTTTCCTGAGTCTTAATGCTTTTCTGTTCTGATCATTTTTTTCACTGAAAGAAATAACAGAAACTGGGGATGTTGTTAACTTGTTATAACTCAAATGACAATGACTGAAGATCAGACTGAAAATCGGGTGAATAACAGAAACTGGGGATGTTGTTAACTTCTTATCATACAGCTGCACCCCCTTGGCAATTATCATCTTAGACTATATTCGTTTGTTCACTTTGTTGTGAAAATGTGAAGGGCGTTACAGATTTCAGAATATGAGCTATTTTTCATTTTTGTTGTGTTGCTTTATCATTTATGGTATCCTTCGGTCTTGGGATGGAGTGCATGGAATAAGAATCTGTAGCTTGCGTTTTTTTTCAGTGATGAGCTTGGTTGTGTATAACAAATCAACAATGCACACCACCAGCCCATGCCATAATGGTATAGGAATATTTGATGCCTGATATGTCTTGCATGTGTAGATACCAAAAGAAACTATGCTACATGCCATTTTGAACTATCTTGACATGTTATATACTCTCACAGATCAAACATAGTTAACTACTTGAACCTAAACACATCGATATTTCTGTATCAAATCTAGGAATATGCTATGACATTTCAAGTAACTTATGTGTGTAAGCCTGTAAGGTTTACCAAATCAGTTTGCAGATATACACAGCATCAGAAAATAAATGTGAATTCCAATTTTAATAGTGTGATCTGTTATCTTGTAATTGCTACTCCAAAACTCAAACTGCAGTTAGAAACGGAAGGAATGAACGAATGTAATCTTTTAATAATGTGTTGTTTCTGCAAATGATCTGTATTTTCTTGATTTGATGTTAGTCTTGTGTGAAGCCTGCGGAATGTATAATTGGGGGCGTCCGACGTGTACATCCAGTCAGGGCCGGTCCGGACCTTTTTGGTACCCAGGGCGGAAAATGGTTTTGGTGCCCATCGTATCTTACATAGACGTGCAATGATTTTGATGTGCTTCAAACTCGATTATCGGAACGAGCTCGATTATCAGGAACGAGTCGTAGTTCATATATATTGTCTAGATTTTCAGCATGATTTTAAACAAGAACATTTGTTTCTTTAACACATATTGATCATATCTAAAAATGCTGGTTGGATTGTTTTTCTTCTCTTCTTTTCATCCGTTTTTGAGTCCGGATGAAAAGTAAGAAGGGAAATACAAAGAAGAGGAAAGACAAATTGTGTCTAAAAATTTAAAATATGCATTTTTATAACTAATGTCTACTCTTTATATATATATATATATATATATAAGACCCTTCCACTAAGGGATCCTTTTTTGGCATATATGAGAGATTCAAGATTACACTAACTGTTTGATATATATAAGACCCTTCCACTAAGGGATCTTTTTTTGACATATATGAGAGATTGAAGATTACACTAACTTTTTGATCACATATCAACATATTCACTGTTCAATATTTAAATACATATATGTAGATCATCTCTGTAAAATTTCATCTAATTTGGTGATCGTTAAGGCTTCAAACTAACTGAAATTAATTGACGTATCAAATTTGTCAAACATGAACTGTTTATGCTTTAACTTTTAATTAGTAGTTTTGAGCACCTTAGTGATTACCAATTTGGATGAAATTTTACAGAAGTGATCTACTCATATAAAACTACATATTGAACGGTAGAGATGTGATTTTGTGATCAAAAAGTTGGTGTAAACCCTGATCCCTCATATATGTCAAAAAAGGATCCCTTAATGGAAGGGGCTGATATATATATATATATATGAAATTTTTTAGATGCGGACGTCCGTACCTGAAGCTAAGTTACGGACTTCCACATTTGATCCATTTTTTATCTTAGCCATTCAATATCTAGGTATATATGAGTAGATTATCTTTAAAAAAAAGTGGATCAAATGTGGAAGTTTGTACCTTAGCTTCAGGTACGGACGTCCGCACCTGACAAATTCCTTATATATATACCTAGATATTGAACGGTTAAGATAAAAATTTTAGCTAATTGTATAACTATATATGGGAGTAGAGATCCTGAAGTTAATCATGCATATTGTAGATTTTCAAGAAAAAAATATATGCATATTGCTATTTGCTAAATGTTCTCTACATGTCAAATGATCATTAGCTATTTAGCTTTTAATAGTTAGAGTAGCACCACATATAAACATATATTAGAGTCGCATGCATTTGAAAATTTGTGCCCCTCTCTTTATGGTGCCCCGTGCCATCGCCCGCTTCGCCCGTAGGCAAGGCCGGCCCTGCATCCAGTTTCCTTTGTCTTCAGTCTCCGCTTCCTCAGCGTCATCCTCAATGCATGTAAACTGTCAAACGTTGTATGGTTGCTCCATTCTGATGGCGTACATCCCATGCTGAATTGCCATGTTGGTCCATTAGACAACCTCACCATGGGTAAGGCTATGATGTATTAATGTATGTAAATAATGTAGTGCATTAATAACACAGCGGAACGATACAGGGGGCTAACCAGCGTTAAGTCTTAAATAAGATGAATAGTTAACCGGCGTTAAACATTCTTCTTAATGTAACGCTGTTTCTTTCTTTTCGAGATTCTTTGTTGATTTCGGCTTGAATCTCGTCCTACATCAATTAACTTTGTAAAATAAGTCTTTAAAATAGTAATCTTAGTCATTAAAGTTGTATTATGAGTCTTTAAAGTTGTAAAAAAAACTAGTTACAACATTAGTCATCATTTGTCTTTAAAGTGGTAATTGAGTCATCAAAATTGTAATATGTTTCCTTAAAGTTGTAATTATCACCTTAAGGACTCAATTACAACTCTAAACACATATTTTAACACATTAAGGACACATGATGACAAATGTTATAAGTAAAAAAAGTAACACATTTAAGGACTCATATTACAACTTTAACGACTAATATTATTACTTTAACTATTTATTTTATAAAGTTAATGTACCACATAATTCACATACATTAACACATACTGAAATTTTCTGTTATACCTTAATTGGTCATAATATAGGAGTCTGCTCTAAAGCAATCTGTGATCGTTCTCTTACCTGATTCTAGTGATGCAAACTTCTACATACATATTGATACATTCTAAAAGAATGTGATTTTGATCACAACTGTAAATATGACCCATAGGGATGAAGTGAGATGCAGTCGAAACTCACGAAATGTAAAATCTACGTGTTAAGTGAGATGTACATATATACAAATGCTCAGGAATGAAGGATTATATCCGATCCATGGTGAATTGTGAACAAGTAACGCAGCTGTTTTCTTGCATAGTAATTTTTTTGAGGATATCGTAGGTTCATATATATACAGTCCATAAAGTCAGAGTGAGAAAAATTCTATCGATCGGAGCTAGTATCTTTTGAGATCTGTGTTCTACCTGTAGAAATATGACATAGAAAAGATTGAACTTCCCATTTCTGCTTCAAGAGATCCTGTCTGAAATCTCATTTTTACAAGTAGAAGTTTTAAGTCTGTAAAGCCCTGCTTGTCATTACCAGTTGCCACCGACCCACTCACTTCGCCGAGGACGGCGGTCTGGAGTCTTGTAGTGTAGGAGAATTCTAGCATTTTGTATCTTTGGCTTCAGAACAACTTTTGCTCTAGATTTTTTGTCTAGTGACTAGTATTTTTGTCCCGTGTATAAGGCTGCATGCGCCTTTGTACTAGGTTCGTTTTTATGGTGAGCGAACTGTGCCTTGCTCCAGAATTTTTGGTTTGTCATTGTGTGTATGAGATAGATTTGTTGAAAAAAATGATAGAAATAAAAGATTTTTTTTGTAATCATTTTGACAGTTAAAGGTGAATGAAAATAGTCACCAAAGTAATGCAAGTAATGGTTAATCTTTCAACTTCCTTGTCTTTTGGTTTTTGTAACAACATGAATCAATGACATGGTAGTGGGCTAATGAAAGGTTGTAACCTTATTCATGATATTCAAGTTTTTCTCCAATCCCACCAATATAAATAAGTGACTTCATCTCTCATTCTAAACACACCAACTCAAAGCATCTCTCCTAACTTGAGTTCTCTCTCTCTCGAAGTTGTGTTCTGGTGATAGACGAAGGTACTTCAAGTTCGTTCAGTGTCCTTAGTAGCAATGCAGCTTCAAGTGACAAGCCGTCGTTGTATCTTGGAAGACAAGTGTCATTAAACCTTTACACCGAAGAGAAGACATAATTTGTCTTAAAGAAAGTGTGTGAGATCGAGAGCAACTACATGTAAAGCTAAGCCAGTTACTTGCACAGCAGCAAAGATCGAGAGCAATAAAGAGTATTGGCGACAAAGATCTAAGCAATATGGTTGAAGGATGGAGACAGAAATTCAGCTTATTTTCACAGGAAAGCTAGTAGTCGAAAGAGTAAAAACACAATTCATCTGCACTGATAATATTGATCAGCAGAAAATTACTTTCTTCTGGAAGATTTTGCTGTCTTGATGGAAGATAAAATTACACATCTTATTCAAACTACAGAACAAGCATTGCTCAGTGTACCCAAATAATCATCTTACACAACTGATCTCAAGAAATGCAGAGCATAAGTATCTTATTTCATTTCAATCCATCATCCCATCAGGCTTTAAGAGACTCCCCCACTTTGACAAGGTCCTCGAGTGCTTTGGAGATCTGTTGCTCTGTCAAACCTTCTAGCCGGACACCCCTCTCAACACCCAAGTCTGTTTCACAAATGTCAGGAATAAGTTACTAAGCATTCAGTAAGAATGTGTAAAATCAGCATATCAGATAATTAAGGGTACTGGAAATGGTGGTAAGAAAAAGCATGTACATCTGACCGTGGACACAGATTCACAGAATGAAGTTAACTACTACTGTTAATCCACACAAAAATGGCAGATGAAAAAGTAAATCTGTACCCACGAGGGTCAATAGCAAACCAAGACCCTTACATTTCTAATGTTACTTGGAAGCACATGTTAATTATAGGTCATAAAAAGTAAGGTCCAAGTTTGGGATTCGTAAGTTTGTAGAAAAAAATAAACAGAGAGGTTTGGTTCCAAGCTAAAGCAATCCCAAAACCACTTGTTGCCGGTTAGAATAAAACACAATATATTTTGTTCATTCCTACCTCATTTTTCCTGTGTCAGCAAATCATGCCCTGTCATTGTCCTATCCTGATTTTCAAATTGGCAGTTACTGATCTCTGCTGTCACTTTCAACACAAAATAACTATAAGTGAATCCAATCAAAAGAAAGAGTGGATCAATAGTAACAAGCAAGGTACATGGTTCGGTTCATTATTCAGCACACTTGGCATCTTTACTTGTAGCACCCAAGTTTCTATTTTGGCTTTGCTTTGAAGATGAATTCTTCAGAAGGTGGCAGCTGTGTAGTGGCACTGGAGTTTTTCCTTTGGTTGAAAACCACAAAATCATCGTCAAGATTGTAACCAACCTTCAATGATCCCTCATACTATCACTGTATCATATATCAAAAGTTATTTATTTCAATTTTGTTAGTGTGAATTTATTTCATGATCTTTTCTATATGTAGAACTACTGTGAGCGGTCTACACTTCCGACCATATTTTCCTTTTTTGTTATCGTGAAGGGAAGCAAAGCCCTTTTTTGCTCCCTCTATTGCCGTTGTTTCAGGGACTCATATGGCTTCCCTCTGCTCACAGAGTTTATTTTTAAATGTGCTATTCTTTCCTTCAGCAACTCTGTTACTCAGCTAGTTTGCCTAAAGAACCTAGACCATGGGATCTCTAATCAACTAGGTTAAGTTTCCATCAAGCTAATTTCATTCCCCTCGATGTATACTTTACTCGCTCTCTTGCTATATAACCTTTGTAAGAGGATCTGCAATATTCTCTTTTGATCTAACATAGTCAATGGAAAGAGTCCCAGTGACTACTTATCCCACTCAAATGTTTTGAATATACTACAACTGAGTTTCCTTGATTTTAGGCAGACTTTTCCTTAGATTTGAAGTAAAGAAAGAGTTATATGTGGATTGATGAGGTTCTCCCAATGGAAGAGCATAATGTAAAAGAGTGACCAAAAGGGGTTGGCTTCCATATGCGAGGGATTAGTTGGCAGGTAATTCAAGTTTTTTGAGCTTTTCTTTGCCTTTATGTCTCAAGCTACAAATGACGCTACTACAAGCTGATAGGAAACCTGAACCGCTGAATGTATTACTGGTGCTGAACAACATCCACATTCTTGGTTTTAATAATAAGCAAGCCGATTATCATCATTGCCAGATTAATGAGGCTTTTAAAAAGAAAACTTCATTAGACAGATGACAATGTGAAGAATACACAGTTACACACCGAAGACCACTACATGCATATCGATACATCAGAGGCCAATTTATCCAAAGTCTAGAAGAACAACTACATACGCACATCTCTATTAAAAACTAGGATCAGCTCCTAATAAACTCAAAGTGCCAGGTTCAATCAGGCAAAGCCAAATGTGCATCGGTCATGAGAAAGCATCTTATAAATTGGGTTCTACGTAATCAAAATTCCATAAGCACTGCGAAATGTGAAAAACAAAATTAGGGAAGAGAGGGAAAAATACCATAACGAGCCCAGAGCTGAGGCTGAATCCCACTGGCCTCGCGAATCAAGATGGGCAATTTGGGATTCAACTTCTTGAGGTCCTTGTAATTCTTCTCCACAAATGTCCTGCAAATGCGGACATGTCAAAAAAGGAATACAAAGAACAAATGAAAGGGAGTGGAGGAACCTACCTGGTGGTGGCGCTAGCAGGAGAAGACTGGCAGAGTAAGATCCTCAGCTCCTTTAGGTTCCGAGATAGGTTTCCCCTCCATGCCATTTTCTTTGTTTTCTCTCTATCGGACTTGGACTCTCTTCTTCTCTGCTCTTGCCTCTGGAACCAAGATTCAGGCTGCGCCAAAGTTTTATGCGTTTGGTGACTTCTGAGTCACACTACATGTCGTTTGCAATAAAACAACGACACCTTGTTTTCACCCAAAGAGAGGACTCACTTGGAGTCAATCTCATTTCATAATGGTTAGCGGGAGGCATTATGAAATTTGGAAAATGTATTTATTAAAAAATTTGACTCTTTATTTTTCATTCTAACCTTTTTTTAAATATTGATTATTTGAACTTTAAAAAAATGTAAACTCTTAGATATTCTTAAAAATCTATATTATTTTAATATCATTGTACTTTCACCCTTTAAACATGGTTAGAGAGAGAAAATAAAATTGAAAAAAGGTTTAACCGGATCTTCACCGACTCTGATCACCAGCCGTCAGACTTCGGTCACCAGTTGTCGGACTCTAATCACCGGACTCCGATCATCGAATTCCGGACACGGAAATCTCGTCGGACTTGTTAAAATGTCACTGAAATATCACTGTAATGGCAGATTGTTGTGTCCCATTACGAGCCGGAAAAAGGATGTCGAGGATCCAGGAGAATAGATTCCGGCGGAAAATAAGAATAACTATCAAGGGGATCAGAGAGAGAGGAACAGAATGATCACAAATTCCGGACTAACATTATTTTGGAAGGAGGATTCAGAGGTTAGAGGCATTGGGGCAGTATATATATAGAGAAAGACAAAGAATGAGGAAGACGCGGGAGAAGCGAATGAAAGCTGAGACATGAATGAGTAGATATCGAACTATAGATACAGGTTAGTTTCGATGGATTGTCGAGCAAGAGAGAACGTTGGTTAAGAATTTCCATAATCTGCAGTTGTGATGCGGAGAAGCCTACGAACCTATCATGATGCTTTGTCTATAACTATAAGCACTTGACCTTGTGGAGCTATAACTTCATTTATTTGGTGCAGCGTGCCGGGCACGTGCGTTGAATGGAATTGGGTTTTGAGGAGAAAGATTTTATTCTGTAATTTCGATAACATCTTATATTACGAGATTTTTGATAATTTTGTTTTTTATGTAGAGTTGGTTTATAAAATTATACACTTATTTACAACCTACTAAACAAGTTATACAACAATAGTAGGCACATTGTGATTCGGATGACTAAAATTTATAAATGAAAATTTTACCGTCTGATATGATTATTATGACGAAACATGTCTGTTATAAAATTCAACTAGATCCGACAACATTAAGAGGTCGATCAAAACGGTCAACCCTAATTCATCGTCACTTATCATATGGAAACACTCATATCTACCTCTATATGACGTAGTTTGGTCGAATCTTCCACACAACAAACTCTTACGCTAATGAGACGTAACCGCGCATATAAAAATTATGGGACATTTACCTCCCAACGATAGAGCTCTCCAAAAGAGAAAACAAGGGTAAATAAGGTTGACCGCTAATATCGATACTGGGACGTTGCCTGAATTACGTGATTTTTCAACCATAGTCGTATTTCATCATTCCAATTACATTTTATTTCACAAGATTTTTGATAGTTTGCTTCCTATATAGAGTTGGTAAACAAAGTTGTACACTTGAATATAATCTACTAAACTAGTTATACCACATTAGTAGACACGTTATGATTCCAATGACTAAAATTCTCAAAATAAAAATTGGACCATTATAGTTAAATATGAGTGTGGTACAAAATTCAACTCAATTCGGTAAAATTTAAGGCTTGGTGAGAGCAGTCAACCCCAATTCAACATCACTTATCACAGTAATTCGTTATTATCTACCCCTTAGTGACCTAGTTTGGTTGACTCATCCACACATTACACTCTCACATAGATGAGATGTAACAATCGATGTAAAAATTTTGGAACATTTACCTCTTGAGGATAGGGCTCCCAATAGAGAATTATAATCGTAAATAGGGTTGACCGCTTTGATCGGGACACAAATGTTATCGGTTTAAAGTGAATTTTCTACCATAGTAGTATTTCACTATAACGAACTCATCATATTTCATAAGATTTTTGAAATTTGTATTCCTTTGTATAGTTGGTTCACAAAGTTGTACATGTTCATATAATCTATTAAACAAGTTATACCACATTAGTAGGCATATTGTGATTTCAATGGCAAAAATTCTCAAAATAAAAATTGGACTGTCTGATATGGTCATTATAGTTAAATATGCGTGTGGTAGAAAATTCATCTCGATTCGGTAAAATTCAAGGCTCGATCGGAGCGGTCAACCTCAATTCAACATCTCTTCTCGCACGGAAACGCTATTACCTATCCCTTAATGACTAGTTTGGTTAACTCTTCCACATATTACACTCTCACATAGATGAGATGTAACCATCCATGTAAAAAATTTAAAACGTTTACCTCTTGAGGATAGGTCTCTCCATAAAGAATTATATAAGCGTAAATAGAGGGGACCACTTTGATCGGGACACAAACATTGTCGGTTTAAAGTGATTTTTCTACCCTAGCCTTATTTCACTATACCGATCACATCCTATTTCATAAGGTTTTTAAAATTTTTGCTTCCTTTGTATAGTTGATTTACAAAGACATATACTTGCATATAACATACTAAACAAATTATACTCTTAAAAGTATAATATATATATATATATATATATATATATATTTACATATATCTTGTATTTGAGCAAACCATTGACTCCGGTTTGAATGGTCGAGTTCAGTTTTTAAGGGACTAAAACTGAAAATCAGACCAATTGCAAATAGATCTGGTTATGTCTAGTTTTTTTTCTATATGATTTTTTTGTTCGGTCTAGTTTCGGTCCAATTTTCAGTTCAGTTTTTTCTGATTTTCGGTTTCCAAATGCCACCCCTAGAAGCAACAATAAAATTCAAAACAATAGGCACACCTTAATCTTCTATTGAAGGTTTAAATAAAAGATATATGCCGAAACCAAAGTCTATAGAAGTACTTAACAAATTCCACGAGAGACATCAATACCCAATTGTTATGGGACGTTCGCAGCATCTGTTCTGGAATATAGGATGAATGATACTCATGTGGGGAAGAGAGAAAAAGAGGGTAAAGTACTAGACTACCCAATTCAATCTAAGGATACCTCAAGATCTCAAATCCTTGCTTTTTTCTTTTCGATAGGCCTCATCATAGGCTGGGTTAGGGCCGCCCTGATCCTAAATTTTAGGGCTTAGGGTAAGATAGGGTATGGCTTGGTCAAATTCAAATAAATTTAGGGTTGAGTAGGGCAGGGCCGAGGCTTGAATATGTTAGGGTAAGATAGGGTATGGCTTGGTCAAATTCAAATAAATTTAGGGTTGAGTAGGGCAGGGCCGAGGCTTGAATATGTAATCCCTAATCCGCCCTAACGGTCCATTTCGTTAGGGTTAATAGGGTCGGGTAGGGTCGGCCCTTTAAATAGGGCTAAGATTAGCTTGTTTTTTTCTCACAATTTAGCTTTAGAATTATATATAATGAACCTTATTTTTTGGGTTATATTTAACATGCATGCATATACATTATACTTAATTTAAGACATCTATCTATAAACTAAGTGGTTATACTTATATATCTCACGAACTATTGTTCTAAATCATCAAAATACAATTGTTAATCAACAAGACAAAAGGAAATCAAAGGACCAAAGCTAGAAAATCAACTACAAAAGAGAAGATTAGTTGTATTGTATCTAAAAAATAAAAATTAAAAAATTAAAACAATACAAAAAATAAGAAATTATTAGGGCTTAAAGGACAGGCTTTTAGGGCCGGGCCGGGTTTGGCCCTAAATGGCTCATTAAGGTAGGGTAGGGCCGGGTTTCATTTGCTTTACCCTTACCCTACCATACTCGAGAAAGGCTAGGGTCGGCCCGCCCTAATGGAGGACCGGGTAGGGCTTCGGCCTTAGAGGATAGGGTGGGTTTTAGGACGGGATAGGGTCAAAGAATCAAATGATGAGGCCTAATTTTCGATAAACAAAATTTCAAATCCTTACCTTTGTATACTACGCTATGAATGTCACTTGCGTAAAGTTTTGAAGAACTTTTTGGGTTTAAAAGTGCACTATGTCTATGAATGCCAAAAGTTGTTCAGCTTATCTTTGTATTGGAGAAAGATACAAGTTGCATGATAATAAGAGCATAAAATGCGACATTTTTAATATGTTATTACCTCCAGTTGTACTTTGTTTATCTCTTATTGTCATAGATTAGAGTCATAATTTAGAATCGAGAGTTTTTGGTAGAGTTATTGTAAAACATGTTAAACATAGAGGAATAATGTACAAAATTGTCGAAACCCGATTTGTGGATTCTTAGATATGTTTTGATGATTCTGTGAAGCTTTTATATTGTCATAAATTGATTTAACTTCTCTTATACTTAGGTGACATGTAGAAGAGTTCATGGGAGAAAGAATCAAGAGGATCAGAGCTATGGAATGCAACAACATCAAAGGGGCCGAGAGCAGCAAAAACAGGAATTTTCTGGGCACATCACCTAACTTCAAAAATTTCTCTATGACGACTCACAAGGAATTAGAAGATTTACCATATATGCACGGAAAACTGTGTGAGTCTAGTTTCTAAGTCTTTTGAAATCGCAGCAATCCAAGTTCTGAGGAAGGAGTTATGATGAAAACAATGGCCGGAGGTCAGTCTGCCGAAACAGTGCAGCTTAGTGCTACCGAGAGAAAGTGTTTCTGATGGACTTAGGGAAGCAAAGAAACTAATCCATGAAGTCTAGTCCATGAAGGGAAGTCCAATGAAGAATTGGAAGTCCAAAATTCGGCCAAAGAAACCTCTAGAATCTCCAAGTCTTGTTGACCAAGCAAACCAAGTTCAAGAAGGAAAACTTAAACCTATTTGGTTTAGAACTTGTGGCTGCCGACCCTATATATGTATTCCTCTATAAATAGGCTTGTATTTAGACAGAAAATCATCATCACTGCCTTACCATATTACATAGCCGAAATTCTATCAAACTCTATACAGAAAAATACGTAGTCGATTCATCCACCACAAGTCATATGAATCACTCCATCTTTCCACCGATTTTCCCCACACTTGCCGAATCTTTCAAGGTTATAAGAGTGTGATTTTCTCATGGCTTTTTGTATTATTTTCTGTATAATTTCGAATTCTATGATTATATACTTTTCGGTTTTGGTTTTATTTATCAAACATGGGTTTCGAATTTCTTTGTGATCTTTGATTGTTCTATGTTTTGATTTGTAACTTTTTGAATATATGATGATTTTGTGATTTAGGTTTAGGGGCAGTAGCATATTCTTATGTATTCTTGATTTCTAATTGATTAATTGTCTTGAATTTGTCCATCTAAATCAATCCTTGAGACTGCCTTGGCTATGGTTGTCCTTAGAGTGCGGTTTCATCTATCATAATAATTTTAGATTGATTCATACGTAAAGTTGTCTTGGTCTTTGTTATTAACTTAGGCGGATATAATTCTGATAATTTGCATGCTAATAGGATGAGTGATGCCATGTTTTAGATCATGTTTCCGATTGACTCTTGTGTTTAAGTGTTTTCTTGTTTAATTTCTACGCAATGTGTCTTTAAATGAGTTAGTTTTCATGTTTAGGATCAAGCACAAAGATGGTTCTAAATACTTGAGAAGTTTTAACAATTAGACAACCGCAACGGCTCTAATTAGAATTAGAATTGGTTAGTGTCTAGGATAATTTGAACGTTGCTGCCCGGCCTTGCATGAAATTGTTATGTGTTCTTGATGGTTTTTCGTGTTATGTGTTGCATGAGTATGTTGATCACTTGTATATATTAGCATAGGTTTTTGTTTTCTTTTTGGTTTTTGATTTTTGATTTTCGTGAACCTTCTGTCCCATGTTTTCGTCTATTTTATTTCCATATCAAATGAACTCCGATTCCCCTGAATTTTTGTACAATTGTTTATATGTGTGTCTAATATATCCCTGTAAATTTTGGTAATTTTCTGAGTAGTTTAGGTTAGGTTTTTATTTAGGTTTTCTACTTCTGTTCGTTAGGAAAAATAGTCACTTTTGTAATTTCTTTTTAGTTTGTAATAATTGTTAATAATTGTTGTGTCTATACTAACGCTTGTTTTGCAAGGTACCCTCAATCCCCGGCCCTATACGATACCCTACTTGCCTTACGCTACTAACAATAAAAAGGGTTTATTTGACTCAGGCTTAAAAACCCCGACGTCACATGATATGATTCTGGTCACTTCCATCAAGAATATTCAATCTGAAAAGAGAGAGGAAGAGAAAAGAAAGAACATAGAGAGCAAAAGCAACTCCTAACTAAAAGCCCATGGGCGGCCTGTTGGTCTAAAAGGCCAAAGCTCGACCCAACCTGTAGAAAAGCTCATCTCAGCCTGACCCATAAGGTATAAGGTTGGACTAGGGCGGAGGGTTCAAAGCCTCAGTCGCGGTCCAGCCCATTACATGCCTGTCTAAGCCCAACCGGCCATATAAAACCCGTCAAAAACCCTTTCAATTGTTTTATTAATATTTTTTATGGAGTCGCAACAAACAGTTGTGAATGACAAATACCCTTGAAAAATTGTCTGCTGACAAACTTTGTAACGGAGGTAACATAACTTGGTACTAATCTTGTATAGTGTTTGAAACATCAAATACCATTCTAAAATTTTCAAAACGCGGGATCCATATTCAATGAAAGTTAGGACACTGATTGTACTTTTTTCTCGAAGAAGAATATGTACAATTGTCTGATATATCAAGAAGCAGCAGTCCAGATCCGATCCATTTATAGGTCTACATAAAAGCCAACCAAATTTAACAACACAGATAATCAGAAAGCACTCTTTATTGCCTAGAACAATAAAAAGAAATAAAAAGAATAGGCGCTCATGGTCTTTGATTATTGATACATCTTTGTCCCTAATCCTAATCCACCCAAATTAATCCAATCATTCTAATCCTTACAATTAGAAGTGTGCCTTTCCGGTACCTAATGTCTCCCTTGCTATGACAATCACAAGGAAAAGATTCTATATTCACATGATAGACTAGGCAATGCACACTACTCTTAATTGTAAATATGAAATATGGTAGAAGCTTTAGGCATACAAGGAAAGCAAACCCAACAATCCTAACTATCAACAAACATGAAAGTACAATTCATGCTGGTTGCTGGAAGAGCTGATCATTTTTGAAGCTCACATGAAATTCTTTGTCTGCATACCATGCAATACCATTGTCTGTATATCTTGTTCATTAATTCCCCTAATGGAAATCGGCAAAAACTTCATCTTTCACAGAAAGTAGTCCGGTGCCGGTTTTTTAGCCGGCGTGCCTCTTGATTCCTGCATCTTTAAGTGTCAAATACAAGGGAACCAAACTAGCAAGTGTTTTTCCAGATGGAACATTCTGGATAGGCTAGTAAAAAAGCCACAAAAAATTGACCAATCATCTCAAAAGTCACAAGGAAAATAGAGAGAATACTTGAATAATTAAAAATATTCAAGCAAAGAAGGATTGTGACATTCACTATGCCAACGCCTTCAAATTGAACTAGTCATTGTTGGTACAATTGTAAATCACTTGACTGTTATTGAGCATACTCAAAAGTTATTTATTACAAATTATACTGCTTCCAACTTTTCATGTTGAGTTGCTTTATGAAAGAAATAAGGACAATGTTACATTTCATAATATTTACACTATTTGACCTTCAACAGACAGGTGTATGGGGTTTGATGAGATAAAAAGTGGCAAACCTCAGGTAATCAAATATATCAGTGCAATATCTCCAAACATTGACCGATCCATATTTCCGCAGACACTCGTCATAGAATCCATACACCTGTCTAGAAAGGAAAGCCGGTAGATACGGAAATTGATTCAACGACATAGGTATAATCATAGACATTTTTGTGAGAATGATTCTCAGTATCGATGAGCAAAGAATTGGTTTGTGCTTTAGGCGTCATCTTCTTCCTACGACGTGCATCAACCGAACCAAATTACCTCCCCCTCTTCCTTTGGGGAGCAATGACCTCCACCCCTCCACTAGGATCGGCAGCACCCCTAACGAGGGCAGCATTGCCTAGACTTAAGGTGGTCTTGCCCGCTTTCGAGACTTCAAGCTTTGCAGGGACATTTGCAGCTGGATTGTCTGATCTCGTTACCTTTGTAATCTTAACGAATGAGTCGGGCATCGAATATGTCACATCCATGAGAGCAAGTATTCGCTTCACTTTTATATCACCATGAGAGGTGCATGGATCATAATGTGACAGCGTGGGAACACACCTGGACAATTCATGTCGTTCTCGTTGAACATCCATGTTCTCATCCCCCCTAATGACGGGAAGATGGTCTTATTAAACTGACAATCAACTAATCTGGCCTTAAAGAGATCACATGTCAAGGGCTCTAGTTATTGTATAATAGTTGGTTCATCATATCCAACATAGATACCCAAACGTCGTCTCAGACCCATCTTAGTACGGAGTGGTGACGTAATTGGCACATACACTACACAACTGAATATACGTAAGTCAGATATTCAGGCTCATATCTAGTGACTAGCTAGTACGCACTAAACTCTTAGTTAGAGGCAGGTCGGAAATGAACAAGTATTGTTACATGCAATATTGCACAACCCCAAGAAGCAATATGGAGCTTGGGGCCCATAACTAATGCTCTAGTTATAATCTGAATAATCATAGCTTTAGCAACACCATTTTACGTGTGCATGTGTGAGAATAATCGACCTCAATCCCTACCGACATGAAGTAATCATCAAAGATTTTAGAAGTGAAGTCACCGGCATTATTCATCTGAATTGATTTGATTGGATTATCAGGGTGGTTGGCCCAAAACTTGATAATATGTGCCAGGAGTTTGGGGAAGGCAACATTCCTTGTGGACAACAAAGCGACGTGTGACCAACGCGTCAAAGCTTCCACCAGAACCATGAAGTATCTAAACGGTCCACACTCTAGTTGGATGGGTCCACATATATCACCTTGGATACGCTAGAGAAATAGAATGTTCTATATGTTTGCTTTAGCATAAGAAGATGTAGGCACAAGCTTAGCCAAAACAAAAGCTTTACAAGGGGAGCGGTGAGCATCAGAAAAAGTTAATGACACTTCAGGGTCACAACCAAGCATCGGGGATGGTAAAGTCGACCGGGGGTTGCCCTTGGCAATCATGGCACCGTCACCCTCAATGGTGAGGCCACATTCCAAACCTTTCCCTTTGGTCTTGAAGAAAGGATGTCCAAGTGACACATAATCTTAATTAATCATCATGTCTATGAATGGATGACCAAGACGATCATGCCAGAGCTTGTAAGAGTCAGAGTCCCAAAAATCATGTTTGGCGATTGCATTAGATTCAATTATCTGAATGATGCTGAGATACAGACCACTTGACTGACCCATCAGTTTCTCCAAGGTGCGTTTACACATGAAAACCTGAGAAGTAACACAGAGGAACTCACGTTCATTCTCACAATGTGGTTCCAAATGGAAACCATTAGCATGGATGTCCTTGAAGCTCAAAAGAGTTCGATTGCCTTTCGGCACATAAGTGAGCAAACAGTCGCATTCGTACAGCATGACCTTTGTTCATTGTTGGCAGCCAATAATATGCTACTCGGTAACTAGGTGCATAGGCGGGCACGACGTGCGACAACCAGGCGCACATACGGGCATGCACAATGTTCGACAACTTGTGCACACACTGGTGCACAACGTCCAGCAACAATGCTCACATCAGCGGACGGCGCTCGGTGGCTCGCCGAAGCCACGTGCACTTTTGCACACAATGCGTAGTAGCATGCAATGTCGACAGCTCTCTGCAGCTGGTGCACATGAGTGTGCACAACGTCCGACAACGCTCGGCATCTGGTGTAAACAAGTGTTCACAGCGTCCGACAACGCTCGGTAGCCAGGTGCATAGTGCAAGGCAGTGCTTGACAGCCAGGTGCACACGAGTGGGCACAGTGATCGACAACCAGGTTTACAGTGATTGGCAGCTGTCACCATCAGGATAAGCACTTTAGCCGACGAAAATTTTTCGTCGGCCTGTTCATCAAATTTGTCGGCTAAGGTCATAGCCGAAGACACGTCGTCGGTTATGAAGTCGTCGGCAAAGGCTCGTCGGCTAAAGTTATAGCTGACGCGTTGGCTAAGTGTTACACTATAGCCGACGACATAATTTCAAAACATTCGTCGGCCAAACTCCTACTTTAGCCGACGAAATACATTGTCGTTGGTTTAAACATAAGACTTTGGCTGACGAAATATTAATATTTCGTCGGCTAAATATTTTAAAAAATTAAAAATTAAATGGAGAAAAGCCGACGAAAATATAGTACATTTTCGTCGGCTTAACTACAACTATAGCCGACGAAATTTATCATACTTCGTCGGCTAAACGTTGGAAAAAAAAATTACTATAGCCGACAAATTATGGTAAATTTCGTCGGCTATAGTACTTTTTATACTAAAAAAACTACAAAATTTCTAAATTACCATCCAAGCAAGCTGTAAATTACACAAGCAATTTGATAACCAACAACAAACACCATCAAAAGTAACATAAACATTTTACATTAAATTTTGAATTTATAAATTGTTCGTAAACCTAAAAAACGAAATAAATAATTGTTCATAAACCTAAAAAACTAAAAATAAAAATAAAATCAATAACTATTGCCGACAAATTTTATTAAAATTCGTCGGCTAAAGTTAAATAAATAAATAAATAAAAATAATAGCTATAGCCGACGAAATTTAATAAAATTTCGTCGGCTAAGGTCCAAAAATTCATCGACTAAAGTCCAGACTTTTTGCGACGAAATTTTTTTTCGTCGGCTAAATAAATGTCTTTAGCCGACGATGAACAATAATTTCGTCGGCTAAAGTCTTGACCGACGGCTTTTTTTGTACTTAGCTGCTGAAAATTTTTCGTCGCCTAAATACTGATCCTGGTAGTGGGACCGACCTTGACAAGGGAGACCACCGACTTGGAGATAGTTTAAGTCAAGGACTAAGGTCTTAAATATTCAAAATATTCTTAAAATTTTCTTGAAATTTCTATTTTTTACAAGGACCGATATTAATTTTCATTTCTTTCCGATATTTTATATTTAGCCTATTTTTAGTCAAATATATAATTTTTATATAAATTTTGGAAAAAAATTTCATCGATATTCAATAATTTCTCGATATATCCGTCAAAATATCCATTTTTTCGAACGACCAAAATTTTCATGATTGTCGATATTTTAGTCCTTGTCAAAGACAGGGAAGGGAAAGAAAAGTAGACACTCTTACTCTTTCTCTCTTCTTATTTCTCTCTCTCTCACTTGCTGATCTCTTAAAAAGGAGGAGAAGATAAAGAAAGGGGGAGAGACGTGACCTTGATCTACTCCGAGGGAAGACAAGGGGCAACCTGAAACTAGAACCTAGATGGTTTTCCCCTTACTCTGATCACAGAACAATTCTTCCTAGTCCAACCACAGAATGATAGGTGACCATCGACGGCAGAACAACTTTCATCGTTGTTTATAGGTACAACTGGGCTAAATTCACCGAAGAGTTTATGAGTAATTTATCGATTCACAGAAATTGAATCCTAGGTAAGTCTGAAATCTAAATTGAAGCTTTTTGCTATATCTACTCTATATAACGGGTTGTATTTCTTGAGTTAAATTGGGTCAGGGTGTTACACTACACCTAGAGGCAGTTGATTGCCATCTAATGAGAAATGAACGAAGGGATTCTCCATGGCGCTGCTTGATCTTGAACAACCCTTCTGTTCCACACCCGCAATCGGCTCTCAAAATGAACCTGGAAAGGAAAGCTAGCCGTAAGTGAGCAAAGCAGTTCACTGAGTCTGGTGGTTACTCAAAAAACCAGCTCATTGTCTCTTTCTCTCTCTAGTGTTTTCACTGAACAAATGACATGGTAGAGTGTCACAATATTCTTTTCCTCTCGTAACCTTCTAGAAGTTATCTATGTGTGCATGAATAAGAATTGTCTGAGTAAGCAGATATCTTGGGGATTTTGAGGTTAGCCGGGTGTATTAATCTTCATATGCGAGCGGTAAACGGTCCATGCAGCACATTGTAAAAATGATTGCGGACTTTGGGCATGGCCTGTTGCTTGATCTCCGTCAACCGCCAGATGTTGTGGTCATTCCCCACTTGGTTAACCTTCTGGTGCCGCTCCAGAGTGCTACAGTGATTGTTCCTCTAACTTGGTGTGGACCAACCATAAATATTTTTCTAAGACCACTTGCTTTTCTCTTAACTTGTGCAAGTCCTTTATTATTAGGGCTAGCTTGGCCTTAAGGTCATTGGTTGACATTTGTCATGCCGCGTTGGCGTTTGGAATTGGAGTGTCCATTGGCCCACTGTCGTTTTCTGGAGGAGAAGAAAATTTCAAAGTTTTGGCCACCTCTGCCGCTATTTGCTAGTGGTTAGGCTCAACGACAGTGTCGTCCACATTAGTCATGCTGATGCTACATGTAAAACCTTTTGCTCAAGGATTCCCATAGATGATGCCAATGTTTTTGCAATATATGAACGGATAGGTATACTGCTCATATACATCACTTAGTAGGGTCTAGTAGAGGTGAGTCTGGCTTGTTCTGCTGTGGCATGTCAATAAGAGTAACAACTGACGTTAAAAAAGGAGATCGTGTTTGGCGACCTTCAACATTGATGCCTAAGTCAGCTACCACAGTGATAGAGTAACAGTATGATAATAATAAATGCGTAGTCAATGTGTAGTGATGGAGTTACCATTTATGGATTAAGGGTAGCATGGCTCCTCAAACCTCTTTGATGTGGGACTTTTGCCTCAATTCCACCTTTGGTGACGTGTGTGAGAGCACGTCACCACGCCATTTGGGCAGCGGATTACGGCGTTGTGTAGCTTTCGTTGCTATCTTGGCCTATGTGGCCACAGTTTGAACGGTTGTGACCAATCTAGTCCAATTAAGTTATTCAAACATATGTACGGACAACTCGGACATTACGTTGAAAACAGGAATGACAAATAATGCTAATACAATCATATTATTATCAAAGAATGCTTTCTATCAAAGCCAAAAAGTTAACATCCGAAAGAAGAATTGTTTAAAAGGCTGGAAAAGAAGTTAAAAAGACTATCTAAACGTCCGAGAAGAGCACCATCCCATACACAAAAGAACAACCACATAAAGGTCAATCGCTGACAACAGGTCGATCGTTTTGTCCAACTCCTCCTCCTACTTTTTCTTGATTTTTGTTGTTTAATTTCTCTATGAACAATTTTATGCTTTCAACTTTTATTTGAATAAGACAAAGATAACATTTCAAACTAATGGCATAGGATTTCTCCATGTATACCAATCCAAGCTATGGGCATCAAGTTGTATATGCACGGTCCACTGCACGAACAATTTGTACACTTATTACGGCCAGCGGCGTATACGTCTGCAGTGTGTTGAGTAATATGGTGATTATCATTCATCCAGTCGAAGTCACACTTGAATAATGTCTCGTAGACCCAACGAGTTCGAAAAGAGAATTCAAAGGAGGCATGGGCGAGGCGATGGATCCCCAGATCATTATTAGAGGACTCACAATGAGCTAGGAGAATCACATCTCTGCCCAACTCGTTAGCAATTGTAACATGAACTTTTTTAAATGGCACCCAAAAGTGAGCGGCACACATAGTTAAGCACAAGAAAAGTAGCAGTACATGTAAATTGTTGTGAATGCAAGATGCCATGACTATGTGATCGAGATAACTACTTTTCTTCATATAGAGGTTCGCAATTTATAGTGCTTCACATTTACTGTATTTGCAAAAGTAGAATTATGCATCTATTCACTTGAAAGAATTTTGCTAGTAAATTTAACGAGAAATAATGGTCACTCCATTAAATTTTATGTGTTCGACAATTTATTCTAATATCTTTCAATTTCAATAAGTCACTTCATTAACTTTCCAATGTCACACAATTAGGTTCATCTGTTAAGGGACCGTTAAATCTTGCCGTTAACTTTAATTTTCGGATAATATGAAACTTCTAAAAATCATTAAATATAGCTCAGATGTCCAAACGATACTCCGAAAAATTCTACGAATTCGTAACGACGTCTATGTTAATCCTATGGTTCAAAAGGCAAAACTAGACAACCTAAAAGTTTGAAAATAATTTTTAAAAATAGAAATTAAAATAAAAATAGTTCGAAAATAGACAATATATGTTACAATTTAACATCCCCTAATGAATAAGTTAGTAATTATAAAAGGGAATGTTAAATTATAAAATTTTCTATTTTTCGAACAAAAATATATTTCGACTTATTTTATTTCAATTTCTATTTTTCTATCTTGAAATTTTAGTAGCTTTCAAAAATTATTTTTCATACTTTTAGTTTGTCAACTTTTGTCTTTTGATTTAACGTAGACGTTGTTTCGAGTTCGTAGAATTTTTTGGAGCATCATTTGGACATCGTAGCTATTTTTAATGATATTTAAAATTTCTAAATTATCCTAAAACTAATTAAAATTTGAATTTAACGACAAGATTTAACGGTCACTTAACGACTAGACCTAATTGTGTGACATTAGAAAGTTAATGGAGTGACCGATTGAAATTGAAGATATTGAAATAAACTATCGAACACATAAAAGTTAATACAGCGGCCCGTATTTTCTCCTAAATTTAATTCAGGTTCATGTTCATATTTAATCACCTTAATTAGTATTGCATTCATTTACTAAAGTGGGGCGAGTTATTTTTGCTGGAGAATTTAATTAATATTGATTCAATGTTCTTTTTACTTTTTTGTTGTTGCACATGTTCCTTTTGATTACCGATTGATTTGTTACATAAATTACACTCTTACCATGTCTGAATATATTTGGTTTTTATTTCTATATGAATTTTGGGATATATTCTATTCATACATTCAAAAATGTTTCTTGGAGGTTCTATTCATTTATATACCTCCATAATATAGATTCATGTTCTTTATAATTTTTTTTTCGTTGAAAACGTTCCTTTATAATTTATTGCTTCAAATTTGATTACCAATTGATTTCCAAATTATCCTAAAATTAAATAAAAATTGAAGTTACGACAAGATTTAACTGTCACTTAACGGCTGGAACTAATTAATTGTGTGACATTGGAAAATTAATAGAGTGATCGATTGAAATTAAAAGATAGCCGAGCACATGAAAGTTAATAGAGTGACTAGCATTTTCTCTTAAATTTAATTCAGGTTCATGTTCATAATTGTTCACCTTAATTAGTATTGCATCTGTGGCTAGAGGAGAGTTGGAATGGTTTGGGGTAATTGCGTGGAATCTGTGGCATGAAAGAAATAACGGAGTTCATGGTAAGTTTGAGATAGAAGGAAGGGAGTTGATCGATAAAGCTGGAGGTTGGCTAGAAAGTTATAATCAGATTATGCATGAGTCTAGCTCTAAGGTGGTTGGGGATGGAAGGGTACGGATGAGCCAAGAGCTGAGGTGGGTGAGACATAGCCAGGGTTATATCAAGTTGCATTTTGATGGTGTGTTGAATGCAGATTTGGGTTTGTTTGGTGCTAGTGCTATTTGCAGGGACGAGCATGGTAGTTGTGTTGGGGTGCTGGCCTCACCTGGCGTTGGCTTTGTAAGTCCTTAGGCTTGTGAGTTTATGGCACTGGTTAATGGACTTCACTTCTGTATTCAGGCTGGTTTTACTCATATTGAAGTAGAGGGTGATGCGAAGAATGTCATTATGTCTTTGGACTCTGATAAAGAGGATCTCAGTGAGGATCAATGTTTAGTAGAGGAGGCCAAGGCATATTTATAGTTTTTTCAGTTAGTTAAAGTAAGTCATATACCAAGACATTGCAATATGGCTGCACACTCCGTAGCCAGGTTTGCTTATCTCTTCCGTTTCCAAATTATTGGTGGTTACAAGTGCCGAATTGGCTTAGTCCTATAGTTGATCATGAATCTGGGGTTTAGTTTTTCAGTTTTGGAGTATGATACTCTTCCTAGGGCTTTCTAGGTTTAATGAGGTCACCATATACTCCATGATGTAAGTTATCATTCTCTTTTAATAAAATTCCTATTTTGATCAAAAAAACAATTAGTATTGCATTCATTTTCTAAAGCGGGGCGAGTTATTTTTGCTGGAGAATTTAATTAATATAGATTCATGTTCTTTTTACTTTTTTTTGTTACACATGTTCCTTTGGACTACCGATTGATTTGTTATATAAATTACATTCTTACCATGTCTGAATATATTTGGTTTTTATTTCTATATGAAGTTTGAGAGATTCTATTCATTTTATACCTCCATAATATAGATTCATGTTCTTTATAATTTTTTCGTTGAACATGTTCCTTTATAATTTATTGCTTCAAATTTGATTACCAATTGATTTGTCACATAAATTACATTCTTACCATGTCTGAATATATTTGATTTTCTATTTCCATATGAGGTTTGGAAGCTTTTATTCATAACTCCAAAAAACTTTTAATCACAAAATGTCTCGCTGTAATTAGGAATAATCCACTCATATATAAGTTATATTTTATTTATTCTATTTCTGATGTGAGATCTCTCATCACCAACATGCCCCTTCACGTGCAACTTGATAAGGTCTGCACGTGAGTCTATGTCACCCTCTCCACTCAAACACGAACTCTCATGTGCAACTAGACACAAGGGTTTAGCACGTATACCTATGTCTAAACCAATCGAACCAACCAACCCGACCCACATCCAGCACTTAGTGACAATCCACTCGAACATGAACCCTCATGTACAACCAGACTCAAGGGTTTAACAGTGTATGTCTAAACCAATCTAGCCAACCAACCATAGGCACACAACTAGAGAATAACCTGCTCTGATACCAAGTCAAACAACGACAAGTGTAACATGTGGATCAATCTCGTATCGATATTGTCTCAACTTAACAACCTTTAAGGTGTTGAGTTTTAATCACAAAAGACCTCGGTGTAATTAGGAATGATCCACCCACATATAAGTTATATTTTATTTGTCATGTTTCTGATATGAGATCTATCCTCTCCAAGGTTTGTTCACGTGCAGCCTGACAAGTTCTGCACGTGAATTTATGTCACTCTCTCCACTCAAATACTAACCCTCACGTACAACCAAACTTAATGGTTTAGCATATGTATGTCTAAATCAATTGAACCAACCAACCCAACCCACATCTGACATTAGGTGACAATTCACTCGAACACGAATCCTCACGTGCAACCAGACTCAAGGGTTTAACACGTGTATATCTAAACCAATCAAACCAACCAACCATTAGGACGCAACTGGAGAGGAACCCGCTCTGATACCAAGTCAAACAACGACAAGTGTAGCCCTTGGATCAATCTTGTACCGATATTGTCTCAACTTAACCACCTTTAAGGTATTGAGTTTTGATCACAAAAGATCACGGTACAATTAGGAATGATCCACCCATATATATAATATTTTATTTATCACTTTTTCTGATGTGAAATCTCTCATCTCCAACACTTTAGACTTTCAAGATTAATTAATTTACTTATCGAAATTTCAATATCAGTCAACTTTAAGCTTTGATTTTGAGAATCAAGTCATGTTTGGATGAAGAAATAAACAAAGTAAAATGACAAAAAGGTAGCAAATTGAAATTTTTTAAAAACATGAAGTAGCAAATTAGCAGAAATAAAGTATGGGGTAACAAATTGGCTAATTATGAAAACATATGGTAGTAAATTAGCTGAAATGAAAGTTAAGATAACAAATTGGCTAAAAAGCCTATTTTGTATTCTTCTTTTGAGATATCGAGCTCATATAGAGAAAATAAATTAAACTCTAATTGTACTTGGGACTCTAAACTCGCCAGCCACATGTGCTACCAAACATGCCCTAAAAATCAGGCCAACATAACCAGGCCTGGGCCTGAGGTGAGACCCAAAAGGCGATCGCCTCAGGCCCAAACAATGGGGGTCCAATTGGGAGCTCAATTTTATTTATTTTTTCTTATAGGATTACATAAAAAATCATAAACCCTTCCTATTTTTTCTTGATTTTATTTATATTGGTTTGTCTCTTTCATTTTCATAGCAGATTGACAGTTTTTTTACAACGTCACATTCAGAGACACCATTTTTTAGACTCACCACAAACACTGAAGATCTCATAATCCGGACCTGAACATAACTTGTCTGAGTCTTCAGACTTTGAGGTATGACTAAACCAGCAACTTGCACTCAAAACGTTATTGAAAAACCATGACCACTAATTGGATTCTCCTCACCCACACGGCCCATAGTAACCAACCAGACATCTAATTGCCCATTCCAACTTCACGCACCTACATTCCGTTGTAAAAACTTACATTTCACTCTAATCACAACTATTTGATCACATTTAAACATTTCTTTGTACATGATATTTTGCACTTCAAATGCATTGATTGACTAATTAAACTTGTAACCCCTGTGGGCTCACCCAACCCTTCATAACATATATCAATATATCTTCTATACAAGACCGTGTATATACACGGCACATGTGAACAGTTAAGATTAGATGATATAATATTGATACATTGATGGTCAAACATATGAATTGTTATAAATGACTAAGATTGTGTCGTATACATACACGTCCGTGCATACAAGAATTTTTCCAGAATTAAACCTATAAGCTATTATAACCTTTACAATCCGGTAACCATCAAATCACAACCGGCAACGCAAACACAAGAAAAGAACGGCATTTACAAGACTAATCTTTTCAACCACTTACATACGTTATAAACTAATCTTTTCACAGCAAGGCAGCACTAAACACTAATTTTGTAGAGTACTCTGGTTTATAGCGCTCTGGTTTGAACGAGCTTCCCGCAGACAATGTGTCAGTCATCGTTCTACAAACGCAACGTCACTGTATATTGTAAGCCTTGAATTGGTGGAGAACGTTTCAGAATTCTCAAGTGTAAATCCATGCGGAAGTGGTAAAGGTAGTCCCTTCCAGAGCCATAAATTCACATAAGGCATGACAACAGTTCTGAGGACCGTTGACAACACTGCCTGCAGTATATAATTCTTGATGAAGTTAAGATCAAATGGAGCACAACAAGAGGAAAACAGAAACTCCCTCAAGTACTCCAGGCTACATGTTCAAAGAAGCAAAAGACGAGCAAATTTGACAAAATTACTTAAGACTCAACTTATATAGATGCAATAAAAAAAAGGTTCAATATTCACAATGCAATATTGAATTTGTTTAGCACAAGAAGTTGATAAAGTTTTATTGAGCTCTAACAGATGCTGGTCACTGACAATCAAGCTTGTACTATGTGTAAAATTCTACTCCCACATAAAAAACTGGGTGACTGTTGACCGAACCACAATAACAATACTCTCATGTTTATTAGGTGGCTGAGAGTGCATTACAGGCTTGAATTAATAATTGCCCTTGTCTTAGTATAAACAAGCAAGTACCTGAACGAGACGCATGTGTACATTACCAATTTTGCTCCACTTCAAAGATGCAGTAAAATCATTCAATTTAACAATACCAGCTAGTTTACTCCTTAGGATCTCTGGAGTACATGAAGTATGAATGTGCTGCATTAACAAAAGCAAGTGGAAAAACATAGTGAACAACACGGTAGAAAGGAGTAAACGGGAGTGCATGAAATTCATCCGAATACACAAGCATTCAATGAAGCATACCATTGATATGCACGCAACTGGTATTACTTGATCATCTATGACATCAATTGTCACATCAGAGTAAACAATGATGTCAATGCCATTGTTCACAAATGTAATGATCGGTTGAGACGATACAGTAACATTGAGATCCATATCCTTGTTTGGATACTGTTTGTACAGTTGAGGAACAATGTATCTCCATTCAGCAGTGTTCAACAGGGATAGATCTGGTATTTTGTTAATAATCCATTTCATATAGTTTGCCTGAACTCATAAATGAGAAAAGATTTCAGCTTCTCTTTGCAACTGAATTCTATGCTATAGAAGTGCCAATCAGGCAAGACTGAGACAGTTAGTACTGAGGCAATTCAAATTGGGTGTGTCTTAAGGTTTGTAACTTCAGATAAATCTGAGAGCAATGCAAAGAATGGAGACAAATGATCACATAAACGACCATTTTCAGTATTTTTTGGGAAGAAAGATAAATATTGAAACTTACATTGAAATAGGCCAAGGACACCGAGTTAAAGACATCTTCATGTAATGATATCTCGACCATCTTAGCTGGAGCACCACGTGGAAGAGGACCTAGTGAACCTTTATGGTCTAAGCTGGACATCGAATCATCAATAGGAGTTGTGAAAAGCCCATTGATGTGAAATTCAATGGAAGAATTACTAACCACAGGATTGTCCACCAAAGTGACATTCAAAGCAGCAATGTCATCCAGCTCGATTTGCTTTGGAAGTGATTGTAGTGACGAATCAAGCTTCATTATTCCTTCTTTGACTTTTTTGGCAATATTTTCTTCAACTGCAGAAACTATTTGCCCACCAAAAGCATCCACTAACCTGAAAGAAGGTAAGAGGGATCAAAGACTTTGAGAAGAAATTAGACTGGGTACCTTACATGGTCTCAGTTGATACAAAGGGAGATTCAACTACCAAAAGGGGGAAGAGGGGAGGGGGTTGTACAAAACTTTTAACAGAAGCAAAAAGGCACATAAACCCTCTGTCAAGCAAACTCTATTCAAAGGATTACATACCCTTGGTAAAGCCAAGATGCTCCACCGTCTAACTTGATGAAGATATCCTTCACATAGCATCCACAATCCAAAACAGACAACTTAAGTCTTCCTTGTTGGTCCTTCAAAGCTAAGGTTACACCAATGTCCATACCTTCAACCTTTTGCAGAACAACACCACCTTATAATAAGTTTAACTCAATAAACAGAAGGAAAAAAGAAGATTCAGATTAATTTGCTAATAAACGGTGATCTTAACAAGTACAATAGCATGTCAGATACTGGTTCAGGATTTCAAGTCTTAATCATACCTATTGAATTTGCGAAGAACAGTTTTCTATGAAAGTACAATAGCATGCCATATATTGGTTCAGAATCTTAAGTGTTTATCTGGTACCTTCTGAATGTTCATAGAACTGGTTATCTCTACAAAGTACAATAACAAACTGATTCAGGATTTAAATTTTAAAGTCATCTGTATCTGGTCTCTATTGAGGTGAATGCGTCTCATATTCTCATTTGGCATATTCAATTAATCACATTTCTTTCTTTCATAAATCCAAGTTCAGAGGAATATATGCTTCATCTGACAACATAACCATTTCCCATACCATATGAATTCTGATACTTAACTATAAACATACTTTCCACCTAACAATTCTGTGAAAGCCACTGAGAAATAAATCATATTAACCATAAGAACAACAAAATAAAATGGCCAATCTTTCACTTTCCCGTTTTGGAAGCTCTTTGATTCTAATTCAAAACACAATCCATAGCCATAAATGACAAAAATCAACAAAATTGCACACACTCCATCCCAGCCGCTTCTCACCATCTCCATAAGCGAAAAATACCATTGAGGTAAAAGAGATGAATAAGTCACTCAAGGGGTTATCTATTCGTGACTTTGAACTGCACAAAAATCTATCTCTAGCCAATGGAACTGAAGTACAAATAAGTAATACATGCACAACTCAACTCAAGGAGGTTATGAGGTTATTCCATTTGTGATTACGTGTTGCACAAACTCTATTTCAATCATACAGAACTGACCTACAAATTAACTAAGCACTGCACAACTCAACTCGAGGGATTATGGATTTGCCTCTAAGAGTTGCATATATTCTATATCAAGCCAACTGAACTGAACAACAAACTTATGACAAGCAATAACTTGTTCGACAATACTGTGTAAACAAAGTCTTTCTGGAGTGTCTCCTCATACCTGAATAGAAGCGGCCCCATTATCCGTAACTTCAAATAACCAAGTGGTGTAAGAGTACTGCCAATGCATACTCAAATTTGCTGTGGCTCCTGAAGCAACCAAAGCAATGCCAGAGTCACCAGTCTCCACATATGAAGAGGCAACATCAACATTACATATTGTGATATTGGACAGAGCAACATCAACTTGACCAATAAGTGGGATTTTCACAGACTTTTCAATTTGAGGCAATTGAAGTGGAATTATAGAGGAGATTGCCTCTTCTATCAGCAAGTCCTTGGTAAAGTCGAGGCCTTTACTTGATATAACTGCAGATATGAATCCTTCTTCTTGGGCCTTTGTAGGAATCACAAAAAGTAATAAAACTGTGAACGTAGTAGTAAAAGCCATGAACGTTCTGAAGGAACCCATCTCAGAAATAGCTAGATTATGCTATGGTGTTGGGTTGAACCAATGGAAAGCATAATTTAAGCAAACACCCATAAAACATGTCGAACAAAGTAATCACCTTTGGGCTTTTGATGGAATCAGAAAAGTGATAAAACAGGATTATAGGCGAAGCCATGAACTATGTTAAGGAGCTCATGTCAGAAAATAACTAATGCTACTGTGACAAGTACCATAATATTAGAAATGGATTGAAAAATTGGAACTCAGAATTAAAGAAACCCAGAACCCATAGGAGACAGTAACAAGATTTAAGGATATGAGAAGGGAACTTGAGCAGTAAGCTTATCTTAGGTTTTCGAGGAAACTGATTCAGTTAATCTAATTTGTTTCGTGATGAACCAGGGAACCTGCGAAAGCAACATGTGGGAATGGAAATGCGAAGACCTTTTTCTGTTTTTCGATTGATGAAGTGGAAAGAGCTTCTGTCAGAGTTGTTCATTTTGTTGAGGTTTTGGCATTTTCTTCATTATTTGGATTTGATATTTAATTATTATTATTTTTCTTGAAAATTTGTTGACCAGTTCAATTTACACATTCTAGCATTAGTTTTCTATCCAAAAAAACTAGCATTAGTTTGAATTCAGTTTTGCCAAACTAGCATTAGTTTGAAAAATTTTCGTCGGTTAAAATACTGATTCTGATAATAACCACGTGTATTATAAAGCTAACCATGGTTAACGATAAAATTTTTACAAATGTGAGTATATCCTCTTCTCTCATCCACTACCACACTTGTAGTTGGAAACCGTCACTCCCCTCATCTCACCAAAAAGGTCACCGCCTATCTATCCAAACTTTTCACTCTTAAAACTTCCAGACCTTCCATCATGGTATCTTCCGGGCCGAAAAGAATTTAGAGTTTGTTTCATTATAAAGTAGTCAATAGTGTTTGATTATCTCTAGTATCGTCATTAGGGAGATTTAGGGTGTGAATGGTGCAGCTGGGCTTATCAGATAAGCTGGCTTCTGCTTTTTTTTTTAGAATAAGTGGCTGAAAAGCAATGAAGCTGTTTGTTTGGTAAACTGACTTTTTATAGGTGCTGTGAGTAGCAAAAGCAGTGGTAACACGTTTGGTAATCTGAGGATGAGCTTGTGCTTTTATTTGTAGAATGACCAATTTAGACATGAAAGATGATTTGAGGGTGATTGTTTGGTAATAAAATTGATATTGATATAATTGATATTGGAAATAACTTATAAAAATATATTAGTAGCAATGGTTCCTGATTAATATCATGAAAATACATAAATTGTCATAACTCATTCTACATTAAATATCATAAAAATACATAAATTTTCATAACTCATTCTACATTAATTATTACGCACACTCATTAGACTTTGAGCAATTATATTTCTTAATGTCTCCATTTCTTGTGCACCATGACCATGATATCCTTCTTCTTGATAATCTTCCATCTCTATCTCACCATTTGACCCTTCACCTGCACTTCCTTCACCTTGGACAAAATGTATGTCACGATGTCCATGTCTCCTAATATAATTATGAAGTGTCATGGTGGCAATGACAATTTGTATTTGCTTCTTAAATGAATAGCCTTGCATGTTTCTTAAAACATGCCACTTTTTTCCAAACTCCAAATGTGCGTTCTATAACGCCTCTAAGTGAAGAGTGTGCTTGATTAAATACTTCATTTTCATTTCTTGGTTCTTGCCTACGATATTCTTGAAAATGTTGTTTTGCCCCTTTATAAGGTCCCAAAAATCCGTTCATCGTAGGGTACCCCGAATCCACAACATAATATTTGTCTATCAAATAAATATATATACTTAAAATTTGACAAAACATAATTTAAAGTACAAAAATCTGACAAAAAATAACTATATCAAAATTTATTACCTGGTGGAGGGTGAGGAAAATTCAAATCGGGATCTCGAATAGCCGATAGAAACACTCTTGTATCATGAGCAGCCCCTTCCCAACCCGCACAGACGAAGATAAATTGCATATCGAAGTTACATGCCGCCATGATATTCTGGGTTGATATTCCTTTTCTACCAATATATGGTATTTGCTTTTCAGGAGCTATTGAAGCAGGAATATGCACTCCATCAATAGCCCCAATGCAATCCTATATAGAAGTAATTTCACAATTACTATAGGTAATTAAATTATTAATAATTTGTAAGTAAACAAGAAAAATACCTTAAAATGCGGCATGTATCTGCTATCTCTCATTATCTCTGGTGCAACCCCATTGAAGTCAGGATCCTCCGGTCTAATTATTTGGTGACCTAGTACACACAAATTATCTAATGCTATTCCAATGTTTCTACAAACGGTTTCAGGGGAGTGTTGAAATCGTTCTGCTACTGTCCTAATTCCACATCCTTGTCCTAGCAAATACACTATCATCCCCACTACTTCAATATGATTCAGTCTGTCTGAACCTAACAATCCCCCATTAAGAACTTCTAGATCAGCACATAAACGATGAAATACATGCTTTTGCATTCTAAAAGCATTATAAAATCGCCTATCATTTCCATCTAATACTTCCATTAACCACTTATAACTTGTTTGAGACGATGTCATGCAAGGAGTTTTATGAACATACTTCATATAATAATGTTGAATGAGCAACGTATTAAGTTGTACAATTCGGATGAACTTCTCGTCTTGAACTTCACGACTGTCACCTGGATTGTCCATATTTCAATCATAAGACCCTGCAAATTTAAAAAACTAAGTATGTAAATCATATGAATGTAAACTAATCACATAAAGTAATGAAAGATAATTGTAAAGTACATATATATAAGACAACAATCACAACAAACTTCAATTCTGAATATATAAAAGGTATCAACAAGATAAAAAATATAACACATGCCGAAATCAGTGTTCTGCACCCTTAAAAACATGCCGAAAGAAACAAACATAGTGCGATAAAATCTCTCGTAATTAACCTAAGCTTATTTTTCGTTCATCTCATATTTCAGCCATTGCAACTTGAAGTTAGGATCGTCCATAGTGCAATACATCTCTCTCTTCTCCGGATTCAACATCAAGCGAGTGGCAAAAAGCCACAAGCTACTACCCATCTCAGCTCCAGGCAAAGAGGTTACATCCTTCATTACTTCTGCAATACTAGTGCGTGCACCATCTTGTCCACTGGTATTGATCACTGAAGTTGCAGTACTTCTACTTTCAATTGCTGAACACATTCTACTAATTTGGTTAGCCAACAAAGCTGCACCTCCAACCTTTCCTTTTTTTGCATCACTCCCTTATCTTTCAAAGGTCACTCACTTCTTTTCCTCTTATTAGGCTGATTTTTGGGTTGATCATTCTCTTCAGAGTCACCGCTGCCTTCAAGGTTGTCATCATTGTTACCTTGCTCCGGACTTCCAGGGATAGGTAGTGTAGAAGATGGTGAATAGGCATACTTTCCAGTAGCTGAAGTACCCGCAAACATCCTATCTAACTTGTCTTCAAAATCTGGTGTTATTCCTTTTTTCCTTAACTTTGCATATTCCTTGACTTTCTGCAAAGAAATAATCATCAACAATAAGATGTTTTGCAGAATAACGACAAATGAATAATGAATGAAAATAAAGGAGATGATTATACCTCAATTTTGGCACGCCACCACTCATCAGGTGCATCAATCGTTTGGAGCTTGTGATCCCATCCAAGACCGGTCTCTTTTCCTTTCAACTCTTTCCACAATCTCTAATCAATTTTAAGAGCATCCCATTTATTTTTCAGTTGTTTTCTGGAATAATTCTTTCCTGTTTCACTCTTGAAGTTACTAACTATACTCGCCCATCCCTCAACATTAAAATGAGTGTGTGGACGATTATTCTTAACCACCTCCTTGATACACAAGTCACAAAAAACCTCTACTAGACCCTCATTCCAAACAGTTGATTCTTTTTCTTTTGCCATCTAGCACATATAAGTAACTATATAACATTCAGATAACGTAGTTGTATGTTATGTTTCAAATCATTTTAATTGAAAATGCAATAACCAGACTCAACCTCTAAGCACGAAAGATGTTATACATTTACTGAATATTTCATTTATCAAGTTCAAAACTACAAAAGATGATAAAATGGAGAGTTTGATCTCCATTTTAGTTCTCAATGTGGGACAATACAATTATGCATCATCCATGGAATCGTGCTGTCATGTCGTGATCATGGAGTGTGGTCGAATAATCGACTCAAGAGATTCCATTGCCTAATGGCCACACCCAAAAATGAACTCATCTGCAATGCCATATGATGAAAAATCGTCTTCTCTATCTTGATACAAATTGAATCTGACCTCATATATCATTGAAACATACAATGTCATCTTATGTTCAAGATTAAGCATTTCGGGTTAAAATGAATATCAAACCAGAACCTAAAGCAATGTAGTCCCTTATTCAGATATGTAGAATTCTAGGAAGAATTGCAGAATGGCAGATTAATTTGGTTTTTACTTTATTAGCTGTGCACACCCTAATAATAATGGAATCCTGGAAGAAAGATATCCTTCATCTTTTACAGTAGAAGCATGCAAAGCCAGGTAGATGATATTCTAACATTTGAAGGACATGCAGCATCAAACTAAAGGGAAAAACAAAAATGATTGATGCAGTTCCTTCAAGCTAGCTCATTTTTTTTTTCTAAAAGGAATCTCAGATCAGATGTGTTACCCATTATATATTGCTACTCCTAAATCCTGATACATGCATCCCATTAATTAGTGCCCCACACCTATTTAAGCATCAAACTTAAATCACAGCAAATGGAATTATATATAGTCATATTCTTTCTAAACAAACCTCAACTGAGTAACTAAAATTATAGAAAACCTGGGACATCTATATATGTTGGCCAGCTATTAGTTTCATGATGAATTAATCAAGTTTGGTCACAATCCCATGTGGTGTTAGTTTAGGCTGTTTGACTCTAAATTTGACATGTACAAGTTCCTTTTTCAAGTCTTAACACACTAATCCATGCCAAGACATTAGGCAGTGGCAGTGGAATGCATTCGCCAGTCAACAGGCTCTACCCACTGAATGCAATCATAAAATCTAAAATGCAGTTTCCATACATACTTGAACACAGGCTCTACCCACTAAATGCATTCGCCAGTCAACAGATCAAAATAGTATACATGCACTATCTGATAGTATATACCCCAAAAGAACAAGATTCAACAAAGTCATGTACCAAAAGTTCAATCTTTATTTCAAGAGCATGATCCCTAAACTGTAAACAGTAAACAAGATGAAGATGCATGAATTTGGAAGCAAAGATCAGACCTTTTGGCTCCAATCCCTAGTTGCTGTGTAAACAAGATGAAGATGCAGTAAACTAGAGAACTACCCCAATCCCTAGTTACTGAGAATTTGAGCCAAGAGTGATAAACAACCACAAATCCAACACTGAATCAGAGCCGTTCAATGAACTCCGTGACAGAAATCCACTGATTTCCGTTTCAATTTGTTTAGTTTTTCTGCGACTTTAGAAAGTGAGAGCTAGAGTGGGGGAAGGAGTTAGGGGCGGTTAAGAATGAAGGTAAGAGGAGAGACTTGGCGACGGTGGCGGGGAATTTTGAAAGCGCCAAGAGAACCAAGGCAGATTCAAACCCAACCCGACGGGGAACCAAGGCAGATTCAAACCAAAAACCCAACGTTTCTAATCAATATATGCTATGATTATCATTTATGGACAAAGAGATTACCTCCGAATTGAGAAAGAAGACTTCTGTTTGCGCGGGTGCAGGGTCCTCCCTCCGTGCGGCGGACGTTGTGTTTTGCAGAAGAGTGTGAAATGTGAAGAGAGCGGCGTCTCTTCAGTAGGGTTAATGGCAAGTGTGAGTAAATGTAGCAGAAAAGCAAGGACACCCAATGGTATTACAAAAATTTCATTAATGTACAGTGCAACAACGCGGAGAAGCGGCTTCGAGAATCCAGGGTCGATCGGCTTCCGCTTTTTCTTGTAAAACGCTGTGGCTTCCTAGATAAGCGGCTGTGAAAAGCTCTCCCAAACACAAAACGGGGGCTCCGCTTATAATCACATGAGCAGAAAAGCTCTTCCATTCATACCCTTAGTACATATTCGGGAAGGATAGTGGACTTTTCAGTTTTGATTTTGCTATTGTGTATTTGTTCTTGTGTTTGTTAGTCATCGAATTAAACATTAATGAATGCAATAAGAGTAATTGTGGTTTGCCAAGTTATTGATTTCGATTATGAACTGATTTACTCGTATTTCTAGCCATATTCCTAACATACTAGTCATTGTGGATGATTAAGTGATAATTTGAATTGTTTTAAGAATTCTGGGCTACTTGCTTTCTTAAATATGGTCGTTGATTTAAAAAGGAAATAGGTAGACTTTTAAACAAATGGAACATCGAGTTGAACATACATTGTCTTGGCCAAGAGAAGAATAAATATATAAGACCATGGTTTCTCTATCACTATGATAGGTTGATAGAAACAAATTAATTTTCTACCAAAACAAAAGCTCAGTAATCTGGTATCCAAACTGCTTTTTTTTCAAATTCCGGCTAACTGCATGCAACAATAGATGGTGCTTCATGTCTTGTATGGATTTGAAAATTTCAATTGGCGAGCTGGTCCATGTCTTGATTGGGGGACAACCTACCAAACATTTGATATAGTTAATTTTAGATACAAATTCAATAAAAATAAATATAAAAAAAGTAAAAGAAAAAAACTAGTAGGTACAAGAGAGCATACATGGGAATACACACATGAATAATCAAACATGGGTGGAATAAATTGGTAACCAAGTGGATGATTATGAATTGGATGAACTGTAGAAGCTGTTGGTGGAATTCCTTAAGAGTATTGTGAGAGATTAGGACTTGCTTGCACACCAGATGTTGCTGGAAATCCATAAGGATAATGCAAGGGAATGTCTTGAGTACCAAAAGTTGTTGGAAATCCATGATGTATGAAGGGCATATGTGGCTGATCTTGATTAACCAATCCAACTAATCCCTAAATAACAATATATATATATATATATATATATATATATATATATATATATATGGCCTTATGGATAGAATGAATTCACAATAACATGATATTATTTCAATTTCATAAACTATGAGCTATAGATTTAATAAATGAATGAAATTAGGGTCCATGAAAATAACCTGAACATGTTTATATGAGTTTGAAGGGTCATCATTCTCCTGACAATCTATATATGAATAATAATTATTAGAATTATTATTTTATATATAAATAAACAAATAATGCATGAAGCGCAATAGAGAGCAATTTTCTATTAACCTTTTTTTAGGTGGAGCTCTTTCTTTCTTTGGTACAGATACAGTTTGTTCTTTAGGATGTATCAAAGCATCCTCTTGATGAAGATCTCCTTTTTGACAGCTTCTTAGATCTCAAATCATTGATAGGAAGAACCCGAGCATTCTCTTGTTCATGTTGTACATATAAAGATCTCTTTTTCAACTTTTCCATAGTTCCCAAATCATTTTTTCTCTTACCTTTGTCGCGTCTTATATTGTTCTTTACTTTTGGATCACGCAAAACCAAATTTGTATTATTTTCATACACTTCATCATCTGAATCTATATCAACATTTGTTTGGATTTCTTGTCCCATGGATGAAGTGCCATCCAATTCTGCCTCTAACTCCAACAATTTAGACTCCACAAAAGTTGATGACTGCTTATCCTTTGCACCTTTTGCAACAATTCTTTGTGCTATGTGAGACAAGTGACTATATTGAAGAGCAACAGATGCACTACGATCACTTAAATTTGCTTCCTCATGACAATGAAAATCAGTTTCACTACCAGAAAAAAGTTTTTAGCCGACGAAATATCTAAAAACAGGCTGAAGAAAAAAAATTTCGCCGGATAAGTTAAATTTTCGTTTGGCTAAAGTGGCATTTTAGTCGACGGAAAAAAAATTTCGTCGGCAATAGTTAAATTTTAGCCGACGAAAAAATTTTTCGTCGGCTATAGTATGTGAACTTTAGCCGAGGAAATTTGAAAAGTTTAGCTGACGAAATTAGGGTATTTCGTTGGCTAAAGTAACTTTTAGTTACAAAATTGCACTACGGATATTTCGGTATCCGATTGACTATTGTAATACCAATCTGGAAGCAGAACGGCCTTACGAGTCAAACTCATCGCTAATGCCATGACATACAGGCTTTTTTGGCCATCCGAGTTCGTTTAAGACTTCAAAATGAAGTTTTTGTAAACGCTTAACACACGAAAATGCCCATATCTACACCTATATGAGGTATTTTGGTCCAACCTTCAACACAACAAACACTCACCATAATGAGACGCAACTGTCCATCTAAAAATTTTAAAACAATTAGCCCTCGATGATAAGACTCTCCATATAGATAAATAATGGTAAATAGTAGGCATGTTGTGATTCCGGTCATCAAAATTCACAAACAAAAATACGACCATCAGATATCATCAATATGTTGAAATATATCTCTGGTAAAAAATTCAACTTTATCCGATAAATTTAAGGACATCATCTAGACGGTCAATCTCATAAGTCAAACCCCTAAATTGTATTGACTGCAACTATCGGCACCGAGACTTAACCGGAATTACGTTATTTATCAACCGTAGACGTATTTCACCATTCCGGTCATATCTTATTTCACGACTTTTTTGCGTTTGAAGTTTCTACGTAGAGTTCGTTTTAGAAATGAAACATTTACTTAAAGCTTAGTAAACAAGTTATACAACATTAGTAGGCATGTTGTGATTCCTATGATCAAAGTTGAGAAACAAAATTTTGACCTTCTGATATGATCATTATGTTGAAATATGTCTATAGAAAAAAATTCAACTTAATCTGACAACGTTAAGGGCTAGATCCTTACGGTCAATCCCGTAAGTCAAACCCCTTAACGCACGGAAACGGTCATTTGACCGTCTAAATTACGTATTTTGCCCGAACCTTCAACTGAAAATAGTATCAAATCGATGAGACGCAACCAGTGGTATAAAAATTTTATGAAAAATAACCACCGGAGATAGGGTTACCGCTAGGGAGAAAAAATGGAAAATTGTGTTACCGGCAACTATCGGCACAGAGACTTTACCGGAATTACGTGATTTTTCAACAGTAGACGTATTTCACCATTCCGGTCATATCTTATTTCACAACTTTTTTTCGTTTGAAGACTCTACGAATGTATGCATAACTTTGCTCCAAATCCAGTTTCGGATCCTTAATGAAAGAAGAACCCTTATCTCCAAAATTCCACCATAATTTCTATACCCATTCATTCATTCTTTCTTTCTTTCATTCAGCCCCTCCCTCTTCTTCTTGTTCAAGTGCACAGTTGCAGCAAAGAACTCACCATAGTCAATTGTCCCATTGTTGTCAATGTCAGCTGCCTCCATTAGATCCTTGATCTCACTCTCCATCAGTTCAGACCCAACTTTCCTCAAACCCTCCTTCAGCTCACCAATCTCCTCCTCAGACAGTCTCTTTGCGATGATCCTCAGCGCCATCTTCTTCAGCTTGTTCATTGCCGAGAACTGCTTCAACCTCGAAAGCACGGCCGAATCCAGAGGCTTATCCAGAGCAATGGTGTCGTCTATGATCCAAGGGTGGCAAAGCACCTGATGGGCAGTGATTCTCTTTCTCGGGTTCCTCTCAAGCATCTTGGCAATCAAGTCCTTGGCACTGTCGGAAATCGCAGACCAAGGTTGGAATTCAAAATCCAACCTTGACTGTAGAATCTGCCTAAAGATCCCAATCTCAGTCTCGGCCCAAAAAGGTGGCACACCACTTAACAATATATACAAAATCACTCCAGCACTCCACACATCCGACTCAGGGCCATAATGCTTGCACAACACCTCAGGGGCAACATAGTAAGGACTACCAACAACATCAGAGAAGATTTCACTTGGCTTGTAGAAAACCGAAAGCCCGAAGTCTGTAGCTTTTAGATTAGAGTCTTCCTCCTCGCTGTCGAACAAGAAATTCTCAGGCTTCAAATCACGGTGGTGGATTTATGGGTTTCAATTCAATTCATGGTTCAATTCAATTCAGGGTTTTTTCGATTTCGGTGGTGGTGGTGGATTTATGGGTTTCAATTCAATTCAGGGTTTTTCGGGTTTCAAGATGGTTCGATTTCAATGGTGGTAGTGGTGGTACGCAGCGGTTTGTGGTGGTAGTTTGGGTGTTCTTCGAGATTCAGGATTCAAAGGATGCAAAGCAAGTTCAAAGGATTGAACTTGCTCTGATACCAAGTAGAAAAGAATACTTTAATTCAGGGTTAATTCAATACGGCGAACAAATTAGATTCAGATTCAGATTCAAAATAGATTCAGGTTGTCAAGATATTCAGGACAGATCTACTATGATCTACCATGGCTTTCAGCTCCCAAGATCAGAACTCTCAACGATCTACATCACACCACACCTAAAACTATGCCTCTAGGGTCCTATTTATATATAAGAATAGTTGTAATCCTAGAAGGAAACTAATTACACAGAAAGACTTACACAATGCTAGTTTGATTATATTTTCTAATCAAACTAGGATTAGGACTCACGTCAACAAGTGAAACCGAAGGGAATAAGGTTCTATCCAGCAGTAACAATATGGATGAGAAAACTCTTTCTGGGGAAAGGACATCTCAACTGAGAGATATTTCTGAATCATGTAAATCTGACGAGAGGCCTTTTGAATCAAGCGCAGAACCACCTGTAGATTTATGCAACAACGATTCTGATCCGAACATTTCAAGTGCAACAGAAACACAGGGGAATAGTGTCCCTGAGAAACCTGTTTCTGGAAGTTTCATGTCTGGTGAAAGAGCCTCTAGAGAAATGGATAATTCTGACTCAGCTAGATTATTTGAATCAAACGCCGTGCCTCCTGATGATTTATCCAACAAAGATGCCGATTCGAATATTTCAAATGCAAGAGAAATGCAAGGTAATAATTTATCTACAAGCAGTAAAAGTATGGATGTGAAACCTCTTCCTGTAAGTTTTGTGTCTGGTGAAAGTGAAAGTTCATCTCATCAAACTGATGATTCTGGTTAGATAAGATACCTTATGAATCGAAAACATAACCTCTTGCTGATTTACCCAATGAAGATATTGATAAGTCTGTTTATGCTCTCAGCCTGTTTCTAACACAAAAGTTGTTGATCAAGCAGGGATTCCAAACGGTGGAGAAGATTCTAGCTGTTCTATTGGAGATGACCAAGATATTGCAAAAGAAAACACTTGTGAAAGACTGGTAGTTAGCGGTGAGACACTAGAGCATACTTTTGAATGGATCGGTGATTCAATTCAAGTTGTCATTGACAAAATTTTAGTGTCCAAAATTTTAGCGGTTAGTGTTATTATTTCAGTCAGTCTTGTGTTATAAAGCACCTGTAATTTCTGTCATTAAGTTATCGGTGATTGTATATTGTAACTTTTTCATCTCCTTGAGTCAATGTGGGAGGATATGAAAAATGGGTCAAAGTGGGTTGTAGCTAACAATTGTTACTTTCCGAGTGACTTACCAGAAAATGTTGGTCGTCCATCTACACCTGAAAGTAATGAGGTGACTATCTTCTTCCATACATAATTACATGTGTATTGTTTATCCATAATAGGTGTATGAATCTAATCATGAAAGTACTGTGATGGCGGGCTCAATTCAAGGTCCATGGGCTCAATTCAAGATCCATGTGAAGTTCTTCCTCTTGCTAAGTTCAATGAAGAAATTGAAAGACGGAGCCAATTAGGAGCTGATACAAATAATGAACTACCACCAGTTTTTCTGTGCAAGTATGCCTCATTCAGCTTTTACATGTCATATACGAATAAATAATAGTTTTTCTGTACGTATTTTTGGTAAAGGAAGGGTAGAGATTATTTCTTTTCATGTATAGAATTATTACATGTTTGGAGATTATGGCTTGACTGAGTTTACGTTGCACCCCCACCAAGGGATCCCTCAAGTTTCTTAAGTTGACGGATCGCATCTGGGGCTCACCTTGCATTGTGGTTCCACAATCTAAACCATTCACTTTAAATCTTCACTCAGAATCATTCTGCAAAAGATCAGCTGCTATGCATACATGTGTGTTTGCAAGCGCAATCTTGCACAAACTGTAGATACTGTAAAAATGTTATTATGTCTGTATTTTTGTTTTTATTTTTCTCGTCTTGGTGGAATATGTGCTTACATGTTTTTATATTTTTCCAGATGGAGTTATGATGAGTTCAAGGGGTTATTGCAGCCTGTTTCCCAATAATTCAGTTATAGGTGTATTTTTGGTGGTTCCCTATTCTTTTTTTGTTATGGCACCTGGTTCATGCTCTCTTTGATCAGGTATCAGAAAGACATTGTGATATAAATTTTCGCTCTGTTTATTGCTTTATCAGTTCTCATTTCTGCTTACAACTAGTGAATGGACTAATTTCTAAGTTGATGATGGTGGATATACACCTAATGAAATACCAACATCATGATTAGAGTTTCGAAATTGTATCAGTACTGTTATTGTTGCGTTCTTGATGTTGATCTTGTGATGCTTGGTATCTACCCGTGGCCTTCAGTATCTCTAAAATTGGGCAAACTACTATGTCTCTCTGATGTTTTCCAGCCCCAAGTGATTCTTAATTGTATAACCCCTTCCTCTGCTAGGATACTTGGGAGTGGCACTGAGTTCTTTTGTCAATACAGTGTATTTTGTTTTCAGCAGGGCATGCTTGGCTATTATTAATTACACAAGGAGTTCCATACTGATCTCTGTAAATTAGGTTATCAGTCCGGATAATTTTTTTTGGAAAACTACTTATATTATCGAGAAATTTTGGAAAATGACCTTATTTTGGTCACCAAATAGATTTCTAACCTTAATTTATAATTTAGTTGTAAAATAACCATTTAGAAGGGTAAAATTTCTTTATTACCCTAAATGAATAGCTAACCTATCTTTTGTGAGAATGTATTTACTTCTACATCTACCATGACACCACACAATCTTCTATATTTAAAAATTGAACAACATAATCTAAATTCTTGTGTTCAAGATTGACGCATATACAATCTTCTTGTTTTTCTATATGCTTATTGTTTTTCTATTTGGTCCGATGCTTGCCATTCTATTATGTTCCTAAAGGTATATAGGATCTAATATAGGTTTCATGTTTTCAAATCTAGTAATTTATCAATCACGATATATATATATATATATATATATATATATATATATATATATATATATCTTCGATCAGTAGAATTGATTTATTTTTCACTTGACAACTGTTGGAGAGGAAAGATTTCATATCAAAAAAGGGTATAAAATATAACTTATAAATGGATTGATCGTATCTAATTGTACAATGATGATCTACGGGCAACGTTTGTCCTAGTTCAACATTGCGAATAAAAATACGATGTAAAATTACGATTCATTATATAGGGTGTCAGTGCAATATTTGCTTATGCTTTTGTTTCACAATTGGATGAATTGAATCAAATCATATACCTATATATGAGCTTTTGTGCTACAGTTACCTATTTCTTTTATGTTTTTTTTTCTTTTTGGCCGTGAATTAAGGAATTTGTTCTTACTTTCATGGACTCTTCAGGCCTTTTCCATTTTACTGTACCAAATGGTTTACCATGTAGTCAATTATCATTTATCAGTTACTTAGTACAACCAGTCTGCAAAGAATTTTCATATTTCTTAATTTGGTACATCAACACCCCATCATGATTTTCAATATTAGTTCGGTAGAAGTGGGGTGTGTTAGTGGAGTAGTGACATATGCCCAAGCTAATTATACGAGAGGCAAGAAGACATTGAAGTTTCTAGTAGAAAAACTCAAACAAATGGAGCAGTTTTCTTTCTTTTTGTATATTGAATTGTGTATAACTGATTTACAATGCTAAAATTATATAGAAAATTCAAACACTTTGAATCCTATTTAAGAACTGAAACAAGAATGGATCAGCTATATTTACACATGTTAAGCCATACTAAAAGTACAATAATATACAATCACTTACAAGATCATGCTTGGACACCATGCTGCTGCACCATGCTCTATTAGAAGTCCTATTAGAAGTCCTACTGCTAATTAGGCCATACTGTTGCAACAATAACACTTGCTTTATCAACCATTATGCTGGTTCAATAATAATTTCATTCTTCACATGTCTTATCAGTTTAACACCCAACTGCTCACTACATAAAGTTTGTTGTGTAATGACTTAGATATATACACAATAACTCATTACTCTCAATATTTCTATATTATGAATAAGAAAAGTGCTTACATGACATTTTATCTTCTTAAATGGTTATTATTCAGTGACTGCAAAAAAGGAGGTTGCAGACCTTCATCCATCTTCCCAAATAAAATAGAACTTATACCCGATGTCCCAAGTATACAACCATAAAATCTAGGTTGAATTGAAGAGGATCCATATGTATCAACCCAAGCAAAACCCTAGGGCAAATGACAAACGAGCTGCTCCATGCCGGCATAGTAAAACCATCTGCAGCAACACCAACTTTGACACTTGCTTTAAATTTTCAACTACACTGTTACCTCTTAAGTAAACAAGATAAATGCACAACAAGAACCGGTCTGAACACTGTAGAGCTCAGTTCTGTGACTTAATTTGTCCATATAAAGTTACCCTGATAAATGCCAAAACTACACTCAAGTGTCCTCCAATTAGACAACTTTTGTCCATAGCCGATCGATGAGGCCACCCAGGCAACCAAGCCGTTGCCGTCGTAAGGATGAACGGTTGGAAATATGGTCTAAAGGACCATTGATTAAACTAAATGATTAAAGTGAGTTACATTTTTAATTAGATGATTGCATGCATGAATTTGCAATTCTTGTAATGAGGGCTATAAAATCATGTATTCATATTATTTGGTTGTAGGATGAATGAGAAATTGTCATCCAAAGATGACTAGTTCGAATGAGAAAAAGAACTTTGTCCCATATTGAAAAAGTGGAAAAAGAATAAGGCTTTAAATAGAATCCTACACCTTGAAGGTGTAATCATGACAAGGAAAACATTGCGGATCCGCTGACCAAAGGGTTGAACAAAGAGCTAGTTGATAAATCATCGAGGGGAATGAGACTAAAGCCCATGAAAGAATAAAATCTTTACAGTGGACACCCAATCTAGCAGACTAGAGATCCCAAGAACTAGGTTCAAAAGGGACAACTAAATTGTGGGGATTCGCCTCATGTCAATTGCTATGATGAAAACAGTGATGTCCGTACGAGATGAAGTTAAGCTAAAAAACTTTTAATGATTCTTATGCGTCGGTAAAACTGAGCGAATAAAATCTTTACAGTGGATACCCAACCTAGCAGACTGGAGATCCCAAGAACTAAGTTCAAAAGGGACAACTAAATTGTGGGGATTCGCCTCATGTCAATTACTATGATGAAAACAGTGATGTCCGTATGAGATGAGGTTAAGCTAAAAAGCTTTTAATGATTCTTATGCGTCGGTAAAACCGAGCGAAGTAATGCGGGTTACTCTTAATTAAGAAATCACTTATGTGAGAGAGAAGTGGGGTCGTTTCTAAGGGAGTTGTTGAGGACACAACTCTTGTTAAACTTTTGCAGAACCAGGCGTGTGTCTAAGACCCAAATAGACATAATAATGAGAACTGGAATGTGCTAGGGAGATTCCTGTGTGGGACATGCCATCATTTACATAAATGACGGATAGTTCAAAGACATCGCGCCTACTATTTAATTAGTAAAGTAAGCATGTTTCCATAAAGGAGGGTTCAAAGACTCATAACCTACCTATCCTGTGCAGGTCTCAACCGTAGAAAACTATCACCAGGAATATCGAGTCTTTTGGTGGCCAATTTTCATTCATGTGGGGAATTGTTGTAAATATGGTCTAAAGGACCATTGATTAAACCAAATGATTAAAGTGAGTTGCACTTTTAATTAGATGATTACATGCATGAATTTGTAATCCTTGTAATGAGGGCTATAAAATCATGTATTCATATGCATAATTTGGTTGTGGGATGAATGAGAAATTGTCATCCAAAGATGGCTAGTTCAAATGAGAAAATGAACTTTGTCCCTCATTAGAAAAGTGGGAAAAGAATAAGGCTTTAAATACAATCTCACACTTTGAAGGTGTAACTATGATAAGCACTCATGCTTTCTCTCGCGCATGGGGAGGATGCAAATCCCTGGTCGAAAGCCCAACTTCTTACTTGGGCCCGCGCGACATGCGGACACGAATGCAGCTCAAATTTGTGGTTTGAGAGCCCAGGTTGTTTTTGAATTAACTGACGGATTTTATTTTGACCTTTTCCACTATATAAAGGCCACAAATCCCTCATTCTGAACACACCAACAACAAACACTTCTCTTCCTCTCCAAAAAGCATCTCTACTTCTATTCAGTTTTCTCAGAAATTCAGTGATAGTTTGAAGGTTTTTCCTAGTTCGTTGAAGCTCTTGTTCGTAGTGCAACAACGTGAGCTTAATTGTCGTTTTATCCTGGGAGACCAAGCGGCATTGAGGTCTTTGCACCAATTAGGACGTCGTAATTCGTCTTAAGGACACTGTGTGATACACGGGACTCGACAAACTTGTATTGGTTGAATCTTATTCTCAAATCCTCAGTTTGTCATTTTATAGTTTTGTTCATGCAATTTGATTGATTGTAATTAATTTTCATTATTTCATTTTGTTAATATGTAAACAATATAATCACCACATTTTTCTAACATGAACTGGCTCGCTGATTCCTAAACCCAACTCCATATCCTAACCACAAAACTAGGGTCACACTTGTAAAGAATAACTAATAACAATAATAACTGCCATGAGGGCTCGTGATCCAATCCTTACATATCGGATTAAAGGATAATAAAAGAATTTAACTCTATTTAGTCCTCATAGCTTAGTAATAAAAAAATTCAACTCTATTTAGTCCTTGTAGCTTAGTTACTTTAGCTGTTTAGTCCTTAAGGTTCTATATTCATATGTATGGTCCTTAAAGTTATTTTTTACCTGACTAGTATTTTCGTTAGTTTATTTATTTATTTTTTATCAAATTACTTACTCCACTTAACAAAACTAATTTCTTGCAAATTTTAAGAACTAATATTCAACATGCCAATTTTTCACGTAATGACCTCCTGTCTAAACGGTTACTAGTTTGACGGAATTATTGCTGCCTTAAAATGACCAGTTTCTTAGTTTTACAAAGCAAAGTACATTATAAATGAGAAACAACATATTCTTAAGCAAAATATTTTTATGACATTAAGGGGAAATATATAGGATTTATTTATATCAATATAGATACAAATACAAAATCCAGAGCTTCACTCTTGGGTAAACAACTAAAAAATATAGTCACTCAAAATTATAATTACAAGCACAAATATTTATTTGTAATAAGAGCACACCACACCAGATAATTATAGTATTTGTACACGATAAGCACACTCATACTCTTAACTCACATTATACTAGAGAGACGTTGTTTTCACCGTTTTCTGGTTATCTGACTTCTTGAGAAAAATTGAGTGTTTTAAACTTCAATCCCAAGTTTTTTTATGTCTTCACTCGGATGCCTAATCCTCCTAATATAGGAAGATGACTCCAAACATAAATTGAAAACAACTAAGACTAAGTCGACATAAGGAATCTGATCATGATAGTTTTACTTTTGTAATGTAAAGTTGAGTGTCTTCAAGCATTAACATCAGCAAAGGAGACGCACAAAATTTTAACAAAAGAAAAGTCTTTTGTCTAGATGCGTCGGCTGCTGTTCATTTCTCTATAATATTTGTGATGTTCTAAAATTCCTCATCTGTGTAGTCATAATCAGTCAAATAATCTTCGTCCTCGTGTTCCTCTTGTGTTGTGTCTTCTTTTTCTTCGTCTTCCAAATGTGAATTATAAGGAAAATGATAAGGAATTTTATACCCATTATCGTTCTCATCATTTTCTAACCACGTAGTAGTAGCTAGAGTGCAGTTAATCTCATTTCTCATAATAGCTGAGAAGAAATCGCTATCCACTGAGGAGGATGATTATAGCAAGTGACCATTATTTTTTCTCTGCTTGCCAAAAGACTTGAATCATAATCCCTTCAGACCATGTTTTTGATGCACATAATGGTCATAGCTTTCATCTATGGAATGCTCCGATTTAGACCACCATTTCCCCCCGCACTATTTGAATTTGAATTTTTAATTAGACTATGAATTAATCTAAGATAATGATATGAAGAAATATAATTCATTTGTCCGTTCTGGTGGAGTTGATATAAATTTTAATCTCAAAGTGCATCCATCTGTATTAATGTTCTTGACAGCTTCGGTTATTATATCTGGGAAACCTTTTAAATCTTCATTAGTTTTTGTCTAAAGATTGTGAATAAAACTAATTTCCATGAGCCACAGTTTTTGTTTCTGAGAGTGTTCTGCTTGAACATTACCTGTAACTAGTGATAAGGTTGGTGGAAGAACTTTTCATTCTCTAAGGTAATTATGAAAGTTATACCATTCGAATTCCTTCAATGCTGAAATAAGAATTTCAGCACTTTCAGGATTTTCTAGATACGCCACCTTAGTACTACTTCCTTCTGCACATTCTTTTGCATGGATTTCATGCGGTTATTCTATGAGGGATGTAAGGGATTCAAGCAAATGAACTTCATTCTCTTCATAGAAGGCATACAGAATGTTGTCTATGACCATCTTCTGTTTAAAGGCCAATAGCCTTTTGGTTATGAAAACTGGTTTTTTGAAAATCTTCAATGGTTGACCATGGATAATCTTTTTCCAGTAATTTAAGGAACTTTATTACCTCTATAAGAGACAATCCTACTTTTATGGAAAGTATCAGCCATTAACAGACTTGATATGTCTTTACCGTCTGCCGTTTGAGATTAGCTAGCCAGTCTTTTACCTTGAGAGCGATCAGTTAAGGTTGTTCCTTTAGGTCACAACAAAAACTCTTGAGCAAGTTTTTCTTCTTCATTAGAAGTAACTGATTGACTTCATTCTTGCCACGAGACCCTTGAATAATCTGATTTCTTTTCCCATATTTCTCTAGTTCTAGCTTGACACGATCAGATGACTGACTTGCTTCTGCCATTCCATAAGACAAAATAAATTGATAACATGGTCCGTCATGGAGAGAGCCTACAGTTTTATCACCATTCTTGTATCTTTCACAAAGGTTCTTCTGTTTTGTTTATGGCTTCCTGTTTCTTAGATTGTGGTCCTCATCTCTTTCAAACATCGACATTTCTCTTGTAAAAGCGTCAGGTAGATAATTCTTGTCACCTGCAACTATTTCCACATCATATTCATACTATAATACAAATATTTGTCATCTCAGTACTCTTCCTCTATCAGCAGCATCAGTTAATTTGTAGTTTTTGAAATTTTTGACTCTTTTATTATCAGTTCGAACTACAAATTTATTTCCTAAGAATGCCTCAACACCCTTAATAATCTTGATTAGAGTAAGAACTTCTTTGTCTCCGGTAGAATAGTTTAACTTTGCTGTGTTAAACTTTTCAGATAGAAACTTACAATTTTTTCATGATTTGCGTCTAGAGCAACCACCAAGTCTACTTCTGCCCAATAATAGTCAATTACATCAGTCTATAAAATGATCAAATCTCCTTCTTCAGGTAACTGTAAAGGAGGAAGGTTCTCTGTTAACTTCTTGATCTTTTAAACAGTATTACTGTCATCTTCGGTGAAAAACCACTTCTTTTTTGAGTTGGTTTTTGGAGAGATGAGAGCAGTAGACCACTGACCTAAGGGATGAAATCTCTCGCAAAATTAACAACTCCTAAAAATCTTTACAAAGACTTTGCATCAGGGATATGATCTGAGAATTGATTGATTTTCTTAACAATATGATATTGGAGTCGAATCTCTTAATCCTTGACATGGATGCCAATGAATTTCACCTTTTATGAGGTGAATCTTCTTCTGTCCTAGGACGATTCCTTTCTGGATAACTAGCTTACACACCTGCTCAAGATGTTTCAGATGCTCATTTATAGTTCGAGAGAAGACAAGAATGTCATCTATATAAACTATGCAAAAATCTGAGTACGAATTAAAAATATTAATCATTTTCCATTGGAAAATAGACGGAGCTTGTTTGAGACCAAATAACACCACCAAGCATTCATAATGCCCTTAAGGTGTTCTAAAAGCCTTCAAGGCAATAAAATCTGGATGCATTGTGACTTGCCAAAAACCTGACTTTGCATGAAATTTGGAAAAGATCTTGGCTCCTTTAAGCCGATTGATAAGAACTATCACCTGAGCTATCTGATAACAATCTTTAACAGTTTTTTTGTTTAAATCCCTGTAATAGATCATCATTCTGGCTTTTCCCTCTTACTTGCTATGCATTGTTTCTTACTAAAAATGTTTGAGCATGATGGGGACTGTTGGAAGGTCTAATTAGCTTATTTTCTAGCAACTCTTGAATCTGGCTCTCCATTTCATATCTTCTTCCCTAGCTATAATGAGGGATGACCTTAACATGGTAAATAATATTTGCATCATGCATTTTGAGTTGACAATATACTGAATCTCTTTGATAGACGTATGAAGTGTTACATTCTTAACGTATTTCACGCACTATTTAGCTATGATATTTCCTTAATAATACCTTTTCTAACATGTTTTACTATTGTAGAGGCATGAAGAGATGAAGCTTGTTTGAGACCAAATGACACCACCAGCCATTCATAATGCCTTTGAGGGTGTTCCAAAAGTCGTCAAAGCAATAAAATTTGGATGCATTTTAACTTGTCAAAAACCTGACTTTGCATCAAATTTGAAAGATCTTGGCTTCTTTAAGCCAATTGATGAGAACTATCACCTAAGCTATCTGATAACCATCTTTAACATTTTTTTTTCCTCTTACTTGCTCTGCATGGTTTCTTACTAAAAATGTTGGAGCATGATGAAGACTGTTGGAAGGTCTAATTAGCTTATTTTCTTGCAACCCTTGAATTTGGCTATCCATTTCTTTCATATATCTTATTCCCTATAATGAGGGATGACCTTAACATGGTAAATATTATTTGCATCATGCATTTTGAGCTGACAATATACTGGATCTCTTTGATAGACGTTTTAAGTGTTACATTCTTAACGTAATTCCCACGCTATTTAGCTATGATGTTTCCTTAATAATGTCATTTCTAACATATTTTACTATTGTAGAGGCATAAAGAGCGTAAAATGAAGAAAAGAAGACTAAATAGCGAAATAAGGAAGAATCCTAACCAACGTAGGATTCCCGATCAAACTAGGAAACACGAATACCGCTCGAACAAGTAATCCTAGCCACATCAGAAATCTCACTGAGACTCATAAACATGACCGAGAGAAGAATCCCACTTGAACTAGGAGTCCTACTCAAACTAGAAGTCTCACTAGATCTCGAAAATGAGTAAAATCAAAAGATAAGTCATTTAGGAAACTTTCATGTTATGAAATGGGAAACTTTCCTATTTTATTATAAGAAACTTTCTTATTTTTTGGAAAACTTAATATATTTAAATCTTTCTTATTTTGACTTTCCTTGTACAAATAGGAAACCAAATTTTGATTGGACCAGGTAACCTTATTGGCATAACGCAAGGAGAAGAAGACCCAATCCATCAAGAACATGGACTCATTGAGTCTGTGGGCTTCAAAGAAGAGTTCGGCAACCCTTGTTGGGTTTTTGCCGATTTAATCAAGACAATGAGTCCTATTTGTTTTCTTCCTCAATTCGATAATCTACCGTAAGTTCCATCATTTCTTTCTTCATGGGGATTTCACATGTCTTGATTCTGAGACATAGTCAGTGAACTATATCTCTAAGATGAGTTGTGAAATTTGAAAAAATATTGAAATATACAACTTGGTTGCACAAGGAAGCTTTTAGTACTATTCCTAACATACTTTTCTTAGAATCTGTTATTCTATCGTCATGTAGAACACATATAATCGATTGATCTATACCATCTATGGCTAATAGATTTATTCCCACTTGAACTGCTCCAATATGCATGTAGGAATTAATATTTCTTCTGACGTGCATCACTCACTTCTTTTAGAGTTATTAATCTGATGTCTTTTTCACCTCCTATAGCTAGAACAGTTAGTTCAAGAATCTTAAATCTATGAGAATCTATAAGACAATTTTTCTTCTTATAGATTTTATTAAATTTGAATCTAGGAGCATATGATTCTCTAACACTAGTTTTGATCTTATTATACTCAAATTCTTGAGCGTTTATCAACTGTACTGGAACTGTGTTTCTTTTACTGAGTATTCTGCTCAGCATCTTTCACATATATCATTGATGTTGTTTTTGGCGATTTTCATAATGTAGCTTAGGTTCACTAAACTTAAACCCAATTTTTCTTTTGGTGAATGAAGTATGATGATTTTACTAGCTACATTTTGGGCTAGTTGTTCTTTACTGATTTTTTTTCATACCCTTCTCCTTCCTTCATCTTTTCTACGTTGTTTTGTAGATTTGAGATTTTATTGTTTAACTCTCGAAATTGGTTTTCGAGGTCAATACCTATCTTTTAGAGATAAGCGATCTTATAATTCTGCTGATATATTATTGCTTCTATATTTTCAACAAATTTTTCTATAGGAAGGTAAAAGCTTATAGCTTTTATGTTTTCCTGCTTTACTTTTATATCCACTCTCTGATTCATCATATCCGGGATATCAGAGTTTTTAAAATCTTCTTCAGAGATTCTTGAGTATCTCTTAGTTTTTCTACCTGCTGACAAATATTTTTGGCATGATTCTCAATCTGAACTATACTTTTTTAATATCCAATAGATATTATTTTTCCTTGAGGTGATTAAGTTTAACTCCAAGCTTGCTAATTTTTGAATTTATTTCCTTGAGATGATTGATTATGAGATGAAATCTTTCAAGTTGTTTTGATAACCTTTCTAAGGTCATATCCCTAGATAGATGGTCTAGGAACTCGATTAAGCTCGATCTAGTTGGATCAAGCTCTTCTACTCCAATTTCTCTCTGAAGATGGATATGTTCATCGTAGAGTGTATGTAGGACTCTACAAGCGTATTCTATTGAGTATTGGTTTTCCTGAATATGCCTTAAATGAAAGCACATTTGCTACTTATTAGTACTTTTTGTAGTACAAAAGGACTGAGAATTTTTAAGTTTTGATCCTCTCTTGTTGGTCAAGAGAAGCCAACTTTATGACATAAGTCTTTTGCTAACCTACTTTTGAGCTAAGCAGGCTCTTATACCGGTCAGGGCAGATTTAACAAAGGCTCAAAATATTCAGGGGAGACTGATCGTTTTCAAAAACTTTCTGGAGAATTTTTATTTCTTCTTTGGTTTGAGTGATCCTTTGTTGGATTCAAAAGCTCATATCTCACTAGTTTTTGGTATTTCAGAGAAGTTTAACCCTGTATTTTTCCAGTCTCCTTATTTTTTTCTTTTCTTCTTCTTTGTAAGACAGTTTAGCGTATGCTAAGAGATCAAGCTTGATAGCTATTAAGTTTGGTATTGATGATAAAAATTTAATTATTTACCTTCAAGTATAGAAGATGAGTATGTATTTGTAATATGTTGGGTAAACAAATTAATCTGGCCTACTATGTTCCATTAATTTTTTTAAGATCTCTATAAACAAAGGGGTTTACTATCACAAATATTTAATCATTTCTTAACATAATATTCTAACAGAATAAACCAATATATGAGATTAAAAATAGTAAGTTCAGAAACTAAATATATTAAATCAAAATAATAGTCTAAGTAGATGACACACCCAAATTACTGGGACTAATTACCATTTACAAAAAAACATTCCCGGTACCGTTGAATTAGTTGCTATGGCGGCAACTAGATCATAATCTATACCCGGCCTTTTTTTGCTTACTTCTACTACGTACATCTCTGACTCCACAGTATCTTATTAGCTAGTAAGCAATAGTATTAATAATGCATGAGATGTGGAGCTCAAGTATAGAACTAGTTAGCAATATATTTCTGCTTGTCTCTAGAGCTAGGAGATGTTCCTGTCTCATAGAATGCATTGGTGATGTACTAATAATTCATAGAATGAAAACCAACTTCATACAATTGTGGGTGGTAAAAAAATTAGTCTGCATAGTCCTAGTGGCAGAGCTAGAATTACAAGTTTAGTGGGACACAATTTAAAAATCTCTAAATAAAATTTGTGTATGTTTAAATAATGTTACTTACGGTGATCGTCTTCAAAATGATTTTTATATTTAAATTGAATATCAGCTTCACTAGCCTTGCTAATATGATGATGTTGTCAACATAAGAATTTGAGAAATCATTTAATTATCAACATATAAATTCTTTTAAATGATGAATACGTAAAAATTATGTTATAATTTCAATTGCTCATTCAATTTTTTTGGTGGTAATAAGGAAACCTAACCAAACCTAAAAAACAAATACTTAAATAGAAAAACTTGAAAGAGATAGAGTAATTCTATTTAAATAGGTATTGAAAAAATGGTGTAATTGGTGATGTTAACTAAGCCATAAAGTTACTCAATCTAGAGATAACTTAGGGTTGTACAGAAAGAAAAAAAAACTCATGTGGGGGGATCGAACCTCAAACTAGTAGCATACAAGCCAATTACACTACCATTAGGGCACACGCTATGAATATGACTCTTTAATATCTTGACTGAATTTATCACAAAACTGAGTGAAACACAGGCCCCACCGTTCCCCTGTGTGGAACACAGGCCCCATCGTTTCTCTGTGTGGCTCTGCCTCTGTATAGTCCCGCAATGCAAAGTTGATTAAGAGAGTTGTCCCAAATTTGAAGTATTTTCTTTCATTGAGCACAAAGCACGGTGCAACTTAGAATACAATGTCCATATATGTTTTCATCACATTAATCATAAAAATCATTTGGAACATTGGTTATATATGAAAATTGAATCTTGTAAACCAATCAAGCATAGCAAAAGTCCTCCTCCTTGAGGATCTACAATACATAAAATTACTTGGAGAATTATATCTTATCTAGAAACTTATAAAATAGAAGAACCTAGTAAATGATTTCATGGAGATGTATATGTCACACAGTCTCCTAGACTTATATTTGTCGTCACATAACCCAACCCTATGTTTGATTGTGCCCCATATTTCTAGTACCAAACTATGACTGTTTTGAATGATTGTAGGATGGTTGTTCCTCCAATGAGTTACAAAATGATGCTTCTTGGATAAGGGTGTGTTGTTAATGGATAACCATTTATCCTAGTCTGCCTTTAAGAGGCTAAGAATTTTGTCCCAAAAGAAAAATGCATGTCAACTAGTGTCATATATATGCAATCTGATCATCCCCAATGTAATTATAATTCCTTGTTCATTATTAGCTTGAACATATATTTAAATCTTCCTATTGGCTACCATGAGTACCATCTAATTGTATATGGTGTCCTATCTATGAACCGACGATCATTATATCCTCAATCTACACTTAGAATGTGATCGAAGTTTTCCGTTGTAATGTTGTTTCTCCCCATCAGGAAAAAGGATTATTATATCCTCAGTGGCATGCACGGCTTCTTCTCCTATAGCCTCCATCAAAACATATGACTAATTAAGCTTTTGCCTTGTTTTTGTTGTCCCTGCCGGCTATCTGGATAAGTGATATCTAACTAGCTAGTAGTCGACACCAGCTATACTTATTGTCCTAGCTAGAAACAATGTATAGGCAAGCCAACAAGAGTCTACTATAGACATGCATACAAATATAATTTCCTTTTTAGAAATATAGGAAAGGTTCCGATGAGAATCATCTTGTTAAGCATTAGTTGAACACTTTAAAATTAATTGTTTATTACACTTATTTTTTAATTAAATTTTTACATCTTAACTGTTGGCATTTTAGATTAAAATGGTGATCATTAAGGTATCGAACTAAATCAAATCAATGGACGATCTAAATCTATCAAATAAGAATCATTCTTGGCTAAGGACTTCCTTACCAAGAGTTTGGTGCAAATTTCATTAATTTGACCCACTTTTGGATTAAATTTTCCCATCTTAACCATTCACAATCTATATATATATATATATATATATATATCATCTCTACAAAATTTCAGCTGATTTGGTAATCGTTAAGGTCTCGAAAATATATAAATACAATGAACGAACTGAATGTGTTCAACCGGAACCGTTCGTGTTCTTCTCTGTAAATCACAGTTTTAAATGTCTTAACGATAACCAAATAAGCTGAAATTTTGCAGAGATGATCTACTCATATATATCTAGAAACTGAACGGTTAAGATAAGAAAATATAATCTAAATGTTGACCAATTCAAGAAATCCTTACCAAAGCTTAGGTAAGACGTCGTTAGCTTAGGTAAGAATGTCCTTACCTTGAGTTTGGTAAGGATTTCTTGAATTGGGCAATATTTAGATTATGTTTTCTCATCTTAAACGTTCAGTTTCTAGATATATATGAGTAGATCATCTCTGCAAAATTTCAGCTAATTTGGTTATCGTTAAGGCATTCAAAATGTGATTTATAGAGAAGAACACGAACGGTTTCGGTTGAACAAATTCAGTTCATTCATTGTATTTATACGTTTCGAGATCTTAATTATTACCAAATCAGCTGAAATTTTGTAGAGATGATCTATACATATATATCTAGATTATGAATGGTTAAGATGAGAAAATTTGATCGAAAAGTGGGTCAAATTAAGGAAATCCGTACCAAACTCTTGGTAAGGACGTATATATATATATATATATATGTATATATATATATATGTATATATAGTCCCTATCCAAAGCGAACATTCACTCTGTTCAATCATTGCCAGTCAGTATCGAGTTATATATGTCTTGATCATCTCTGCAAAGTTTCGTCTAATTTGGTGATCATTTGGATACCGAATTAGATTGAGTAAGTCAATAAAATAAAATTTGTTTAAGTAGAACCGTTCGTGTAAATCACGATTATAGAAGACCAAACAATCACCAAATTGAACGAAACATTACAGAGATGATCATGACATATATATCTAGATACTGACAGGTTATGATCGAAAAAATTGACCGAAAAGTGAACGAAATATGGATATTCACACTTTAATTTCAATAATAAAGACATATATATATATATATATATATATATATATATATATATATATATATATATATGTCTTTACTCTTGTTCTTGATCCTTCTTGTCTGCTGCAATCTTTGTATTAATTTGACTGAATCTACATCCATTATTTAGAGACCTCTAATGAGTAGTACCTGTTGGAGAGGAGATATCTCACATCAAAAAAGGGATAAATAAAATACAACATAAATGTGGGTGGATCATACCTAATTATACCGAGGTCTTTTGTAGTTAAAACCCCAATACCTTAAAGGTGGTTAATTAAGTTGGGACAGTATCAGTACAATGGTGATCCACGGGCCACGCTGTTCCCAGTTCAAGTTGGTATCAGAGCGGACCTCTCTTCAATTACTTCTCACAGCATAACAGGGGAAAGTCTCTCAACATAATGAGCTCAAATTTGGGTTCATCGAAAAGTCTTTGGCTTCATATCATACCAAGTGTCTGTAATGGGTCTTGGACCGCATATCCCAATTTCTGAAATAGAAATTGGACCAAATCATATTCCGAATCAAATTACCGATTTTCGATGTGGAATTGGACCAAATCCAATTACAAGTGCATACATAAAAAGTTAGGTTGCACGTGAGGGGGAGTGATGGAGATGAAAGATCCCACATAAAAAAAAGATAAATAAAATACAACATATATGTAGGTGGATTATACCTAATTATACCGAGGTCTTTTGTAGTTAAAACTTATTATCTTAAAGGTGGTTAAGTTGTGACAATATCGATACAATAATGATTTACGGGTTACGCTTGTTCCCGTTTAAGTATATTTGTAAACATCGAATTATTGTGTACAATATATCCAGATGTGGTGGACATATACACACACAGAGACGACATTGTTTCAGACAACTGAAAGTTTGAAGGGACATGAGCTACAAAAGGTCGATGAAATTTTCCTCTCATGCATTTTGGTCCCATATGTCTCCGAGGGAGACAAAGCCAGCCGCCCCCTCAAAGCAACAATTGCATTTTTACTGCTTCAAATCCTTTGGCCTCCATATCCAAATCCAGTGCCATACATATTCAATTCCAGTCGACAAGTTAATCGTCATGGTCCACTCCATAGCACAAAAGCATTCACAACTACCATCCTCTTTTTTGACCACCTTACTAACCAATTTCACTTTTACAAAACCCTTTTCTTCAAGAACCCTAATTAAGGGTCGCCCTCAGTCCAACGACCACCTTGACTGCAAAGCAGAGCTATTATAATGGAAAAGAAGGGTTCGTGGTAACTTTATAGAGCTTTTGCATGCCCTAATTGGGAGGAGTATAGAAAAGCAAAAGCTGTAGGATATTAGGGTGTAGTTTTATTGAGGGGTGAAGAGGTTAAAGATGGTTAAAGGTGGGTGGTGAGACGAAGAAGAAGAAAGTTGGCCGGCTTTTGTTTCATGTGAACCGGCGACTATCACGGCGGTGTGTAAGTAGAGACTGTAAGAGCCGACACACAGAAAGAAGCTGCAAAAAGAGGGTCGTAGTCTCATATATAGGTCACATGATACCATTAGTTTCTGAAAAAGTGTAAAGCACAGACCAATAAGAGAGAGCTAGCAGCAGCAAGATTCCGGATCTAGCTATCTAGGTTAGAAGATCTGTAAAATTTGAAGAGCTCGCTGGCATATGGATCGCCAACATGAAATTGTTGCTCAATCAAGCTCCATAATAGATATATCCTTCTTGTTTGTTTACTTCTTGGATAATGTTCTTTGGTTCTTCCTTGTTTTGTTTTGTACGATTTAATTTCTTTTGAAGGGAAGATGCTCTTATGCCAATTGCCAGAAAATTTAGCATGTAGTCTAACTCTTAATTCTTTTTGATGAAAGACGTTGTGTGTTGCTCTCAAAACCTTAATTAATTAAATTGTTGAATACAAAAAGACGATAAAGTTTAAATCTATTATAAAGATTCAAAATAATTATAAAAATTATAAAGTTTCTCATTGATTATAAAGTTTAATCTCTGATTATAAAGACTCAAAACCTTAATTAATTAAATTGTTGAATACTATAATTTTTCTAGTATATGTTTAAGTAGAATAAAATTATCTCTATTCTTTTTTTATTATTCATAAATATGAGTCATTTATATTAGAGAATTACATAATATATATTGGGACATACAAGAAAGCCCACATAGATATCATATTACATAAAGCTCATAGGCTCGGTATGACAATAACCTCGGGGTGGATAAAGTTTCTTCCTCCCTTCTTCTACACTATTTTATGCTTGGTTCGGTGAATTTTCAGGTCATTTTTCTAAAACTCTAAAACATATATGCACCTGGATGCCGACATCGCAAGCCTAGCTGTTGGTAGATGTGTGCTGCTACCGAGCGCTATGCGCAGACGCGCACACAACTGCCAAGCGTTGTGCGCTGGCACATGTGCCGCTGCGTAACCGTTGTTGCCTGATGCTGCTGATATCTATTGAGCGCTGCCTAGTGCAGTTGCCGAGCACCAACTGCCAAGCGATGGCTGCCAATAGCTACTGAGCGTTGCAGAGCGCAGTCAAGCACCAGTTGTCGAGTGTTGTTGCCCATAGCTTCTGAGCGCTATCAAGTGCACCTGCCGAGCGCTGTCGAGCACCAATTGCCGAGCAATAAGCAACAACTGCCGAGTGTTGTCAAAAACCAGCTAGGAAGTGTTGGAGCTGGGGTCAAGTATAGTGAATGGTGCCGAACACTAGGTGTCGAGCGCCTCGCGCTAGCATGCTCTGCTACCGAGCACCGTGCACCAATACATGTTCTTAGGTCCGTGTTGTGTTGTATCCAACGCTGGTTTATTTTATGCTATTAAAGGGTTTCTTGTGCCAATTCGCGTTGTGTAGGAACAACGCTAGCTTATATTTAAATATCGAAACCACCTGGTCTCTAAAATTTATCTTGCTTGAAATGTTGTATACAAAGCCTTATGGAGAACTCTCACGAGGAGTTTGATATTAAGACATAACTGAACCGCAAGCTAGCTCTTTGGGATGTTTTGGAAGAACGGTTTAGCAACATCCATACAAATTCTTCACCGAAGCTCCAATGCAAATGGATATTATGCAGCTGCTGGATAATACCATTGTGGAAAAGAACAATAGGGTCACGCGGTGCATATGTGCACGACATGTAGCAACTGCATACAAGAGGTACAAAGAGTCCCTAGAGGTACAAAGTTATTATGTATATAAATATACATGCAATCACCTATAAATATTCAAGAAGGGCTGCATTCGAGTGCATTGTCCCTGAAATTCTGGGTTGCACACCAGTTGCCAGGCGCTGCACGCCAGTTGCCAAGCGCTAGATGTCAGCTGTCGGGTGTTGTGCATGAGCTGTCGAGTGTTGTGCACCTGCTACCAATCGAGTGTTGTGTGCACACTTGTCCTGCGTATGCACAGATGTCGCCACTACTGCCAAGGAGCATGACTCCCCCTTTGCTCTTGGTACTGCCTCCCTATCTTATGTTGAGACACCCAACGATGTGTTGGTTGATTTCACAGATGAAGGATATTTGTCAGATCCGCACAAAGGACGTTCTCAAACTAGTTATGTATTTACCATTGGGAATATGGAGATTTCATGGAAGTCTACTAAGCAGACTCTTGTGACGACATCTTCAAATTATGTAGAGATCATGGCCCTACATGAAGCTGTTCGTCAATGTGTATGACTATGATTTGTCTTCGGACACATTAGAGGAACAAACGGTTTGAGATCCACCACAAACAAGCCTACATGCATTTATGAAGACAATGCAGCCTGTATCGAGTAGAAGAAGCTGGAATACATCAAGGGTGACAATACAAAACATATCTCATCGAAGTTCTTCTACAATCAACAACAGCAAGCCTTCCTCAACATTCAAGTGAATCAAGTGAGTTTAGAAAACAATTTACCAAATCTCTGCCAAAGTATACTTTCGAGAAGCATGTGAAGAACATTGGAATGCGAAGACTATCAAACCTCTCCGACTGAGTTACACATCAAGGAGAGCCTCGCTCACATGGCTGACTCACGATCAAGTAGCATAGTGCGTTGTACTCTTTTGTCCTTCGTCTAAGGTTTAGTTTTTCTCTCACAAGGTTTTCACTTGGCAAGGTTTTAACGAGGCAACACCGTATGCACCATCCGACATGACGACACGCGACACAAGGAGGAGTATTCTAGGATAATTGGATTAGTGTATGTGTGTATGTGTGTGTCCTGGTCCATGCCAAGCCTATGGGTATTATGTAATAGGATATATCTATGTGGGCTTTATGAAAATTCATTAAATCAAGCATACACTATCAGAAAAAAAACTTTAGCAGACGAAATGACCAAAAACAGGCCGATGAATTTTTTTTCGTCGGCTAAGTTAAATTTTCATCGGCTAAAGTGGAATTTTAGCTAATGAAAAAAAATTTCATCAGCTAAATTAATTTTTTCTTCAGCTATAGTCTGTGAACTTTAGCCGACGAAATTTAAAAAGTTTTGCTGACGAAATTAGGGTATTTCGTCGACTAAAGTATTTTTTAGTTACAAAATTGCACTACGGATATTTCGGTGTCCCATTGATAATTGTGATATCAATCTGAAAGCGTAACGGGCGTACGGGTAAAACACATGGCTAATGCCATGATATATGAGTTTTTTTGTCATTTGAATTCGTTTAAGGCTTCAAAATGCAGTTTTTTAAACACTTAACACACGAAAACACCTATATCTGCATCTATATGAGGAATTTTGGTAGAACCTTTAACACAACAAACTCTCACCATGATGATACGCAACTGTCCATCTAAAAATTTTAAGACATTTACCCCTCTATGATAGGGCTCCCCATATGGATAAATAATGATAAATAGTAGGCATGTTGTGATTTCGGTTATCAAAATTCACAATCAAAAATACGACCATCAGATGTCATAAATATATTGAAATATTTCTATGGTAAAAAATTCAACTTGATCTAATAAATTTAAGGGCTTCATCTGGACGGTCAATCCCGTAAGTCAAACCCCTAAATTGTATTGACCGCAACTATCGGCACCGAGACTTTACTGGAATTATGTGATTTTTTCAACCGTAGATGTATTTCACTATTCTGGTCATATCTTATTTTATGACTTTTTTGAGTTTGAAGTTTCTACGTAGAGTTTGTTTTTGAAACAGAACATTTACTTAAAGTTTAGTAAACAAGTTATACAAAAATCCGACCATTTGATATGATCATTATGTCAAAATATGTCTATAGAACAAAAATTCAACTTGATCTGACAATGTTAAAGGCTCGATACTTACAGTCAATCCCATAAGTCAAACCCCTTAACGCATGGAAACGGATATTTGACCGTCTAAATTACGTATTTTGCCCGGACCTTCAACTGAAAATAGTTTCAAATCGATGAAACATAACCAGTGGTATAAAAATTTTATGAAAAATAACCACCGGAGATAGGACTACCTCTAGGGAGAAAGAATGAAAAATTGCTTTGATCGCAACTATCGGCACCGAGACTTTACCAGAATTACGTGATTTTTCAACCGTAGAAGTATTTCACCATTCCGGTCATATCTTATTTCACGACTTTTTTCATTTGAAGTTTCTACTTATAGAGTTTAGGGTTTTAGCCGACGACATCGGCTAAAGTTAAATAAATAAATAACTATAGCCGACAAAATTAGGGTAATTCGTCGGCTAAAGTTAAATAAATAAATAAATAAAATAAACTAATAAATATAGCCGACGATTTTTAATAAATTTTGTCGGCTAAAGTTAATTAAAAATTAAAAAAAAATTGGCAGGAATTTTGAAAATTTTGAACTTTTTCTGACTAAAATTTTGAACTTTAGCCGATGAAATTAGGGTATTTCATCGGCTTAAGTTCAAAATTTTCAAAATCCCTGATGAAAGTTTTAAATTTTTCTATATCTTTCATTTTCCTCCTTCTCCTCCTCTTCATCTTCCTTCTTGCTCCTGCTCCTCCAACTCCTTCTCCTCCTCCGGCGGCAACAACTCCTCATCCTCCTCCTCCTTCTCCTCCTCTAACTCATTCTCCTTCTCCTTCTCCTCTTTCTTCTCTGCCTTCTCCACTCCCTCTCCTAGCCTTCTCCTCCTCATCCTCTCCTTCACCCCCTCCTCCTAGCCTCCTCCTCTTCCTCATCTTCTTCTCCTCCTCACTAGTGGATTTGGGCTCTTAGGCGACTGAATATTTTCGTCGGTTAAGCTAATTATTCCGTCTATCAGGATCCTAGCCGACGGAAATTCCGTCGGTTAAGATCCGTCGACTAAGACGCGTCGGTGAAGATCCTTGCTGACGGAACAAAATATTCCGTCTGCTAAGGTACATCTTAACCGACGGAATATGTTCATCGTGGCCGACGCAAAATTTCGTCGGCAAAGAGTATTGCCGACAGAATCATGTCGTCGGTTAGAAAATTGTCGACTATAGATACATCTTAGACGACCACAAAATTCTTCTTTACAGACGGAATATTTCGTTGGCTAAGAAGCAACTATCTTAACCGACGGAATGTTTTCGTCGTCTACGACATAGCAGATGAAAAAAGTTTACTCTTATCAGACGAAATATTTCGTCTGCTAAGATTGTTAACTCTTAGTCGACAGAAATTCTATTTTTCCGTCGGTAAAAGTGAGATCATTGCCGACGGAAAATCGTTTCTTCCGTCGACTAGGACTATACAAATATTTGTTTATTTGTTTATTTTTTCATTTATTCTTTTTGATTTTGAATTTATTTTTCTTTTCATAAATTATTATTTATTTGTTTTGATTTTTAATTTATTTACCGATAAAATTCATAATATAATATGAATTTTTGTTGTTATAGAAATAATTATAATATTTAAACTTAATACTAAATTATTATTTATATAAAAATTATACATTAATAATAAAATTGTTCATACATAAGAAAAATGTTTAGACATTTAAAAAATCATCGGCGTCAAATGTCGGAGAAGACTATGGAGGAGGAGTTGAAGACGACTGTGGAGAAGGAGTCGTAGAAGGCTGAGGAGGAGCCGTAAACAAGTCAGGAGGAGCTTCGATACCAAAGCGAGAGAAGATGAAATCCATCCGTCCGTTCGTTGTACCACGCATTTCTTGCTTAAGCGTGCTCAGTCCGCTGCTTCCAATGCTGGACCTCCATATGTCTGTGACCTCTCGAAGCCGCTCTGTCTCTCCATTTGGAGGCCCACGACTACGCATGGTCGAGCTGGATGAGGACTGGCTCAAGTCTCTCTCACCTCCTTGTCCCATCCCTTTTATCTTTTTGCCTTTACGCTTGATCAGCACAGCATTCAACACATCAATTTGTTGTGATGCTATGTTTTCCATGATTTGCTCCTCCATAGCTTCAGAGTTTGACTTCTTAAAGCTTGTTTTTCGTGCTTCTACCTCCTGAAGCATCTTGTCCTGCATAAACAAAATAATACTAAGTATCCAAATTAATAAAGTGAAATAATAAAATTATTAATTAAAGGAAATATACTTACATATTTCTGGGTGGCCAATTCATCCCCGGGTCTCACATAGCTCAGCTCGAATCCCTTGATGATCGGCAACGGCTCACCTTTGTTCCTCAGATTCTCCATAATGTAGACGATAGGAGAAGACCCGTTGTGGTGATGCATCTTCTTCAAACCACGGATCTTCTTGTTAGCCTCCGAGAGTTTTTGATACACAATTTAATTAAAATATCATTATTATTATTATTATTATTATTTTTAAACATATATTCACTAATATCTTAGTTTAAATAAATAATGTATGTATAAACTTAATTTACAAAATTGTATTATAATATTTAAAAGGAAAACCTTGAACCCATCGCTCTCAAAACGCGTGCAAAAAAATGTCCACTCATCCTCTCCCATAAAACTCTCCCGGCATTCCTCCTGCTCCATGCTCCTTGTAGACATTGTGACACTGCCATTTCCACTCCTTATACCTTGATTGTGCAGTGTCCATAATCCACTTGAACGTCACCTCGTCATTTTCATCCCAAGAGTACGATGGTTAAGAAAAAAATTTAAATATTAATACAAATAATATGTATATTAAATTGTCAAAATTAATCACACTAAGTAAATTACATGAGAATTTACTTATCGACAATATGTTTCACACCTTCCACTGCTCCGGTTTCTCAAGGTCATGGAAAGTCTTAGCCCTGATCTCAACTAGGGACCGTACGGCTGACCCTATGTCTTTGACCAAAAGACTGTTCACCCCCTTCAGCTTTGGTCCTTTCATTCGAGGGCAATACTCTACCGGTATTTCCCCTAGTCTCTTGCACAAAGTCTCTGTTGTCTTTCCACACACAAAACCCCGTTTATTTTTCGGTGGGGGATCTGCATGAAATCAAACAAAATATGCGTCATTGAACTTATATTTTACAAACTAAAAATGTGGCAAGTTAATATACGTAAATGAATAAATAAGTAAATAAAATATGCTAAAAATAAATAAATATAATATAATAATAAGACTTGAAAATAAAATATTTACAAAATAAAGAAATTAATTAAGTTTTTTATTTTATTATTACATTTTATATTGTATTTAAAAATTCATTTAATTAATTTTTATTGTTGTTATTTTATTTAAAAAATAAAATAATTAATTTTGATTAATTTAAATGTTATTGTTCTTAGTTTAGTTATCAAAATAAAATAATTAATTTTTATAATTAATTAATACTTATAAAAGTTAATTGTTACCTGTGCTTGTGGCCTTAATTTGCTTTGCAGCGGGCACTCACTTTGGGCGACGAAAACATGTGACTTCGCCTGAGAGCCAAAAAAAGTCGCCTAAGGTAAAATTTAAATCGACGAAAACTGAAATCGTCGCCTAAGGTCCAGTCTTGGACGACGACAGGAAGTTTCGTCGTCTAAAGCCTAACCATCGTCGCCTAAGAGGGTCATTCTTAGGGGACGACATTGTCGTCGCCTAAGGTCCGAAAACTTTGGGCGACGACGTCCTTTCGTCGCCTAATAGTGACCCTCTTAGGCGACGATTTTTTTAAAACTTCAGGTGACGAATTTTTTGGTTTCGTCGTCTTAGAGTCCATATATTCCCAGATCTAGACATCAGCTCACTCGGGAAAAAAAAGGGAAGAAAATTTCAGTTGTTGTCGAAATCTTTACATATCATACTCAGTTTGTGGAGCTATATATAGGTACGTATATGTACGTGTATATATGTTGTTTTTGAGTTTTATTTGAGTTGATGAATTGATAGATTTTGAGTGTGTGATTTAGTTGATCGATTAATCTGTCCCTAGAGCTATCAACACTGCTGGTATTGACAAGTATTGACTGTATATGTAAAGGCCTCAAACGAAAAAAAGTCATGAAATAAGATATTACCAGAACAGGGAAATACTTCTACGGCTGAAAAATCACAGTATTCCGGTAAAGTCTCGTTGCCGGTTGTTGGGGTCAACGCAATTTTACCATATTTCTCCCTATGTGTAGCCCTATCTCGGGTGGTTATTTTTGGTAAAACTTTTATATCGGTAGATGCGTCTCGTCGATTTGAAACTATTCTCAGTTGAAGGTCCGGCCAAATTATGTGATTTAGAGGGTCGGATCGCCGTTTCCGTCCGTTTAGGGGTTTGACCGCACAGTTTGACCGTACGGATCGAGCACTTAATGTTTTCGGATGGTCTTGAATTTTTTCGCACACACATAATTCATGATGGTGCTTATATCTGACGGTTGGTTTTCCGTTTCTCATTTTCGATGATCAAAATCATAACATACCTACTAATGTTGTATAACTTGTTTATACAAGCATGGAGTTCAAGTATCGTTTTTAATACAAACTATATGTAGATGCCTCAAACACAAAAAAGTCGTGAAATAAGATATTACCAGAACGGTGAAATACGTCTACGACTGAAAAATCACGGTATTCTGGTAAAGTCTCGATGCTGGTTGTTGGGGTCAACGCAATTTACCATATTTCTCCCTATGTGTAGCCCTATCTAAGGTGGTTATTTTTGTTAAAACTTTTATACCGGTGGATGTGTCTCGTTGATTTGAAACTATTCTCAGTTGAAGGTCCGGCCAAATTACGTGATTTAGAGGCTCGAATCGTCATTTCCGTCTGTTTAGGGGTTTGACCGTACAGATCGAGCACTTAACGTTGTCAGATGGACTTGACTTTTTTCCCACACACATAATTCATGATGGTGTTCATATTGACGGTCAGTTTTCCGTTTCTCATGTTCGATCATCAAAATCACAATGGGCTGAATGTATAAAAGTCACATAAACCCCTCTCTTGGCCGACGAAATATTTCAAATCGTCTCCTAAACAATTTTTTCCTTGGGCGATGATGCTCATCTCTTAGGTGACGACATTCATCTCTAAGGCGACGAAATGTGGCCGTCGTCGCCTAAGGTCTCTCTTAGGCGACGAAATACTTATGTCGTCGCCTAAGAGGTCGAGTATAAGGAAATGTGGCCGTCGTTTCTACAATTAATCTCACTCCCTCTCCCTCTCCGCCTCCCTAACTCTCTCCAATTAATATCACTCCCTCTCCCTCTCCTCCGCCTCCCTCTCCCTCTCACAAACAAGGAGAAATCGACAGAAAGAAAAGGCAGCAATGAAAGCTAAATGAAACTTAAAAGATCAACTGATATATGAGGATCCAAATTATTGTAACCACGTAACTAACCAAGCAGCTAGCTACTAGACGGTTCTGAGAAACTCCCAAGGTAGAACACTTAGGCGACGAAACTGGCGTCGTCGCGTAAGATCTAGACTCTTAAGCGACGACGCCAGTTTCGTCGCCTAAGAACAATACTCTTACGCGACGAAAAGTTGTTCGTCGCGTAAGAGTCTAGATCTTAGGCGACGACTCCAGTTTCGTCGCCTAAGAGCGAGACTCTTAAGCGACGACGGCTGTTTAGGTAACGAAATGTGTGTCGTCGCCTTAACTTAACTCTTAGGCGACGACACCTTTGTCGTCGCCTAAGGTCTCACTCTTAGGCGACGATAAGGATTTCTTTCGTCGCCTAAGATTTTGGGCGACAGATTTCTTGGGACGACACCTTAGGTGACGACGCTTCGTCCCCTAAGATCTTGGGTGACGAACTTTTTTAACAGGGTGACGAAATTGCTTCGTCGCCCAAACACTCTGTTCTGGTAGTGACTAGGAACATGCCTGCTAGTGGTAGAAGACTTGGTGGACGGTGCCGATGTTTCGGTCGTTAGCTCAGCAGTGGAAGCTGTACCGGATGTGGTGATCGTTGGCCTGATGATCAAAGGAGGAGCCCCTTGTGGTACTGTTCCCCTCGGCAAAGGTGTGGGCTGCCTGGCAGTAGCCTGCTTACGTATGACCTCCGTCAACTGTGAGGCCTTATCAGACCGTTCCTTCCTCTTCCTAATGATTGGCATCCTGAAGAAAAAAAATCAAAACTCAATAAAGGAAGTTATAAACTACAAATAGAAACAAAAACATGTCAACAAGTAATCAAACATCAGGAACATAACAATATATGCATCTCAGATGTTGAATTGTTCCAAGGATGTTGTCACAAACATTATTTTCTATATGCATGACATCCAAGTTGTGTCTGATTTTCAACGTTGACCAATAAGGCAACTCAAAGAATGAACTCTTGTGCGTCCAATATACTTAAATTCATCAGGCGTGGGAGGATTCAAGTCAGTTACATACTTGCTGCTGCTCAAAGTTCCAAACCAGTGCTAGTTTAGCTTATCCAGAATCCATTTACCAGACCTCATTTATGGTTTCGGCCCATGCTCCTGAGTTCCATAAAATGCTTCTGTATCGAACCGCCATGGGTAATCCTCTGCAAGCCATCTACGGGATCCTAAGTAAACAATTCTGTTGGCGTGGTGGCTCAAATTGACTCGATCTATACATACAAGGCAAGCTTTGTATCCATGGGTAGTTTGACCAGACAACATCCCTAAAGCAGGGAAATCACTGATGGTGAAAATAATTGCTGCTTTCATCCAGAATGAAGTCTTGTCATACCTGTCAAAAGTATAGATTTCATATTCCTATAACTGCAGGAGCTTGTCTATTAATGGCCTCAGATACACATCCAAGCACTTTCCTGGAGAATACTTGCCTGGAACTAACAGAGTAAGAAAATTATACTCTGTTCTCATTCACATGTGAGGAGGTAAGTTGTAAGAAAATACAATCACTGGCCATATACTGTAAGACAAATTCTTGTCTCCTGTAGGATTGAATCCGTCTGTTGCTAGTCCAAGTCTGACATTTCGACAATTCGAGGCAAATTCAGGACATGAACTGTCAAAGTGCTTCCAAGCCTCCCCTCTGCGGGGTGTGTAAGATTATCCGGATCTACCCTATCCGGCCCTTGGTGCATTTCGTGATGCCATCTCATATCCTTGGACATATGTGAAGACATATAGAGACGTTGTAGATGAGGACCCAATGGGAAATAGCGAAGAACCTTCCTTAGAATTGAGTCTGTCTGTCTAGAACTAGAGTGTGCTTCATACCTTGGCTCATAGCAGTGTGGGCAGTTAATTGCATCCGTATAATCTTTGCAGTAAATTATGTAGTTATTGACATAAGCATCAATCTTGATGTACTCAAGATCGATGTCACGCAAGATGCTTTTGACCTTGTCAAAATTTTCCGTACAATTGTTATCAGCAGGAAGCAATTCATTCAAAAGTGCAAGGTGATCGTTAAAACAAGGAATAGTCTTGTTTCTCTTGTTTTGATACTCATCTGCTTCATGACAGATTCCAATACAGTATGCTCACTTCCGGGATACAACGGTATTTGTGCTTGCCGACGAAGCTTGTTATAATTCTCATAGTAGTCATTACTGCCGACCTGAGAGACATCCGACAAGGTTGTATTGCCGTAGTCGTGTGGCACACTTTCATCATATGTTGAGGCGTATGGAAAAACATCATTTAGGAAATTTATCACAGCAGGGTCCCTATAATTGGCGCTAGAAGACTCGCCCTGTTTATGTTGTCCTTGAATATCTACAAGTGTGGGCATCTGTTCAGGAATTTCGCCGTGCCATGTCCAAGTCATATAACTGGGACAAATACCGTATTGTGACAGGTGAAGATACATGTCCTTAAAAGTTACATGAGTAGCGGATCTATTGCGACATTTTGTGCAGGGGAAAATGTGCAAAACTTGTCCAGGAAGAGTGTGTAGACGGACGAACTCAATAAACTCAAAAATTCCTCTCATGTATGGCACAGACCCTTTATCTAACTGCATCGAGCTCCTGTCCATTTTGTAACCTGTAATAAAAGAGGTTACTGCTTATTAATTATTAGAAACACAAATTTATATAATCGATCATAAACTATAAATTTATCACGAAGAAAACGTCATCATCAAAATAAATGAAATTTACTAAAAATAATGATTTAAACAGACAATTATGTATATATATAATATATATATATACATAATTAATAATTCACATATATATATATATTTATATACATCCATATATACAATATATGTATATATATAAATTAACAAATACCTGAAAATATACAAATTGACAAATCTAGAATGATATACCCGAAATTAACAAATATATATATATATATATATATATATATATATATATATATATCAGATATATGCATGGATATAACATCAACAAAACATCGTCAAAAAATAATTGAAATTTAATACAAATAATGATTCAACTTAGCCCAATATTTAAACAACACATATATATATATACATAATTAATAATTCACATATATATATACCTGAAAATATACAAATTAACAAATCTAGAATGATATACCCGAAATTAACCAATATATGTATATATAAATCAAATAAATATATATATATATATATATATATATGTATATGTATATATGTATACAGTCCGGATCAGGAGCGGAGGTCCGTTCCTAAGCTTAGGAATGAATTTCATCATTTTGACGCACTTCCCGATCGAATTTCCTCAAACTTCCTTCTAGACATATCTATATCATCTTGTGTAGATCATTTCTGCAAAATTTCAGCCAATTTGGTGATCAGGAAGACCTTCAAACTTATGTTACAAAAAAGATGGACAAACTGGACAGAATTCTGTCCGTCAGTTTTGTAACGCAAGTTTGAAGGCCTTTATGATCACCAAATTGGCTGAAATATTGTAGAGATGATTTACACAAGATGATATAGATATGTCTAGAAGGAAGTTTGAGGAAATTCGATCGGAAAGTGGGTCAAATGATGAAATCCGTTCCTAAGCTTAGAACGGACCTCCGCTCCTGATCCGCACTGTATATGTATATGTATATATATGTATATGTATATGTATATATATATATGTATATATATATATATGCATGGATATATCATCAACAAAAATCATTATAAAAATAAATAAAATTTAATACAAATAATGATTCAACTTAGCCCAATATTTAAACAACATATATATATATATATATACATAATTAATAATTCACACACACACAGATATATATATATATATATATATATATATATACATAATTAATAATTCACATATATATATACCTGAAAATATACAAATTAACAAATTTAGAATGATATATCCGAAATTAACAAATATATATAAACATCATATATATAAGAATGGATTAAACAAATCTAGATAAAAATATACCCGAAAATAAACGAATTCCGTCAAAAATTAATAAATAAAAAAAGTTAAATAATACATACCAATGATCAAAATGGATAGAGAACTTCAATTCATGAATCAAAATTTTTTGATGGAGAATGGATGAATCAACATGAAAGAAATGGATGGAGAGATGGATCAGAGGAATGGAGGAATGATAGTATATAGATAGAACTTCAATTCATACGTTCTGTATTTATCAGATTTGATTTCACTTAGCCGACAGAATATTCCGTCGGTTTAGAAAAAAATTCATCGACAAAAAAATATTCGTTCTGCACCATGTCAGAGAATTATTGAACTTTATTTTCTTAGCCGATGGAATATTCTGTAAGCTAAGAACACATTTTCGTCGACTAAGAGTTACCTAGTCGACGGAAAATATTTCGTCGACTAAGTGCATACTAGTCGACGGATAAATATTCGTCGACTAGGTGACTCTTAGTCGATGGATCAAATTTCGTCGACCAGGTAACTCTTAGTTGACGAAATATGTCAACTGAATTTATCTGTCGGCTAGGAGTATCGTAGTCGACGAAAAATTTCCGTCGGCTATGATAATCTTAGTCGACGGAAAATTTATCCTTTCCAACGGAAATATTTCTATTGGCTATGGTAATCCTAGCCGACGGAATAGTCCTGGTTCCGTCGCCTAATAGCACAAATCCACTAGTGCCTTCTCTTCTCCTCTTCCATCACCGATGTAAAAACGAAAAAGAAGAAAAAAATAATCAAAAATACCAGAAATAAAAAAAAGTAAAAAAATAAAAAATAACTATAGCCGACGAATTTTAATAAAATTTGTTAACTCAATTTAAAATAAAATAAATAACTATATATAGCCGACGAATTTTTTTAAATAAAAAATAAAAAATAATAACTATAGCCGACAAATTTTTTTAAAATTCGTCAGCTAAAGTTAAATAAATAAATAAAAATAAATTAAATAAATTACTATAGCTGACGAATTTTAATAAAATTTCGTCGGCTAAGGTCCAACAATTTGTCGGCTAAAGTCCAGATTTTAAGCGACGAAAAATTTCTTCATCTGCTAAATAAATAACTTTAGCCGACGATGAACAATAATTTCGTCGGCTAAAGTCTTGGACGACGACTTTTTCATGACGACTTCTTAGCTGACGACGTTTCGTCGGCTAAGACTTTAGCCGACAAAATTTAAGGTTTAGCCGACGAAAAAATTTCGTCAGCTAAAGTAATTGTTCTGGTAGTGATAGAATGGTGTAGAAGAAGCGAGGAAGAGTCTTGAAGCTTGAAAAATTTTAGGATTTCAAGAAACATATCTCATCGAATTGAAGCTTCACAAACTTGAAGAATTTCGATATAAGACCAAGATGAGCGGCAACAGCGAACCTCGACAGCTAGGTTGTGCAGTGGCAGCAGTGATGCATGGCGGCGACAGGGGAGGTGCAACGGCAGCAGTGATATGCGGCGGCAGCAAGGGAGGAGTATCGGCAACAAAAGTGTGTGGCGGCAACAAGGAAGGTGCGGCGGCCGATCCAAGGAAAAACCCTAACCGATATGGTTTTTTTTGTTTCTTTTATTTTTCTAGGGCTAACCAAACTCTAGGATTAGAGCTCCTGTTGATAATATGTTTAAGTAGAATGAAATTCTCTCTATTCTCTTCTTATTATTCATCAATAAGAGTATTTTATAGGGACTTATATAGTATATATCAGGTCAAATAAAGAAACCCACATAGATATCCTATTACATAAAGCTCATAAGTTTGACATGGATCAAGATACGCACTCATCCAATTGTCCTATAATATTATATACTTTTTTTTACAAATTAAGGATGGAGGTGGGTGATAGAACAAAAAGAAAATCAAAGTCCCCCAAAAGCTATACCAAAGTCAGGAAATGAAAGAATACTTTTTCATGATTTAGGTCTAAAATGTCGAGGAGCGCGCCAAACCAAGCATATTTGGTCTTTCGGTTGAGAAAGTAGTCGATCGAGTTGTTAGAAAGACTTTACATGATCAACAGTTCTAAAATGTTTACTACTGATCTAATTTCGTATGAGATTAGTTGTGCCATATTGTTTTCTTGTGTAATTATTTGTTGGCATTTGCTAATTAGTAATTACGTACGTAGGAACACTGATCCAACAAAGGCTACAAGTCTAATTAGTAGTTAAAGAAAGGGTTAGATACAAATTGAACCTTGATTTCTGGGTGATGGTTAAATTAATAAGACCATTATTATTCATCATTTGGCTTTTAGTAGTAGATATCATAGGCTACCCGACACTAAATATATGTCATGGAGTAAAATCCTCAATATATAATCATGTCCATGTGTATTTGCGGACGTACTTAAACTTTGAGGAATATAATTTCATTGTTGTGATTATACGTTGTAGGAGGATAATTGGTTAATAATTCGGTCAAAAATTATTTTATTACGGAAATGGATGACACCGTCACCTAACAAATGTTTCATAAATCTCATTATGCTAAGATGTTCCTTATAATATTAGACATACATATATGTAAGTTGCACTCCATTGTATTCTTAATTGGGATTGAAGCTACTGAAGGTGTTGGTGCACTCTTTCCTCTTCTGGCCGGTATTGGTGATGATCGAATTACTAGACAGTGTGTGTGTAAAGGACTACACAATTGATTGTCATACTAAACTTAATGTCATGCTGATTAAGGATGGGTTTAATTATGCTAAATTGCATGCTACTGAATTCACCAATAGGATGAGGAAAACCCTAAAACCCTAAATTCACCAGTGGCGTAGTCATGAATTTTAGGGCTATTGAGGTATAAATAATAATAATAATAATAATAATAATAATAATAATAATAATATTTACAATGATATTGGTTCTCGATAAGTGTTATGTGTTCAAGTTGTTGCATAATAGCTAGTTTCATCGACTATATTAGAAAAATATCATTATAGATATATAAAATCAAACAATCACTCACCGAGACTTTATAATGTTTATAACATAAAATAAGTGGCTCATAATCTTGGCTTTCACAACTCTGATAAATACTTTTAAAGGTAGGTTGCAAAATTTAGTGAATTCCCAGGCTGGTTAAGTAAGTTCAGCCTTGAAGTTTATCTGTGAGTGAGACCATTGCCTTTTAATTTTTTTATTTTGACAAATAATCCATTTGAATAAAGAAGTATATATGAATATATGTGCAATGTGAACATGTGATCGAGGTGGTCTAGTGGATCAGTTTCATTGAGAGTTTAGAGGTTCGACCCTCATATAGTGCATATTTTTGTATTTTGTTCAGTAGGGCATCTCACTGGTGAGACACGAATGAACCAAAATTTGCAAATGAAAGGTGAATGAGGCATGAGCCCCACTTTGTCTTTGTATGCCTCCGTCCCTGCCTAGCGCGCCTCAGACGAAACCGAAATCCTCCCATGCTTTTCTATTAGGCAAACCACTTACGTGTCGTCCAGTGAATTCAGCTGCCTTCAAATCTTAATTAATCTTTTTGGACTTGGATGGTTGAGCATCAATTTAGGTCTCCCATGTAGGGGTGGGCATAAATCCCGTAAATCCCGGTACTGTCTCAGTCCTGTCCCGATCCAGGCGGGATTTGAAACTAAAAACACTCGTCCTATCCCGTCCCGTCCTATTAGCGAAACAACGGGACGGGACGCGGGACTGAAATTTTGAATCTCGTTAGGCCCGTCCCGTCTAACTTATTTTTCATAACTAATTATAGAAATCTTATTTTTTCGAGAGATTTCAACTCTCAACTGATCTTTAAAATGTCTTATATAATTTTCATGAAGACACTAAACTCATATATATCAAACAAATTTGTATACTTTTTGAAAATAAGTCAACTAGTCCAAAATCTCATAATTGATATGCATAATTTATTAATGCAGACCCTAACGTTTAAAAAATCATAACTTAATCTAAAAAAATCAATTTCAAGTGATTTAAATTCTAAAATAAGCCTTAAAATGTCTACTATAAATCATATGAAGATACCTAGATGAAACTTCAAATTAAACTGTACGATTTTAAGAGGAAACAAAACTAATGCATGATGGCTGGGATTAGGCTCCTCTCGTCTAACTTTCAAAATTCATAACTAATTGTAAAAACCTTATTTTTGAGTTATTCCAACTCTCAATTAATCTTTAGAATGTCCTCTGTAACTTTCATGAAGACACTAATCTTAAATAACCAACCAATTTATACAGTATTTTAAAAGAAGCCAACTAGTTCAGAATCTCAGAATTTACTGATGCAGACCCTAAACTTTAAAATCATAACTTAATCTAGAAAAATCGTTTTCAAGTGATTCAAATTCTGGGATGAATTTTAAGATGTCTACTACAAATCTTATGAAGACACCTAGATAAAATTTTAAATGAAACTGTATGATTTTTAGAAGAAAAGAAATTGATGCATGATAGTCGGGATTGGGCCTGTCCCGTCCCGATCTCGTCCCGTCCTATCCGGGATTAGGCCCGGCAGGATCAAATCTAAAAAATGTAAAGCCCGTCCCGATCTCGTCCCATGTGTAACAACCGGGACGGGACGTGAGATGACCTCAATCTCGTCCCATCTCGTGCCATGCCCACCCCTACTCCCATGATACCTCCAAACATCTTCAAGTGAAGCTAGCATGATGTTTTACTAGAGAAGGGCGTCGAACCTTGCTGAAACTTTCGTATGATCACTTGACTTGAAGGGTCGTTGCTCTTTGTGTTGCCTTATGCAAGTGCACGCTGTGAAAAACCACCCCTGGTTGATTAAACTACATTTAGGGTTTCGGGTTTCGCTGTTTTTTCTTCAAGGAACCCTAGCTAGCGGCGGAAAATAATAGATGATTCAATACAAAATTACAAATGCATTATTTATCCAAATTTAGTGTGTACTATTCGCGTATTTGAATAAAAAAAATATGTGTAAACTGAACCAAATCATCGTCAACTACCAAACAAGTAAGAATTTCACGGTAACAAGATTCTCAACTAGAATAGAAAACTGAAACGATAATCCACAATTAAATGGTTTGTTTTACAAAAATGAAACGATAATCTATGAACCAGTCATGTCCTCGACTATATATACTCGGCTTAAACTCTTCTCGATCACTATATATATGTATATACATGCAGTTGTAAGCATTCTTTTCATTTCTTCCCGACTGTCACATACAACATTCTGATAACTTGCTATGGGTTCAAATGAGATGAACAATATTGGTGAGGGCAAGAATGGATTGAAAGTGGAGGACAACGATGGCAGCAATTCCAAATCCCAGGTTAGTTTAGGTTTTGTTTTTACGTACATTCTTGTAAACTGTATGACAGTAAAGCCACAATGCTAAAATTCGATTGAAAGTTTATCATTAAACTTCAACTCTTTAATGTCAAGGATGAAATACATGTTAATTATTCCAGGTGTTTGTCCAATGGCGATAAAAGAAAGATTTCTATAGTTCCGATTGCTTTTTTGGTCCGATGAGGATAGTTCCCATAGTACGTTGGTCGAATTCCCTAAATAAAATGCATTTCTATTTCTTTAACAATTTTGACTTGGTCTGATTTAGGTCTTTTATATGTGTATGTACACGACACATGTGAATAGTTGAGATTAGAATATATAATATTGATACATGGGTGATCAAACATATGAATTGTTATGAATGACTACGGTTATATCGTGTACATACATGACCATGCATGCAAGAATTTTCTTTAAAAATATGTATTTCGAGTCTTCATGCCTACTCTCCCGATGTGAAATTGAAAATTGAACAACACTCAAGTGAATAGATCATTTTTTTTCAAATAAAGTGTTGTGTAGATGTTGTAAAATCTTTATAACGAAATCATCAAATATAATAAATTGTGCAGCCATTTCAAGAGTTATCTTTCTAATTTGTCATCCGTTAGATTAAATAAAATATTTCATAAACAAAACCTTTATACGCGTCCTAACAGTGTAATTTTGTTTTAATATATCGACAATATCAATCTAGTGGATCGAATCGGAAATGTGTGTACATAACCCTTGCATAATATACACGTACTGCTAATTAGTAGCTCCTATAAACTGTTTAAGCAAACTTTAAAGAGGCATGTCACATCAGCCCCAACTTGGTGCACATGGAAAATTCTTTAGGGAACACAATTAAAGAGCAAGCTCCCCATCATATCACTCCGAAAATTATATAGCAGTTTCATAATTTCATTGTCACTCTTTTAAAAACATACATTGACCCCTTTTCTCTCTCACCCTCTCCCTCTATATATACTCGCCATTTTCTCAGTTCCACCTTCATCAACACATCTCGCTACAAATAACATTCTCACCCAAGTTTCTTTCTTTCTGATCATACTATTATCATCAAATGGCTCCAAAGGGAGACAATGTCGTAGTATCTAACGTAAAACTTGAGAGGATCTTTAGCATGAAAGGAGGCAAAGGTGAAGCCAGCTATGCCAACAATTCCCAAGCCCAGGTTGGTCGAATTTGATAAAACCATTCACCATGTATTGAGAACTTGATAGTTTTGTTGTTTGGTTTAGTTTATGTTCTTATTGTGTTTTGAAATGACTTTCAGGCCATACATGCAAGATCTATGCTTCACCTTCTCAAGGAAACCCTAGACAGTGTTCAGCTAAGCTCTCCCGAAGTTCCCTTTGTGGTTGTAGACTTGGGCTGCTCGAGCGGCAGCAACACCATCTACATCGTCGATGTGATCATCAAGCACATTACCAAGCGTTACGAGGCCTCCGGAATTGACCCGCCGGAATTCTCAGCTTTTTTCTCAGACCTACCTAGCAATGATTTCAACACTCTCTTCCAGCTCCTCCCTCCTCTGGCCAACTACGGGGCCGGGAGCATGGAGGAGTGCCTCGCTGCCGATAACCACCGCTCATACTTTGTGGCAGGAGTTCCCGGTTCCTTTTACCGGAGGCTTTTCCCGTCCAGGTCCATTGACCTCTTTCACTCAGCGTTTTCCCTGCATTGGCTTTCTCAGGTACATACTGTTCATATTCTGGTCTGTTGCTTCTATCGTTTTTTACTGTAGTTTAAAATATAACGAACTACAAAATTGACAAATAATATATGAAACAGATCGAATATTTTTTTTGGTTACATAAACAGATCGAAATCAATGAATATGCGGCACTTTAAGCAAATCGAAAGTAAACAAAATGTATTATCCATTTCCTATATTTAACATAACATCTGTTTTATATTGCCGGCTTTGAGTAGGTCAAAAGTAAAATGCCAAGAAATTCTGGTCTTCAGAGTTGCGAGAGAAAGTAGCTAAGTTCGTAAAAGACAGTGATAATTGTTTTGAAGCAGAAACATTATTTATATCCCTCAGTCAATTTGTACAAATTTAAATATTTTCATAGTATGGTAATTATTGATATCCTTTACCCCCCATTTTTTCTTTTTACAACCACAATATTCTTGATAAATTTATCTATATAGTAGAATCTCGATAAATTAATACTCGATTGATTAATAACCTTATTAAAATAATATTTTTTATCGGTTCAGAGTTAGAGACAACGTGCTAAATTAATAATTTGCTAAATTTATAAGATAATACAAATACGAAAATTTACATAGGTCCTAATGAATATATAAATTAATAATTCCTTAATATATAATTTTTTATTCATTTATAAGGATTTCATAAAGAATGAGTTAATTGTCACTTGTCGTTCTTGAAAATTGAGGTCACCTTGATCACTTGATCAATTTCATATTATCATTTGGCTCACTTATAAGTCGAATTTTTCTAAAATCTCCTGTTGCAAATGATTATGAGTGCTACTTGAATTTTTTATGTTGTATTCACACAATGTTTTACGTATTTCATCTGTCATTATCTATTTTTTTACTCATTTAAGATGAGAAGTCATTCTTGTTCTTTTGATATGGTACATATGTGATTATTACTTTTGTATATGAAATAGAGTTTTGTGTATTTAATGTTCATCTAATGAACTAATATAGTACTTCGAACTAACATAACACGTTGAAAAAATGTCATACATCAAATAAAGTAGCATATTTAATTATATATACGTAATAGATTCGTCAATATAGTCATTTAATAATGTACAACAGTATTATTTGTGTTGAAAACACATAAAAATCATATTTAAGAAAGTAAAAATATTGGTAAATTAATAAGTTATTAAATTATCGATAAATTAATAATTTATTAATTTATCTATTAATTAATATCTCACTAAATTAATAAATTTTATATTCCTAACATTTTTAATTTATAAAGATTTAACTTTATATTCTTACAATACGTGTGTAAAATCTCATATAGTTGGATAGTGTTAATCAACTCATCAGTAACTAAGGTAGAATTAAGGGTACATGAATTAGGGGTTTTAATCACATAATCATTCCTATTCCAACTTTGAACTTTGAAGCGCATACCTAAAGCAATTCTTTCCTATTTTTCCCAAGACAAATATGAAAATTTCGAGTTTTCCTGAAAAAGACTGAATGCAATTGGTGGAGGCAATAATGCCAAGAGTGGCCGGGCTGGACCAAAAATGATCAAAACAAAAGTTCTGTGAGCCAGCTGGTTTTCTTGAACAATTTTAGACAGAAGATACATAGCTCATGAGAGTGATCTTACTACTTTATGCAAATGCATGCTTTGTTCTGGTATGTCACGAGTAGTCATATTTTAACAGCTAACAATACAATCTAAATACGTATGTGTGATGTATATACAGGTGCCGGAGAGTGTGATCGACAAGCGGTCGGAGGCATACAACAAAGGGAGGGTGTTCATCCACGGCGCGGAGGAGTGCACGGCCAAGGCTTATAAGAAGCAGTATCAAACAGACCTGGCAAGCTTCCTGAGAGCAAGATCAAGGGAGATGAAGAAAGGTGGCTCCATGTTCCTTGTTTGCCTCGGCAGGACCTCCGGCGACCCCATCGACCAGGGTGGTCCGGGCATTCTCTTCGGGACACACTTCCAGGATGCCTGGGACGATCTTCTCCAAGAGGTACTTCATTACTCTCATCAAAGCTAGCTAGTCCTAGTGTGTTGATAACTAACTGGTACTGTACATATGTCATGCATAGACCAATGACTAGGTAGTTTTCATTACCATCTGCTTCTTGGCAGACCAAAAGCAAGCACACACCATCTACAGCCATTGAATACCACAACGTGCCAACGTTGTAAAGTTTTGAGTCGATTTGGTAGTTGTTTGAGTGTCCTTCAAAACTCTTAATTTGTAGTCGTCGCTAAATCTTAAATTTAATGACTAAATACGTAAAAAACGCATCCCTTCTAAAATATCCTATCATTTTTTTATCAAATGATGGGTTTTTTTTCTTCTCATACAAGAAGGATGGGGTTGATAACTTTGATAGTTCGATAGGAAAGATAGATATGCAAGGTTAGGTGTTATTGATTTCACAACACCTAATTATGAGTTTTCACTGGTCATGATTAAGTTAACTTATAACTTAAGTTAATCAAGCCCTCAATTTTTTGAGTACTTCTGTCGGCAAGTTAAATTATAACAGCATTGGCTCGTGGCCGTGGATGGCCCATATAATCGATCAATTGGATAGCAATGTCTTAAATCAAAGACAAAAGGATCAATGTTCATCATGGTAAAAAGAAATTAAAAAAAAAACTGCCTTCAGCTTAGCATAGAGTCAGTTCATGAACTCCTCTCCATCAATCAAGGTCCCGTTCTAAACCGAGTGGTAGAGTTAGAGTATCTTCAACAGCTCATGTAAAACTAGAATTATCTTAATTTTAGAGGAAAAACATCATATTTTGGCTCCAACAAATCATGTAAAACATCATCTATTTTACAAAAAGTGGAAAGAGAGAGAAACATATTCTTTATATATAGAATTCTCAGAATTTGTATATTCATCTATAAATCTCTAAAATTTATTGTTTTTCTTATAAAATTCATTATGTCTCTTCTAAAAAATAAAAAATGTCATAAAATTAACAAATTTAACATTAAATTTGGGGTTTAATTTGAATAAATATATAATATTTATATAGATACATAAATTATACAGAAAAAAACATATAATGTTGTACAATAAAATAGAAGAACTGTTGGAGTTGAGCTCATTTTCTTTTAAAGATTTTATGATTTCCTCCACTATAATAGATAAATTATAAAAGAGCTGTTAAAGATGCTTTTAATAAATTAAGGTATAATTTTGTATTACAGGGTCTTATAACTAGTGAGAAACGTGACACTTTCAACATTCCGGTGTATGCATCAAGTTTACAAGACTTCAAGGAGGTTGTAGAAGCCGACGGCTCGTTCACCATTAACAAGCTTGAGATCTTTAAAGGAGGGAGCCCCCTTGTTGTGAACAAGCCCGATGATGCAACCGAAGTAGGTCGAGCCCTTGCCAACAGCTGCCGGAGTGTGGCTGGAGTGCTCGTTGATGCACACATCGGCGAGAAACTCAGTGGTGAACTATTCCTGCGAGTAGAAAAGAGAGGCACATCACATGCCAAAGAGCTGCTAGAGAAACTACAATTCTATCACATCGTGGCTTCACTCTCTTTTTTATAAGTAATGCTTGTGTAATTTATGTTATTGTCTACACTACGATTTAGTAATGTGGTACAAATAGTTTTGTGTTATTTATGTTGCCTAGTAGGTAGAAGAAGTAGATAACACGAGAAAAAAGAAGAGAAAGAGGCTTGGCTCGATCGATCAATCCTTTTCTTTGTCTCCATCTTTTGTGTGTTTGTTTGTGCTATTATTGACTGCAGTATTATTAATATACTTGATGAGCTTTATGACTGTGTGTTCCTCTGAGGAAAACAATTTGGTAAATAAAGTCAGTAACCCTTTCCACTTAGGCTTCTTGATAGCTTATTATTATGTTCTCTGCCTCATATATTATAGCAGTTAGTTGTATGACTGAGGAGTCTACATTCACTTTGCTTCCATATATTAAAGCTAGCTTTTATATCCAAAAAAGCTAGCTTCTGTTGTACCAAACAGCTTGTGCTGGAAATCCCATTTGAACAGAAGACTGTTCCTAGATCCTCAACTTTAATTTAATTTAATTTAATTTTTTGAAACAAAAGTGATGGGCTGCTAGTAAGCAATGGTAGTTATTTCAGTTGCAAAGTAAACTTCAATTATTCAAATAAACTAAACCTCAGTAGTTAATAAAGTTGTAAACTTGTTTACAGACCAAAAAGAAAAAGAAAAAGCCAATAACTTGTTCCTAATTCATTCCTACAACAACTTCTTCATTTTTTTATGGTACAGTTTACAAATGCATACATTAGTAACCTTACCAAGAACTTGATTCATGCATCAGAATCTTCTTTTGGTGAACAAAAAATGAATAAATCAGCCTCTTCTGGTAATCTAAAGCTGACCCCTTCTTCACCTTCCCACTTTTCCTTGAGCTCAAACAAGAAACATCACTTCTTCTTCTTCCACTGTCAACCACTTCAATCAACAGAAACTGTGCCTAGAATAAAATATAGCATCATCATCAGAAGAGGGAAAAACCCAGGTGTTGTGTTCAGCTGATCCATTGATGCGAAGGCTATCTTCATCATCTCTGCATGGCGATGATGTTGAGAACCACTCCTCTAGAGTGAGCTCCTTCTCCATTTTCACCTTCAGCTGCTTCTTCTGCCTTTTGGGCTGCTGCACCAACTTCTTCCACATCATGCTCTTTTCTCTCCAGAAGCATGATGGCTTCATGAACTCGACAATCGATACTATGAAGCTAATACTTCGATCATCATGGGAGTCTTGCCTAGGCAATCTTCGAGGGCTTGAAAATTGCCGAAAGCAAAGGAAACTCCTTCCCATTTCTTTGGATTTTCCTAGCTAGGAGTAAAAGAGGTCATGAATGAAAGAGATTACATTCTTATATGTGGTTTAAGCATAAATATATAACATGAATCTAACATATTTTGAGCAGATATGTATGTCTCCGATGGTTGAATTCCTCGGAGTCTCCGAGGACATGAAGAGGGATCAGAATTTCTTGGTGAGGTACTTGATTCTTATACTATCTAGCTAAATATATATTTTTGGAGATGATATTTATTTTAGAAAATTAATTACTAAATTACTCCTTGAACCTATCGTTTTAGAGGTCTACTCCCTAAACCATCTTGATCTCTGTATGTAGCAAAAGATTCTGGGACATGTTCGGTTATTGAAAATTGACGCCAACACTTCTGGGTTCAGCATAACCGTCTTATCTTAATCTCTTGCATGCTTCTTCTTTTGACTTCTGCTCCAAGTGGCTCTACGTCACAAAAGGCTACAGACGACAGACATAAACTGTCGTCTGATGGCTTAGAAATCTGTAGCGTAGGCGGCTGCCGTCTCTTTACATCTCAGACGACGGAGAAAATCCCTCGATTAAGACTATCTCAGACGACATAAGATTCTTAAGAGCATGTCGTCTGATGTGGTTCAGATTGAAGCCTTAGGACAATTTCTGTCGTTTATGGGGAGGTTAACTACATATAAACTGTTATAAGTCCACAAGTCTAACTACAGAATTATGTAGTTGTAAAGTTAAACAGACAACATAAAACCGCCGTCTATAACGCTTACAACTACAGAATTTTTAAAATCACCGTGGTTATATATTGTTTAAGTTGACAGTAATCTGTAGTTAGAGTTGCTAACTTTAGCCTTCACATAAATATATGTCGTCTGAGATCTATTTCATACTACATAATTATGTAGTCTTAAAAGTTGTAGGATGATATAACCGCCAGAGTGTATGTCGTTTGAGATGATATCCAACTACATATTTATGTTGTTAGAAAGAACAAAGTTTAGACTTGACGTAGAACATATGACGTCTGAGATCATTTCAGACTACATTCTTTGAAGTACATATGTAGTCTTAATACACGTCGGAGAACAGATATGTCATCGAGTCAGTCGTTTTAGACCCATTTCCAACTACCAATTTATGTCGTTGGAGGCCCATAGTTAATCTTACATAACAAATATGTCGTTTGAGATCGCATTCAGACTACATTCATTATAGTATATCTGTAATCTTATTATTTGTAGGATAACATACAGACCAGAATATCTGTCGTTTGAAATGTCTTCCAACTGCATTCTGATGTCGTTAGAGATACAATGTTTTGCGTTTGTCTGGGATGATACGTCCTATGATAGTGTATTGACTACATTTTACTGTCGTCGGTTTACTTGTAGGATCACATATGATACATGGTTTGTCATTTGATATTGTTTTGGATGACAAGTTTCTGTAGTGTGAGTACTTGAGGAATTCGTTCTTACCTGTAGTTTTGTCGTTGGACTAATGATTCAATTACATGTTTCTGTTATTTGTATTATGTTGATGCCATATATCGGTGACCTGCATATGTGGTCCAAGCCACCATTCTACATCCCATCCTCTCTCACGAAATTAAAAATCAAAATCACATAAAAATTGCATCATTTAGCCATCAAACACTTAATTGCAACAATCCATCACATTAAAGTACAATCCATTAGGTCCATAAACGTACCTACAGAAGCTAAGATTTACATAGTGATCAAGAAATCCAAAATACAGCCTAAAATCTTGATCACAACCATTAGCTAACACAAAAACCTATGAGTTAACCTAGAGTAGCAACTGTTCGACCAAAAAAAACCTAGAGTAGCAACTGCATGCATGCATAGTTTTCAACACTTCCCAACAGTTCAGATACATGCTCAAAAGCAGTTCCTAAATTCTACTCCAGTCTACAATTCTACATCACTAAAGTTAATGTTTAGGGGATCCCAGTAACATACTTTGCCCATTCAGCTCGGACCGCATCAATGTCATCAGTGTTATATTGCCCACCAGAATCTTTCGTTCCCCACTGCAGCAACAAAATGGAGCAAGTTATGCTCAGTCCCATCTTTATGTAGCAATATCTCCATATATGATTAAAAGGCTGTTAATCAATCTTACCTTGATAGCATACCCCAAGTCCTTGTCCTCAACAATCTCTTTCATGAAACACATGATGTAATATCCACAAGTATTGTGATCCTTTTGCTGAGGAATTCCCTGGAAATTATGAATATAGTTACCTTTAGCCAAACTATCGAAAAAATATCAGACAAAGTACATAAAAATGAAGACTTCAACCAAGTGTTACAACTTACAGGAAGTTTCACCCACTTAGTCTCTTTCCTGCTTGATTTCTTATTCTTTGGGGCATAAAACATTTTCAGAGAACTTGAAAGATGAAACATTGATTAGTGTAATTGCAAATTCAATACATTAAGGCATAATTAATATTGAAAAAAAAAGGCATACGACTTACTGGTTCACAACAGTTTTCCATTCATCGTCAAATGCTGCTACCCTCTTGAAGGGATCCATTAAGTATACCATGTCATCACTCGGAATCACCACCGTCAACATCCAGTTTTTACTATATATAAGAGAAGACGTACAAAATTTTTAGATACCATGTCTCTTAACAGTTATTGAGAAGCTAAATTAATTTCATGCAAAACATCACCATATACCTATTGTTATGTGGAACCAAAAAAATTTGGCCAGGCTTCCCTTGCTTGTACCTATTTGATAAAAACTTTGCCCGGTCAGTGGGATTTCCACACCCAAGTGCACCAGTGAAATCAGGGTCGACAAAGGCAACCATATCAAGCATCTCAGACTTCTGTAACTCTCCATGAAGGTAGCTACAAATTGTTTGCAACATTCTCCTGTGGTCAGGGACAGCTCCCTTGGCCTGAACCATTTTCATGAAGTGGTGTAGCAGCTTTTGGTGACTCCACTGGCAGTTCCTTCCCGCTGAACTTTGCTTCCAACCGTGCAAGATCAGCTTTCCATAATGCTCTTTCCTTAGCAAATTCTTTGTTCTTCTCCTCTTCCCATTTAGCATGTTGCTCAGCCAATACTGCCTCCAGAGTCTCCTTCAAAATCTCTTCATCAACACGGTTCCTGCTGCCTTTTGGGAGGTGAAAGTATGTCGATGGTTTTGTGAAACCACCAACACCACGCACCCTACCAGGATGCTCAGGCTTTGCACTTGCATTTGCCAAAGCAAACTTCAGAAAATTGTCTACTCCTATCTGAAACTTCAAAGATCTCCTATCGGCATGCATCCATGATTTATCCATCTTATATATACACAAACAAAACACTTAGAAGACCACACGCATACAACGCAAAAAAAATCACAACATAGGCATATGCATGCAACTAAAATCAGATATAAGATGATGGACTCAAAGCAATACGTCACATGTCAATATATTCAAACAATATCCAAAACTCAGGAAGGCAAACATCTACATACTTATGATGACATAAACGCAGCTAAAGTCTACTTAATTGCCAATATACACATTAAGATATTGAATCTGTACCTTACCTCTACTAAAGTCCTTACAGCTGATCCTTGCTTTAGCACCTACAGCTCTGCTTGTCCTTGCTCTTTATTACAAAGCACCATGCAATAACAACAAAATACAAATGTCAGTTTAAACACCCAAATAGCTAACAATCCAAACTATTTAAAACTATTCTAAATCCATAACAAAGAAACAGTCAACATGTTTGAATAGAGAAAAGTTTTAATGGATCAAAATAAGAATCTACAGACTAAAGTAATGTTGTTCAGCTGCACTTTAGCATGATTTCAAGAATAATCACAAAACAATGTTATTAACATGGCAAATTGTCACACCCCAACTCATTTTTCTCTCTTGAGTTGAAGATATGACTACAGACAAGTTAAAGAAAACATAACAGTGATGCTGTTAAACTGAAAATAATACGCAGATCGAAAGACGAAATACCCAGAGTGAGAGAGGCAAGAGTGAGAGGGAGTTGCAACCTTCCTCGGCGAGAAAGACGAAATCGCTAACCCAAATTGCGATTCATCTCTCTGTGTTTAGGCTGAGACAAAGAGGGAATGGGTGAGAGGGAAATAGGTTTAGGCTGAGACTCGGTTCATCTGAGTTTCGACTAAATTGAGTTTTGAGCGCATGCAATTAATTGGTTTCCAGTACTCTTTCTGTTTTGGTTTTCATTACTCTTTCTGTTTTCAGTACTCTTTCTGTTTTGGTATTCAATTTTTTGGCTAAGTGTTTAACGCGCGGCGATTTCCCTCTCGCATTTTGGCTAAGTGTAAACACGCGGCATTTTTCCCTCTCGAAACATTAGGTCAAGTTGAGAATTCAGACTACAATAAAATGTAGTCTAAGCTCAAAAAATTTAACAAAACTTTCCCAGTTTTTCCACTTGAGTTTACCTATTTTCAGACTACAATTAAATGTCGTCTGAGTTCTTTAACTTGTGAAAATTTTGGAACACCACCAAATTCATGAGTTTTCACCTATTTCAGACTACAGAAGTTCACTTTTCTGTCGTCTCATTTCGTTGAAACATATCAGACTATATGATTCAAAAATTCTGTCGTCTGAAACCTGTAGTCTATAGTCTTTTCTGACGTAGTGGCTAGGCACTTTTACCAAACCTAAGACAGAGCTTAGGGTGCTTAAACAACAAAGATAAATGGGATATGGATTAAAGATTGCTCCATAGAACTGGGTTGGTTGACTCGTGCTCTTGCTCGAGGCTTTATGAACAGATGATGAACTTTCAAACCAAGGGAGGGTTTGGTGAGTTATGCGAGATTTTCTCCAATGGAGGCTTTGATTGTGCTCTTGTAGAGAAGGTTGTTCCCTGAAGATGCTCCTTGGGAGGCTTTGACTGCAGAGTGCAGATTTTATTGTTGCAGTTGGTTGTCATTTTCACGTTCACCAAACCCTTCTATATATATGGAACCATGTTGCTAGGGTTTTTGAACTCTTCTTGTCCAAGGAAATGAGATCCTAAATGATTTAGACGAGATACCTTCCTGATTCTCTACCTGGATAATTCTGACAAGATTACTGCAATTCGACCACGTAATTACCCTATATGAAATATAAGATACTTGGAACACAAGTCATTAGTCCAAAGGCCCATCTCTTGAATAAATCCAATAGGTATAATTTAGGCTCAAACATAGCCCTCAGGTCTTGAAGAAAAAGTCATGCGTCTTGACTGAAAAAAACCTACGAGTTTCATGCCACGAAAGCCACTTACTAGCTCAACTAATAATCTCAAACTAAGAAAACTCCTAGCTCGAAAGAATGTAAAAACAAACCTCTGAAACAGGTCTTTAGACTTGAATCAGTAATAACTACGTGAATCATGTAGAAACACAAATAATTACCACGTATGAACAGTACTAGGACGCTTTGGCTTTGGTCCAAGAGTACGGAAAACAAGACATTTTTCTGACAACGACATGCAACCCAAATTGGAAAGAAATAAAAGTAGAGTTATTTCCGTGGCAAACGTCTCAAGATCGTTCGGATTTATGTACTTGAATTTTTTCGTGCCAAATTAGAAAACTTGAAAGAAGACGTTATTAAAAAAGGTGTCTTGGGTAGTCATTGTATACATTTATGTCATTGAATTCCAAAAACGTGGTCTCTCGCATGCTCATGTGCTTCTTATGTTAAATGACGATGATAAGCTTATTTGCCCTGGTGCACTACCACGACAACAGTTTTAGCCGATGATATTTGTTCGTCGGTCTTTTTAAAAAAATCGTCGGCTATAAGGTCATCGGTTATAGTTTTAGCTGATGAAATAAAAAAAAATCGTCGGCTATAGTCCTGAACAAAAGACGACTACTGGTATGTCGTCGGTTATAGTCCTCAACTATAGCCGACGAAAATGTCGTAGGTAAAAACTCGTACAGTTGGTCAAAATGTTTGACCAAGGAAAGTTTAGCCGAAGAAACGTATAGAATTTCGACAGTTAAACCTACTATAACAAACAAAAAGTATAAAATTTCATCGACTATAGTAAGTTTAGCCGACGAAATTTAGTACTTTTTGTCAGTTATAGTGGTTTAGCCGACGAAAAGTACCAAATTTCGTCGGCTAAACATACTATAGTCAACGAAAAGTGCCAAATTTCTTCGGCTATAATACGTTTAGCCGAAGAAAATTGGTACTTTTCGTCGGGTGTAATCCAAAATTATAGTAAACAAAAATTGCTGGAAATTTTAAATTACCATTCCCAGCAACCTGCAAAATCCACCAAAATAATTGCACACTTAAGCCAACAACACAAAACATGTTTTCATTAATTTCTAAAAATTAAAACTGTTTACATACATAACAATTTAATCTACTATAAAATCTATATTATCTAAATTCAAGTCCGGCTCCAGGGGTTGCTGCTGAGGAGGTGGGGTTGTAGGTGGAGGAAGCGGAAGCGGGAGTCCTTGAGCCACGACAGCGGAAAAGTCCCTCATGTACTCGTACATCTTTTTCTGATGGACATCAAACTCTTGACGCATCCTCTCATGTTCTTCACTTAGCCTCTGGTTCTCCTACGCTTGCCTCTGAAGTTGCTCCTCTAGATAATCATTGTTGCTATTCAAGGCCTTACGTGTTAATCCAGGAGGTTTTTTTAGAACCCCCTCGCCCTTCTGTCCTAGACACCGACAGTATAAGTTGTTCGCTCGTGGTAAGAAGGCTGTGTCCATAATTCTCGCCCCAACGATCGAATCAGAAGTGTCAATCTGAGACATCGCTTGGGGCATGTCTTCCTCTTGCGTCTCTGGACATTTCTCTCTCACTATCTGACTCGTCACCTCCTCACTAGCTTGCCTCACCCTCGCCTAATTAGACAAGCAAAAAACAGTAATTAGTAAATATTTCCATATATAAGTAAAATTATAAAGATAAAGGGTAAGGAGACTTACAATCTCTTCCTCGACTTGAGGATATGCTTTCCCATACGTATATACGTATGGGTTGACTTCTAGATGTTGAGTGGCTGCATATACGTATGGGTTGACTTCTAGATGTTGAGTGGCTGCCTCCTCTAACCAAACTGTGAAGGGTCTAGAACCGACATGATGGTTCATGATGCTGCGCCCTCGGTTCGTCGCGTTCGTCTGCAAAATGGCCTTCAACGAAAAAAGTTTTACAAAAAATATTAGTAAAATAGTTTGAAACCGACATCGATAATATAAATGAATCAAACAAATAGTTGTACATACCGCCTTGTGAGAGTTTTGGAATTCGACTAGAAGCCACCGCCACTTCTACTCCCTATACTGGAACTTAGCAGGGGTACCAGAACGTTCTTTGTTGTGGATTTTCAAGTGGATACGGAGCTCATTTTTCCACTCATTGTACCTACCATATGCAACAAAAATATTAGAATTATGATCATAGGAACACTAAAAATGAATGATAATATTTGTTTAAGTTCTCACCTTTTTCCTTGCGTCTCATCTGCCCATGTGCGCTTTAGGTGATTTGGAACATCAAACCACGTCTGCATTTAACAGTGTATATGCGTTTATTAGTTACGTATTTCAACATAAATAAGACTTTTAATGCATAATCTTAAAGAAAAATTTAGGAAACTCACTGACATAGCGTTGTTCACCATGTCCTCACCTCCTGCGGCACCATTTTCCAATTTGCCCACATAAAAGGGACTCTGTCCCTTATGATCGCTCCAACGCGGCCGTTGCAGGCCCTCGTCTTCTTGTCCATCATAATCTGACCATTTACGTCAACGTCCATGGCAATCTTCCTTGAGATACGGACATGCTTCTCAACAGCCTTGCATGTGACAGGGCCTCTTGTTTTCCTTTTGGGCTGGAAGTCGATGTTGTCTATGACATAATAAATGAATTTGATTATTAAAATCAGAAACACCATATATTATTAATTATAATTAAAAAAAATGAGGAAATTATTACTTGATGCGACGGATTCCGCCGCGGATTGAAATACCCTCGCAGAAATCAGATCGGTATCAAACAACACGTAATGGTATGCAACGATCAAGGCAACAGGTGGAGGATGTGGATGAATCGGCATGCCACGCACATCCGCTACCGGTATGGCAGGTACATCCCTAGCATGAATAGATAAGGCGGCAACATCTGCACCCCGAAGAACAAGGTATCTGAAGCAGTAGGCGTCGCATACACTGAAGTAGTAGGCGTCGCAGACAATGAAGGAGTGGGCCCCCGGTGTATGGTACCATATGGGGTATGGCCTGAAATACCGACTCCTAGTAGTCTGGTGACAGCATTAGGGACATGTCCTGCCTGAAAAGCCGCCTCTGGGTCTAGGGCGGCCTCTGCGCCGTCTGGAACTAGGGCGGCCTCTGTGCCGTCTGATCCAGAAGGACAGCTTTTCGTGGGTTCATAGGGCCATGAAATGTCGTCTGAGAGTTGCTACATGTTCCCTCAAACGATTCAGACGGAATTTGCACGAAAAGCTCTGGATGTCTACTTTCTAACGGAATTTGCGGTTTGCAATTCTAAGATTCCAGGAGAGGGTTATGGCAGTTTGAGTCCTGGCAGATTAGAAAGCACGTTTTCAGCAGCCTATACTACTATGCAGAACCTTCACTAAATCACTGGTGATGATCTACTAAGAACTAGTCCGTGAACTACATATGGTGGAAATCCCTGGATGTCTAGTTTCTAACGGAGTTTACGGTTTGTGATTTCGAAGTTCTAGTAAAATGTTATTGTAGTTTGAAGACAGGAAGGTCCGGATGAACGAAAAAATGACAGCATGCATATATGCATGGCAAATAGGCATTGAAGGTCTTGTTTGGTTGGCGAATGTATACTTGTTCCTTTTGTACGTGTTCTTATGTGCTTAGAGAGCTTGACTTGACACTCAAGATTCGCTATCCTCCTTCGTCTAACTATGGACGTCAAAACCAAGCAGTTGTAGTTCACCCAATTTTAGTGGCAGCTTCTTTGCAGTAACTTTGCAGATATACTTGAGAAGATATTGAGTGAATCAGTGAACAAGCTTCATATTGGTGGAAAGGTACGGATGTCTAGTTTCTAACGCAATTTACGGTTTATGATTTTGACACTCCAGTAGAGAGTTATGGCAAATTGAGTACCAGAAGGTCAGAATGCTCGGGAATCTGTGTCCTGTGTTTATGACTACGGAGAATGGACTTGGAATCATATATACCTCGGCGAATGCACACAGAAATTCTCTATATTCATGCTTACATACTTGGGGGGGCTTGTTTCAAGTTTTGCTCTCCTTTATTCACTTTATTTCGGACACCAAAACTTGATGCATATAAAGACATAAATCAGTATAAAGTGGTTTGAGTTGATCAAGCTTGAGGTTCTTAGATGTGCATATTTAAGGATATTCATTGCAAGGAGATAGACGAAAAGAAGAACTGGTTAAGAGGAGAAGATGATTTCAAGATCAAAACTCCATCTATGTATGCTATGGTGTTCATAAAGCTAGTCTCTGTGGTATTAAATCGTTAAGGGTTTGATGCTCTTTCCTGTGCAATATATGTGGCCTCTTTTTCTCATAAGTTTGGAAAACAACTGTGTGTTTTCTCCACAGCCGTTGGCGATAGCGGTTAGGTTGAGAAGACGTGTAATTATAATTTCTCATATCTAAAGCATTGGCCAGCAGTGTTTCAATTTAGCCAACACATGTGGCTAAAAATTCAAAGAGGGAATCACTATACTTCAACCAATGGTATCATGCAGAACAACTTCACAAGATTCAGTTTCTGCACTACGGTGGAGTAATCTAAATCTGCACAAGTAAAATCTTTTGTTCATATGGAGGGCATTAATATAAACCAAGACATGCATCTCGTGTTCTTGGAGAGCTCGTACCTCATTGGTTTTGTGATGTTATCATAATGTCGGATCTCATTGGCTTAGTACTTCAAAGACCAAGTTTTGTGGTCTTTAATTATATCAGTTGTCGTGCATGTGAAGTTGATTATGAGAAGATGAAATTCTATACATCCAGCAATTGTATATGAGGGAGGTTTTTGGCATAATGTTCGCATATATAGTGTGTCTTAGAGGAATGACACAACAAAGTTGAAATTAGAGGCATGGCAGACATATACTCAAGTTTTCCAAGTATTTATGGAGTCTCATGCATATCAGATATGCAGAAAGTAGCAACAAAATAAGACGAATGCTTTTGCTGAGGTTGGATTGTTCTTATACTGTGGGGGCTTCAAGTTTCATATGTAAGCAGCGAAGACGTTCTAAAAGTCATCATCATTGTTTATACTAGGGGGCTGCAGGCTGCGAGCCATATATTTCTGTGACAATTACAAACAATTTTTTGAGTTGTTACTAGAGAGCTCAAGGAGTTTGAGTTGACACAAAGACAAAATTTGGTATTCACCTGAAGGAGTTTGGAGGACGCTCTAATATCCTTTGAAGGATTGAAAACAGAGTTGACACTTTGATGCACCTGTGTATTTTAGGAATGAAGATAGAGTTATAGTACCTGACATAATTGAGCTGTACAAGAAGGAATGAAGACAGAGTTGACACAGTACAAGAAGACTATGTTTTTGACGAAACGTTCACAGTTACAACACAAGTTTTATTGTGTCTGATCACCACAAGAAGGCTTGTAATTCTCATTCATGAAGCCAAATTAGCGCAAGCATGCAAATAAGTAAGTTCCAACTCTATATATACAGCTCAATTATGTCAGGTACTACAAAGAAAACCTATATTTAAGGCTTGTAAGATGAGTTTAATTGGCATACTCTCACTATATTCACTGCATCCAATTAAACTGGGGGGCTACATTATACATATTCTGCCGACTCATGGGGTAAATTTTTAAATTTTTTTAAACTTTTAGAGTTTCAGTATTGTTTGCTTATTTCTTGAACCAATCCTTGTGGTTTATCTAAACCAATTCATGGTTTTGAAGTTTATTTAATCAATCTGTTTTGAGGTTGATCATCATCCATACAAGGCCAACACCTGTGACCTATTATTTTGAAAATATTAGCAGCAGAAAGTTGTTAAAGACTCAAGAAAATTTGATATTTCAAGGTACTTTGTCAAGACAGTTCCAAGCTTTCGAGAGGTACACATCAAGCATACAAGACTTTAGACATGTACTATTGATGCTAAGGGACATGTTTGGATGCTCCATTACCCAGAAATCGCAAGAAAAACCTATGGAAATCACCAACCAAGTCAGCCCTATAAAGAGAAAAATCTGAAAATTTCAAATTTGGCTTATTTTTGGTCATTTTATGGCTCATTCGTGCATCCTTGTAAGGCTTCAAGTCCAGTTCGCCATACATTAACTTGAATCCAATATATTGGACTACAAGTAGGAAAAAGAATCATGTCATTCGCTGCTTTGAGAAGTGAGTTATGAGGTCTTCAAGTTGGCATGTTGAAGCAGACATTCCAAAAAAACTGAACTGTAATGAGTTTTGGTGGTCTTGTTTCTTCATCTTAACATGTACCTATCACTGGGGTTTTTGTTTATACATCAAATTGGGATGTTGTAGAGCATTTTTGAATCAAGAATCAACCAGAAATACCATGAGAAGCTCAAGGAACAAGCTCTTCAAGTCGACCAAATAATAAGGAAAATCTGAATTTTCAGAAAATATGTTTCTTGGGGCTGTTTTGTGAGATCATTTATACCATCTTCCTGGTTTTCTTTGGTCGTTCTCTTCATCAATCCTTCAAGCATATATATTGTACTACATTCTCAAGCCAAGAACCGATCATAATCATCATCCGAGCATGACGTTAATCGTGCCTAAAGTTGGCATCATGAGCAGCAAAATGTCATCAGATTTTTGATGAAGTTTATTTTGGGGTTGGTTTCTTAGTCTTCTTGGAAGTTCTTTTTTTGAGGGAGTTGGTTCATCTTGAAGGCTTTGATTTTGAAGAACAACGTCAAGTTATAAACCAACCAGTTGGTGGTTGGTTCAAGCCCTTCTTATTCATCTAAAGTTTGCTTCATGAAGTGCAATTGTGTCTACATTGAGGCTAAGCTTTCTTGATTCATTGCTATCAATTATCATCAAGACCAATGCTTGTAATCTTGTTATCATGTTTAATTGAGCATGGGAGGCTTCTCTACGTCGAAGTGTTCAGCAGGATGTTAAGGCTATTTTCTTATCAGATCAGTCCAGGTATTTAAGTTGATTACATGATTATCATGTTGGAGATTAATTGTGCTGCTATATGGGTTGCCCAACTATTGCTCATTGTTATTGAAGCTTCAACTCTTTCAAGAGTCAATACCTACATCTGAGTTTGGTGTTTGTCAGTTGAGTCAGTGAGTGGCTTTTGTTGGTGTGAATGATGCATGGGGACTATAGGTCTTTTCAGTCAAGGCGCATGAGTTCTCCTTCAAGACCTGGGGGGCTATGTTTGGGTCGAAATAATATTTCTTGACGAATGCTGACTCCTCAGCCCATTGGACCAATTCTTGCGGTTTAAGTAACTGTAAATATTTTTTTTTCATTTGAGGTCATACTTGGCGAAGATTTGCAAGAATACCGAAGATTTGTTAGTCGGCTAGGAGGATTCTTTTCCTAGTGGATCAAGAGATTTGATTTACCTTGGCCTGCAAGAAAGAAAAAATCCTAGTGTTCACTATATAAAGGGGTCAAGGTGTATGATTCAGAGAACATCTCTAATCAATCAAACACAACTTTTGCACACTGCAAAACAAGCCTCCCTCGAAGCACCTCTACCAAAAAGATTTATTGAGTCTTTTTGTTCACCAAAGCCCTTTCCATAGGCATTCCCTGTTGCTACTTATCAAAGCCCGACCAGTCGGCAGTACCCACTTCTACCTCCCCAAAGCCATATCCGTATGCATTATCCGCTTCTACTCACCAAGTCTCATCCATGAGCGAACAGTTCACCATCGCTTCATAAAGACCGATCCATCGGCGAATACTCACAAAACCATTGTTAACGTGAATAACCTTAGCAAATATCTCAAGTTTGTCAGAGAATCCTTTGGCGAACGCCCTGCAATCTTTGATTATAGCTCTGCTCAACCACACCGGTCTGAGTAAGATACGTCCGCTTCTCGAGAGGAGAAGGAAAATCCTAGTTGTTATTCAGCTAGGTTTGTAGAACCTAAGTGAAGGTCTGACCAACGCCTGTACGACAGTCGTTTGAAGAGAAGTCAAAAGGCGAACAAGCATCGAAGATCAAGGTTGTACCTGACTCATAGGTACTATCATGCATCAAGCTTGGTTGTTCGAGAAAATCCATTTTCACACCGAACATATACTTGATTTTCATGGCTCACAAATATTAATCAGTTGTTGATCAACTTATAAATAGGACATACCCATAACCCATCAATGAGAAGCTGCGGGTGAGTCTCTGCAGGTAGCATAAATGGGATAGTGCACTAAAGATATGTGATACCAATCTGTTGGGGGAGTGCACTAAAGATCTATCTGAACGATTTCAGCTTGCAACAATAAACATATACAAATAGCATAGTCACCCTTGGTCTTAATGGAATTTGATAAAAATAGATTTTGATTGAAATCCCTGCTCTATTTGTCGATGTAACTATATTACTAGACTTGAAGAAAGAAAAATGAGAAGACCTGAAGCTGGAGGCTAGCTACATAAAATTACTTGCTTTTCAGATTGTTCCATTGCGTCAAACACATCCTAATATAACTGTGATGGTGTTAACCGTCCTTTCTTATCTTTGCCAAAATGTTTCAACATACCAACCGCCTATGTCATGCATGCCACAACGAGGCTTAAACAACCAAAATCTGTACCTGGCTAAAGACTGACATTTAGGATAGTCGAAGTACCTGACTAATGCAAAGTGTTGTTTATAGAGGAGCCAAACTGTGAATTCAGGGGCGTTTTTGTGATTTCTGTCTAATTCGCATTTCCTTCTCATGTCAGGGTCTTATTACTTGAATTATATGGATTTGTCTTCCATCTTTTCTAGAGATTATATAATTAAAGAATAAATTTCAGTTTGGACTCATTTATGAGGTTCAGGCATCAACTTCACCATTTGATAGTTTTGGTTACGACATTTGATACAGTTAATAAACTTAGCTTCTTCTGCAGTTGAATCATAAGTATTGATATTGTCATCTTTGGCAGTAATAGACATTACCAAGCAGTGAAAGGTAGCAGTTTTTGGAAGCTTTAATACAGCAACAAAGATGTAGTGTATGTAATTTATAGTTATATAAATTATGCTGTAGTGTGGTGCACAGCTCTAAAGTGTGTTGTAGGTGTAATACACAACTCCAAATTGTGATGTAATGTAATTTACAGTTATCTATAGTGCTCTGTTATGGTGATCATTTCATTAGGAAGACCTACTGTGTTACTATTTACAAAGTTACCTAGATGTGTCAAATGTTTTCCTTTTTATCATCTTAAACAACTCTTGGTCCACGATTTTACAAAATTGCTATTTCCGAGTGGTCTAAAACAAACTTGATTTGTTTGGACCCAGTAAACAAATCTTGATGTGTGATTTTCAGTATTTTGACAACCTAAATTTAGTAAATTAACTTGCATGGTAGTTGTTCCACTCTACAACACAAACGTGGATTTGATTGTCGCAACCCGCGGCTGGACGCGGTCATCCTACCCAGTGCTTACTACACTAGATCAAAACCTTGAACAGGGAAAGCAATATATATTTAGAAAGCCTCCAAATGCCAATACAACATACACAGGTACTGATAGTTCACTCTCCATTTACCCTCACTGTTTCATACATTATATCCCTAAAGCAGTAAATAGTCACAACACTTAAGTTGACAGAAATGTCACCTACAAATGTGATCTCTGTTAATATTATGGTGAAGCTGGAATTGGGTCACTGCCAGAACCAGTTCCAGAAACATGGGATGCAGCATCCTCTTTCGATACTTCAACATAGTTTACAGGGGCTACAGGCCTGGGATCCCTCTTTGCATCTTTCACTGCAGACCTTCCATTTTGATGAGCATTAAGTGATAATCGTCTGGGAGTTCCATTGGGACCACCATTTGCACGAGGACCAACTTTCTTTGTGCCGACTGTTCGAGGGCTAGCGCTAGGCTTTGAACCAAATACGCTTTCTTGGTCTGTGTTCTGCAACTCTTGGAACTTCTTCTGATCCTGCAAAATCAACTTGTTAAACCCTTTTATAATCGGACGTAGAAACCAAATTGATGTGCTGGACTTGTAGACCAAATTCAGGTCATGTCAAGCAACTCCTAGTCTACTCGATTAAACATACCCTCAGCCTCCGCTTCTCTTCTTCTCTTTCTTGCCTGAGCATAGCATATTCGTCTAACATAGCAAGGAGGGGAACACCATCATAAGTAAACGATATGCCACGTTCTTCTTCCCACACACGAGTTTTGGCAACCAATGAGTCAACCAGAGCTGCATTGCCAAGAAAATGTATAAATACAAAATGTGAATACTAAATCATAAGGAAGTCAAGGAGTGCTAATTAGCACCTAGACTTGTAACTTTCTTTTAGCATGCCTGACATGCCACACAAAAACCTAGACACTTATCAAGCCCAGTTCAATTTTCTTGTATTGTGCTGAAAAGTGCATATCATGCATATGGCTTCCTATCAACTTTATTCAACATAATTGCTTAAATCCCCCATTCTACACATACCTGGAATTTTGTTAACCAGAATACGTGTTTTTTCTGCACGCTTGAGATTTAGGTGTGCACCTCTACTTGCATTATACCTGTTCTCATCCTGTTTCAGCATGACAATATTGATAAGATGACACTTGGAGATGGAAAATTTTGATTATAAATGTGCAAGATTCATGTATGTTGCAAAAAGGCTAGGTCATTTGCATTACTATTCTAATATGATGACACATATGGCTGCTGTAACTGCCAGCAATGAGATAAGTAGTTACTCGTGTATGCTCAACTTAGTTTGGAGGTGATTAGAAAGGTAAAACGCAAATCCTCATATGGTTTTACACCAAACTGTTTGGTAACAGTAACTCTTTAGTGACATTAATTGGTGTAAGCATGTCTACTACTGCAATTTTCCAAATACCGGACCCTTTAACAAGGAGGTAGGATGTGGGCCAGAAAGGCTACGTAATTAATTAACCAAAGATAGTGTAAATTATATTGGCATATGCACTACACACCACTATACAATTATTGTATTTTCCAAAATAAGTTCAGGCATGTATTAGCCAGAAATTATTAAACCACTCTCAAGCTGAGTGAATTGTTATATTGCATCCATGTGGGGGTCAAGTATCTGGATGTAAATGTCGGGGTCAACAATTATGAACCAGCATTAGCTCAATTACTTATCAAGTAAATTTATACAAACAGAGGGTTTACTTACGCGATTGTAGTCCTCAAGCCAACTCTCCTCTTCACAAGCTGACATCCATTTCTCAACTTTATCCAAAATGTCCTTCCTGCTGAGAGCTTCATCCCTTGCTTTTGCTATTTGATCATCCATGTCAGCCAGTAACTCAGTAGGCTCAACACTCCCAGAATCAATGAGTTCCATAATCCTTCCTCTGGCAGCTTCTGTATCTATTTCTATGTGCGCTCGAGCAAAAATCTCCTCAAGCTCCCCTTGCTTCTTAAATGCAATTTCCTTCATCCTGCTTGCTTTCAACTGATCAAGTCTCTCAACTTCAACTTCAGTCTTGATAACAAAAACAGAGAATGAGTAAACTACCATAAAAAATTGTTCAAATAATCTGTTCAATGGTTCATTTACCTGTTCAATCAGATCTGCTGCAAGGGCCCCAGGAACAGTCACTTCATCAACTGAAGCTGATATGTTACATGTAACATGGTCAAACAGTTTCCTTTCCTCTTCAGGCGTATCCATCAGATTCCAGAGATCAATTAGCTGTGATGCTAACTCTTGAAGCTGCAGCAAAGGATGCAAAACTTAATTCATGCATTGACATGTATTTTTTTCCCGACGAGAATAAAGAATAAAATATACCTTATGCAGCCTCTGCTTCTTATCTTCTTCTAGTGCTAAGACCGTCTTATCCAGCCTTGATAGAGTATCATTGCTTATGCTTTTGGATTGCACACCAGTTGAGTCATTTAAGCTAGGATGAACCTCTGTAACAGTACTGTAAAAGTCTATTCCAAGAACAGCACATAGATCGTGCACTGTACCCACATATTCAAGCACCTGTTGCAACCTATATCTCTGCCAGATATTTTGAGCAATTAACATTCACACTTGATGGAAGCTAAAAATGGACAACTCTAATAGTCTATTTGTCTTCAACCATTAATCTTTGACATTGATACATAATTACCTTTTCCTTCTGAAGATCTTGAAGTTGGGATTGATATTCATCTAACTTTTTCAGGGACAGATCAAACTCATCAACAGCAGGAGTCTCACCAAGGGAAGGGTTCCCAGCAATTTCTCTAGAAATCTTTTGAATCTGTGATTGTACATCAGCAAACTGTGTTACTCTCTCTTCTTTCTGTTTCCACAACTGTTCCAGTGCTGGTGCTATAGCGGCAAGCTGTTCCTTGATTGTTCCAGAAGTCTTCTCAGGCTGTTACCACAGTATGAGTTAATTGTTAATTTATTACCCACAACACTATAAGCTACTAAAATTTTCATTCAACAACAATTCAAGATAAAGTATGAAAAAAATATACTCACAACTCCAACAGAACTTTTTTCTCCAAGAGCTGACTGAAGAGTGGACAGCTCAACTCTGCCATCAGACAATGCCTGAAGCAGCTGGGCTCTTGACTTTGCTGCCAGCTCAACCTTTCTCTTGTATACATCTAAACACTCCTGCTCTAATTGCAGAAGCATTCGGTCTCGTTGCTCATCACTCTCACCAACTTCATCCCAAATTTCCTGCAGTAATTATGGATTGGTTCAATGGCCAATTTCAACAGTACAAAAAATTCTGGAGAACAAAAAAGACAGCAAATTAAAATTGAAAAACATAAGTCACCTGCAGTTTCTGCAGCAAAGAACCACAGGTGGGTTCTCCAAGAGGGTTTTTAGCATCCTTGACCATTTTGTAAAGACCTAAACTCTGCTTCACACTCACACAAATGTATAGAGCCATTCAGTAATTCATAAGTTATAACAAATTCTCAAGTGACTAGGACAAGTACTAACACAATGCTCCTATTAGGTTGAAATGTGTTTCAATTAGTATTTGCATATAATGATGACTTCACAATATGGTTCTTACAGAGGACATACGGGCAGTAACCACTTGTCAACAACAATAACTAATCACCAAAAAGTATCAACACATGAAAAGATAATGCAAGTAGAATCGCTCAAGCACATCCATCACCTGGAAGACCAGCTACCATAAACACAAGCAAAAGATCATAGCGGTGCAAATACAAGGTCACTAAACACAACTACAGAGAGGCCCTCAAATGAATCAAACCCATATACATTTGGGTCAACATGGAGTCTCACACAAACACAGATTAAGAAATCTAAAACCCTCATTAAACCCCACACTGGATCAAGAACAAACAATCCCCCAGAGAAGCAAAGCATTACAGAAGAGACTGGGAGAGCAGAGCAGAGAGAATGCTCACCGGATCGTCCTGCGTAGCTGAGCAAAAGCAATGGGTTTTCAGATCTGAAAGGGTAGATCTTCCTCAGTGTTGCATCACAGAGAGCAAAGGAGAGAAGAAAACAGGGGGAGGTGGGGCCCGCGGGTACACATTGTCGTTTTCCGGTGCTTTGGTGGGTATTTACGGACGTGACACTGAGATCGGTCGTGGGTTTGACTGGCTGTTTTGTCATGAAAATGAAAATGAGAGCTTTGTAGGGTTTGCTTCATGTGGCCTAGACAGGGAATGAATGGGACTTGCTTGTGGGTGACTTGTACATGACAAAATCTTTCATGTGCTCTTTAGATGATTCTCAATCTGTTATCATATGTTTTCAATTATTATTTTTTGTATCCACATCTGTAATTTTTAGCCCGGAGCTCTTCAAGTATTCTTGCTTTGTATGACGAGATTCTTGCTCCAACATTTTTTTTCTCCTTGTGTGCTTATTCTGTGGGAACATTAAAGTTTCATTCACAGACTACCAAAGGCAGTAGCTGTGCCTGTGAGTCTCTGTTCATGGAAGTATTGACCTCCACTGTGCAGTTGTTAAACACAAGATCCAGAGTTGCTTGGAGTTTTGGGGATGCAGGAATTAGATGGGTCTTCATCTTCAACATTTGGTGTTCATATTTATTACTGGCTGAGCTTTGTACTTTGCTACATAATATTTTCTCAGAAAGTATTTGGTGCAATATTGTAGCATGTAGAGAGTAGGTCCAAAACCCATAGCTCGATAAGTGAAATCACATTGCTGTCATCCACATCCCTAGGTACAATTTTATCATCACCTATATGACCCTTACTAGCCAAATGTGGCTTGCACTTCACAATGAGAGCCTTGGGTAAAATTAAACCAGTACGTACATTCTCTATTGTAAAGTACATGTAGACTCGGGTAAAATTAAACCAGTACGTAAGATGTTTTCATGTTCTGCACATCCTTAACCGGAACAACAACAACAAAGTAACTCCAAAATCAATAAACTAAGCATTCTTGTCTTCCAAATCGCTGGTGGATATCCATCCTAACTCTCCGATCTCGATGAACAACCTGCAAATTCCATTGCAACGCCAACCAAATCAAGCCGTGTTGCCTGCCATACACTTCTACACACAACCTGTAGTGCACATCAACCATCAACTATGTGTGTGTTGTTGGGTAGCCACTAGTGTGTTTACTTCCCCAAGCATAAGTGATATCCTTTATGTGGGCTCACGAGCCATGACGAGACCTCACCACGACATACATCATGAAGCCCGCCGTGCAAGCTACACAACGACACTCGGAAGTTGCTGATCCGACATCGGGAAGCCACATTGTCGGCCTCACCAACATGCCCTCACGGAACACACTTTGAACATCTTGTCCTACATCGGAGATATGTAAAAGGGCGGAGTCTCCTCCATCTATATATAGGAGACTCCCCCTATCAATACAGACAAGTTAATCAACTTACAACTCGATCAACACTTGTAATACATGAGGTGCCGATAAGGCACCTCAACTCATTGTACATATTAAGTGGATGTAGCCTTTTGCCCATAGATGACGGGGTGAACCACTATAAACCATGTGTCCATTGCTTTTATCCCATTACATACATACATAATATGCATAGATATCAACGTATCAACATATGACATAAACATTGGCGTCATCTGTGGGAAGCAGCTACAAAAGGCTTCGTCACACCTTTAATGAGCTAAAGTAACATCTTAAAAGTCATTCAAAAAAACAATAAAATAACAAAATCTCAGGAACAGCCATCCACTCGGAGACTCCGCCTTCACACAGTGCTCAGCGCCCTTTGGCTGCGCACCAGCGTGCATAGCGCCAACAGGCAGCGCCCAGAGCCCTTTGGTTGTGCACCAGCGCCATCAGGCAGCGCCCCAGCGTGCCTCAACGTGCACATCTCCATCAAGCAGCGCCCCAGCGTGCCTCAACGTGTACAGTGCCATCAGTCAGCGCCCAACGCCCTTAAGCCGCGCAGTAACGTGCACATCGCCATCAAAAAGCGCCCAGCGCCATCAGGTAGTGCCCAGCACCAACAGGTAGTGCTCAGCGCCCTTTGGCTGCGCACCAGCATGCACAACACCATCAAGCAGTGCCCAACGCCCTTTGGCTATGCACCAGCGCCCAGCGCCATCAAGTAGCGCCCCAGCGTGCACAGCGCCATCAGGCAGCGCCCAGCGCCCTCAGGTAGCGCCTAGGGCCCTCTAGCTACACACCAACATGCACAATGCCCTTTGGCAGTGCTAACAATATTCTAACTCTAAGTTTTATGCCCACTACCAACGTCAGCGAACAAACAAGAAACCACTCTCGCTCCTAATCAACTGGCGAGGGCAGCAACTTCAAGCATTCTTGTCATAGAGGTGTCTTTAAAAGAAAGTCTTGAAGCCCTCTTTGAGCCTCCTGTTGCAAATCCTGCAGTGACTGCAGCTAAGGAATTTTTCGCTAACCTAGATGTTGTTGATGTCATCTTGGAAGATAATGAGAACAAGATTCACGAGGTCATTACAACGCTAAGAGAACATGTGGATGAAATGACATTAGTGCTTCTTGAACGCAGTATGAACCATCTTCTTTTGCAAATTAAACACTGGGAATCTGACAAAGTTAGAGCAAAAGAATTCATCGAACAAAGCACCAACTATTGCTATCTTATAAGGAGACTTTCTAGAAACTCCAAACTGCCTTTCAAGAAGCTGCCACTACTGGTGATCAACACATAGCCGACTTAGAGAGACAGAAGGTAGAAATTGAGGCCCAACTACAAGCTGTGTGCTAAGAAAAACAAACCAAACTGGTAGCTGCCCAAACACGTGTTCCAGAAGTGAAGACCTTAAAGTACCAACTTCGAAAAACACAAGACTCTAAGAAAGCAACAAATGGTCGAGCCAATTTATCTAAGGCTGATCTTGAGAAGATACTGATAAACATGAACTGTTTTGTATTTGCCCCAACCCAAACCTTATTTATTATCTAACTGTAAGTTGCTTACCGCTCTTTAATGCAAATATTTAGAAAATCACAACGCCTGATTTTCCACCAATGCTTGATCCTCAAAAGATGCAAAACGTAACTGTCTTTGACCATTTACTATTCCGAGATCAATTCTTACCGTTAGATTACTCCTACTGCTGGCTATAAATTGAAGAACTCGAAATAGTTCCTCACAACAAAACCTTCTTCTTCCATGGCTTTCGTATTCTGCTTCCTTTCCCTCAAGTTTTTTTTTCCACCAGATGGCACCCAGATCCACCACTAGAAACCCTAAGTTTAGTAACCTATCCTCAATTTTAGAATAAGTTTAGTGGCTTGCCAACAAATTGTTGTATATGAGAAATTGAGAAATTACAACTATGAGAAAATGGCTAGATATGAGAAAATGCTAGATACGAGAAATTGAGAAATTTCCAGATACAAGAAATTGAGAAAATTGGCAGCAATGAAAAATTGAGAAATTGTAAGTTATAAGAAATTGAGAAATTGCAAGTTATGAAAAAAAATGTTAAATTGCGAGATACGAGAAATTGAGAAATTTTCAGTTATGAGAAAATTCTAGATATGAAAAAAATGAGAAATTCCCAATTATGAGAAAATTGAGGAACCATCAGATACAAGAAATTGAATAATTGCTAGTTATGATAAATTGGAAAATTTTCAGTTATGAGAAATTGAAAAAATTTTAGATATGAGAAATTTAGAAATTGTAAGTTATGTAAAATTGCTCGATTTGAAAAAAAAATAAGAAAATTAGAAATTCTGATTTATGAGATATTGAGAATTTGAGAAATCGCCAGATATGATAAATTAAGAAATTGAAGAATTATCAATTATGAGAAATTGAGAAATTTCTAGTTATGTGAAATTGAAAAATTTTCAGATATGAGAAATTGTCAGTTATGTGAAATTGCAAGATTTGAGAAAATGAAAAATTTTCAGATATGAAAATTGAGAAATGCTAGATATAAGAAAATAAGAAATTGATAAAATGTCAGATATGAGAAATTGAGAAAATATCAGTTGTGAGAAAATTGTTAATTGTGAAAAAATTGAGAAATTGCCAGATATGAGAATTTTGAAATTGTCAAATACGAAAAATTGAATAATTGTCTTTATGAGAAATTGCCAGTTTTGAGAAAATTAGAAATTTCTAGATACGAGAAATTAAGAAATTGGCAATTATGAGAAATTGAGAGCTTGTTACTTATGACAAAAATAAAAATTGTCAGATATGAGAAATTAATAAATTTTAAGTTATGTAAAATTAAAAAATTGTATGAAAAAATACGAGATATGAGAAATTGAGAAATTTTCCCTTCATATATGACAATATCTCAATTTGCATTTTGTCTTCATATATAGCAATTTCTGATAACTGATAAATTTTCATTTGCTTTGGTCTTTAAACCTAAGACGCACTCACTTTCAGGCTGAAATTTAGGACCCAAGTGGTAGAGTTTTGAGTACATCATGTTTTGCTTGAACGTTGTCTATTAATGTTTGCATCTCGTTCTGTATATCTTCTCGTTACTAAAATTTAAGTAAAGATAAAACTTAAATTACTAAAGTAAAGAAGTATGGTGTAGACTGTAAAATATGTCTACTGGGCATTTCGAGTAACCTATACGGCGTCGTTGCGTTCTTTAACATAGAATCTGCTTTTCCATTTCTGTGTACTTAAAACACACAGCTCACTCTGTTCACAAGAGAGAGTCAAAAATGGAGGGAGCCGGGTCGAGATTGAGCCGCGCGTCGTCGAGGTACGGCCCAACAACCACCGTCTTCAGCGGCCCCGTCAGGAGGTGGAAGAAGAAGTGGGTCCACGTGCCTCCCCCACCGTCCTCCTCCAGCTCTCGCTCCCAATCCAACCCCCGAAACAACGACAACAACTCCTCTCGTCTCATGCTCTGCCGCTGGACCCCAATTTCTGCCGCCGCTAACTCCGCAACCGCCTCCGCCGAGGAACGCCCCCGCCGGAGGTTCCGCTACACCCCTGTAAGTCAAGTACAACATATTAATTAGATGTTTGTGTGTTCGTATTGACTGTATATGATATTAGAGTAGTTAGGGTTTATCGAAATTTAGGGTTTTTGTTGCAGAAGTAGTTAGGTAGTTAGAATTTCCTTGTAAGTTGAAGTTTTGTTTTTTTATGTCTACATATATGATGTTAGGTTTGAATTTCTCAAGAAATTAAATAGAAAACGAATTCTGATCAAGGGGCATGATTTGTTTTGGTTGAAATAATGCTTCGGAGCATTTAGGTCTAGAGGTTTTGACTTTGAGAGATATTTAGAATAGAAAGAATCTTCAGGGTTGTGCTTTGCTTGCGGTTTTGAATTTCTTGGATGGAAACTGTTATTAATTGTGTTCTGAAGTAACTTTGGGTTGCAGATATCACTGCAGGGCTTAACTGGTTATGATTCGTTTGTGTAGGTTGTTGTGCTGGATGAGCAGAAGAAGAAGGTTGAGAAAAGGATTGAGGAGATGGAGGATGTGGAGAACACTAGTGAGGGAGAGGAATCTACAGTGCTGACTGATAAGATGTTTGGGAAGTCAAACGCTGATCGAATTAAGGGGCAAGAAACTGAGGTAGGACCTTTAAACTCCTTCTCAACTGTCATTCCCTCCGTATCATTTGTGCTTTTTGTTTCTGGTATAGATTCTACGTCCCTCTTTATGTTTAGGAACTGTGGCCCCTCCCTGGGAGGTGGTGGTGTGGCTATCACAGATATTTTTATTGGTTTGTAGCTCATCGCCTTATTGTTCTTATTTGGTTGGTTCTATCTCTACCAAAATATTGTTTTGTTTCCAAAAAAAATCATATTTCCTCATTGTTAACCAATTTGAAATTTTTTACACCAAGTGTGGCATCGGTGCTATAACCTTTGGGGCCCTAGTGCATCAACCAAACTCTATGATCTGATGGTCATAGCTCTGCAACTCCTGGCTGTGGTATTTTTCTAGCTTGGCAGGGGAAAAACGGTATTTTAATTTGAAATTTGAAAGTGGTAAGTTTAACTAAAAACTGTAAATTTTAACATATAGGGGATAAACGTGCAACTTTCTATTATCATTATTATTATAATAGGTAACCCGTCTCAGAAACTATTTTCATCGCTGAATGATGCTATTAACCGTTCTAAAATCATGTCAAACTTTCCTGCCCCAATTCATGTGCCTATGAAGTTATGAACTTTACTCCATGCTGGCCATATTCTTTTTCTGTTCTCAACTAAAGTTCACTTAGTTGATGCTGTTGTTTGCTGTGACATTCACGCTTGACGTTAGAAGATTCAATATTTTAACTGTATACTATCTTTAAGGCTACATATTACTGTAAGTAAGTGAGTTTATAAGTGAAAACTATCAACATTTGCAATGATGGTGACTTTGACAAAAGTGAGATCTTTGATGCTCAAGCCGTAATAAAATGAAATTTTGTCATATGATTGACAATGCTGGAAGTTATTAAACAGATTTGTTTGCATTGCAGGAATTCGGTAAGACCAGCTCACAGGCCTCAAGTATAAATAATCTGAATTTAGATCTGGGCTTGCAAGGTCACAGTGCAACCCTGGAGTTGATGAACAAAATGAAAGGGGCTCAGAAAAAGACTGCAAGCTCAGGTGGGTTTTGGTTGCAGTGATGTGTAGCATATGTGCAGTCAAAGCTAGAGTGATGTCAACATTTGGTGACCCACCGTGGATGTCATGTGTTTTCTATTAGTCTGATTCTGCTTATGATGTGTGTAACTAAGCCATAGGATTAGTTGGCGGATTCTGTAGGGCTAGTATGAAGTAAACTAAGTACTATGTTTGCGGATTCTGTAGGGAGAGTAAGTAGTACGTAATGAAAATGCAGATGATGGTTTGACTGCTTGTATAATGATTAGTGAGTGGAGCTGTGGGCACTTCTTTGTTAGGGGTCACAGTACCCATTTCTGGTTGTTTTCTCTGGATACCTGAAACCAAATCAAAGCAAGAATCAATCTAACAGCAAAAAAATTAAGGCTAGAACATCTAGTTTGTAACTTTCTCATTCTTTCCTTCATTTACAGCTTCAAGGCTCTAACCATTCTGACCAGAATGAATTGATTCTGTTGCTAGAAATAGCTTTCTTGAGGCATTTCACCGGTCAGTGATATTCGGTTATGGATTAACCGTCCCTACCATAACGAATCAACCTGAATTGATTTACTTGGGAGCTGATGGACTTGGCTGGGGAATTTATTCAATTTAATGCGATCTGCTCTATGAAGCATTTCGTCACTTACTACACCCTTTCCTCGTCTCGGCATCCACCGTAATCCTTCCCACGTTTGAACTTCACAGCGTTATGCCATCCCCTGCGCCTCTACCGTGCCGTAATGGAAGGATGGGGAACAAAATTTCTCGTATCTGCCTAATTCTGTATTTGCCACTCAGGTCTGATGAAACAATTAGCATGTAAGTTCTTCACGAGGGTGGAGAAAACCTCTATATAAGAAAAGACCACCCGTCCACACTTTCAGTTTATTGTTGCTCATTTGGAAATGAAATGCTCCATGCGATAGTTTCCAGCCAAAGCTTCAATTTGCTTTTGGAGATCCACAAAAAATTCGCAGACCCTTGCATGAGCCAGAGCAAACACACCGAGTTAGAGCAAACACCGGGAACAAAATGCATGCATATTTATTAAGGTATTGCAATGGAATTTGGCTTCACAGTGGAGTGGCGGTGTATAAATTACATTATGCTCCACGTAATAATAGCAGAACTAGAACTACATGCCCCTAAATGATCCTTTACGTCATCCATAAGCTCAAAACTCATACAAAATATGGAATACCAATTTCACTGGAAATAACGTCGGGACCTTAAGTAATGGAATAACATTAGATCGCATTCAAGTTTCCTGAACACATGCTAAAATTTGGTCATGTACTTCAAAACACCGCAATGTCAGTGAAATCTATTATAGAAGCTAAAACTTCAATTGCCACCATCTTCCCCAACAGCATTGTTTTATGCTTCTTGAGTTACACCAACCTCAGCCGGCCTAATAACACGATCATGAAGTATATATCCAGGCTGCAATACACAAAGGCAGGAATATATATCATGCTTCATGTTTCAAACAAAATCAAATTCAAATTCATTTTTTTGATTTTTTTTCCCTAAATTTCATGCAAGGTGAAGATAAAAAGATTGCTCATCTAATTCCAACTTTCTGCATGTCAAGATGGTTAAATGCTCAATCAAATCAGCACATAAACTGTGTCCCCAAGGTTGTGTTGCCAAGGGTTGCACACTAAAAAAGTAGATTATACTATTGATGCTAAGCAGAAGTAAAAACAGTAGATTCCTTCCTGAAACATATAAATATGCAAAGAATTTATTATAAGAAGCATACCTTGAGAACTTGAGCAACAGTGCCAGGAGGCTTCGAAGGATCTGATACTTGGAATACAGCATCATGCCTATGTGGGTCAAATGGCTCATTTGTAGGATCATATTTTTCTATACCGTACCTTCTAAATACCTGAAATGAAATGTTAGGAGTATTGGAGATAAAACCAGTCAGAGTAACAAAATTATAACTGAATACACCAGTAGCCAGAACAAAAAACATAACTTGATAGACCAGTAGACACAACATGGTATGCCAAATATATATTTGAATGTTTAAATATCAGCACAAGCCTAACTGACAAAGTAGGTGTTCATATATGAGAAAAATAAAAAAGGTCTTTGATCTACCTTTATGTTTTGAAAGATAATGCAAGTTAACAAACCATATTATACATCATCCAATAAACACAAGCAGCAACAAAGGAGAACAAGCTGTTTAACATTTTGAAATGCCAATTTATTCAGTCAACATTTCTGGGTGAGTGATTGTACTTATTGATAAGAAAAGATTACCTCAGCAAGTTGTTTCTCAGTCATTTCGACTCCTTCAAGAAGAGTTTTCAAAAGTGGTAGAGCACCAGTAGATTTCTCAGACTGATCAAGTTTTGCGAAACCGGTTTTGGTTACAGAAGCAGCTCTACCCAAATTGTCTGCAACATCTAGTAAACTCTTTGCAAAGTTCTGCAATATAGTTCCAAGAACTTATCAGAATATATCTTCAGAATATTTCGTAATTGATTTGTTTTATTATTTTTGTGGTTGTTGGATCTGTGAATAGAAATTTGCCTACAAGAATGAGGTAAATACAAAAGTAATGACTTGGATCTGAGGACATAAAAAGTATGCCAAAAGTGAACACGAACCTGTATGGAAAACTTCTTTGTATTCTCTGCTTCACGCCTTGTTCTGTCCATGACATTTTCCATTTCAGCATAAGCGCGCAGGACTCTATCTTGCATTTTCTCGACCTCTTTATGCTTTTGCTTCAGAAGTTCTTCCTTCTCCGTAAGAAGTTTCACCAGGTCCTCAGCAGACAAGTCCTCGTCGGAATCTGAATCAGAAAATGCAGTTTGTTTAGTACCTCTCAGATTATGTTGTCTCCTAACGTTGGCAGACTGAGAATCTGGAATAGAACCTGATTCTTTGGTTTTATCAGCCGCTTGTGTATCCCCACCTTCAGACACTTTAGCATCACTTTTCTCAGAACCTCCATTTCCATCCCTTTCGGAAGGCTCTGGAGATGCAGTTGAAGAGAATCCAAATAATTGAGATAAAGACGAACTGGGGGTTGAATGATGCAACAGAGACACCTGGCCCGGAATCAACTGATATATGAGAAAATAATGAAAATAACGTAAACTTAATGAGTAAAATGTGCATTCTACAGGTCTTTAAACTCTCAAGATTAAACAAACATCTTTGGATTCTCTGTTTACTCTGTTTACAAATTTTACAAATTGGATAATAAATCAAAACTCTTTGAGTAAAGTGAACAGATTGATCAAAGCTAATAACATCAGAACTTTAAACCGTAGATGGTTTGTACTTTGTAACCTAAAGAGTTCAGGGTGAAATTCTAACCAAGCAGACACATAGCCTTCAACCAATCCTTTGAAGCAAGAGAAACTTAATCGATGTTAGCCAACGCCAAGGACACAATAAGTTCTTCATTTCATTAAGTTCACTACAGATACCAGGCTAGCATCTATAAAAACAAAACCCAATATTCAAAATTTAATAACATGAAATTCAGATACCCAATTATCAAAATTTAATAACATGAGTGCGAGAATCCAAAATCCAATACAGAAAGAATACAAAATTGGTAAAATTTGCACAAACAGGTTAAACCCTAGCAAAACCCTAGTGAGAAATTAGGGTACCTTATTGGGGATGTCCTGAATCAGAGGCTGCCACTGGTTGGAGAGGATCGGGAGTCGGTGATTCGGCTGGGCGGCGAAGGACACTGCGTTCCTGGGAACGGCCCTCGAAACGCGAGCTAAAACCCTAGAGACGAACATGGTTGAGGGGAAAAACGGGAATATGGAGAAAAATGGGGAGAGATTTGATAGGATGGTGGAAGATGAAGAGAGATGTTTGTACTTGGAGAGAAAGAAAAACACAGCGGTATTTGTCTAAGCATTAAGTTGGGGTTTTAGGAAGAGATAGGTGTCATATCTAACAATCAATCTAAAACCTAAATCTATATTTAAATTTTAAGTCATCTAAATATATAATTATTTATGGACCAATTACATAAAAGTCTCATTTGAGATATTTTATCCCATGGAGGTTTATTCAAACATTTTTGTTTACATAAGTCCGCCCAAACTTAAATATAGTTGTATGCTAGGTATTGAAGTTCAACATAATTATAGATTGTAATCCAAGCCGAAAATTAGATTATTTCTCTTATATTTACAAAAATATCATTCTTTCTATGAAATGTCTCCGGACGACCTCCGGCGAGGTCTCCGGTCAACCTTCGATGAATTTTCCGACCGATCTCCAATGAGGATTTCGACGACAATAAAAAGCTACTACCGTCAGTAACAAAAACTACTACTACTGACAACAAAAGATACTATAGTAGGAAACAAAAGCTACTACATTTGGAATCAAAAGTTACTACCAACATAAATTAAAGATACTACTACCAATAATAAAAGCTACTATCGTCAGTAACAAAAACTACTACTACAAAGAACAAAAACTACTACTAGTGGCACTAAAAGCTACTGCCTACTACTACAAGGACCAAAAACTACTACCACTAGCATCAAAGCTACTACTGCTGGCACCAAAAGCTACTATCGCCAGCAACAAAACTACTACCCCTAGCTACAAAAGCTACTATACCCATAACTACAAAAGCCACTAGCACTAACTACAAAAACTACTACAGCCAACAACAATCTATCACACACAATTTTTTTTCTATATATTTTGCTGGACGTTTTGTTCCAACTTCATGGACATTTTGTTCCTTCTTCAGAATCTCTCTTATCAATCTATCACACACATAAACCAACAATAAAAACCGAACGCTTAACTCATTCAATTTGAACGATTTCAACATTTTCCAAATTCTACAGAGAAATCAAATACCAGAATGAAGTCGTCGGTGGATCCGTAACAATGAAGGTCAACGACGAGAAGAGGCGCGTGAGTAGTCGAGTGAATATGAGTTTCTAGTGCTTGCAAAAACTGGAACTGATTTGTACAAGGTCTGAATTGGAGGCTGTTTGAAGTATTCCATTGGTCAGAATAGGTTGGTGGGATAAAATAATATGATTTCAGAGTAGGAATGGCAAGTTTTTGGTTAAGAGAGCGTATTAGTTGGCGATGAAGGAGAAGAGACTTACAGCGCCGGTAATTTCAGAGCATTGAAAGCTTCTTTGGAAACTCAAAATTCCACTGAAGATGAGCCATTTTCTTTGGAGGTGCTCGACGAGTTTTCTGCCTTGCATGTGGTCTTTTAATTAAAGGTATGTTGTCCCAAATCCGATTTGCCCCCAGTGTCAGTTAAGTGATGAAACACCCTTGCACGCAACATGGTATTGTACTTTTTATGTTGCGGTGTTACAGAGAGTGAGCTTTTATTCGAAATTGACTCCAGGCTTATCAATGAGTTTCTCTAAGTTTTTGGAGCATGCCATTAGTGTGTTAACGGTGGATGAGATGAAGTTGCTTGTCATCTTATGCAACAACTGGAATGAATGGAATAATGTTCAACATGGGGAGAACCCTCGGCCACCTGAAGCGATTTATCAACAATATTTATCAATTTGGGAAACTTTATTGGCTATACAAGTAAGGGATTAAGCTCGGCACAATCTGGGGGCTCAACAGCCTTCCTCTTTAGATAGCACCTAGTCTAGGTATGTTGAAACTAAATTGTGATGCCTATGTTATTGATAATGTGATTCATGTTGAAGCAGGGGTGGTGATAAGGAATAGCATGGATGATCTAGTTTTGGCTGTGGGGGAAAATTTGTTGGAATGTTCCAGCCATGTGTTGTTGAACTACTGGCGATAATTATGGGGTTGGAATTGGAGATTGGTAATGGTTGGTAGATTGAGAAGATAGAGTCAGATTGCTTAGATGCTATCAATTTAGTGAAAGGTGTAGAGGGTGAGTTGGGTAAGAAGGTGTGAATTGCTTAGATGCTATCAATTTAGTGAAAGGTGTAGAGGGTGAGTTGGGTAAGAAGGTGTGAATGCTTATGGCTACATTAGGTGTGAACGATTCTGTTCATGTTTCAAAGATTTGTAATAATGTGCCGCATGCAATAACTCAATTTGTAGCCCGATATGACAGAAATTATTCGTGGTTATGGGTCGGGTCTACACTAGTAGAATCCGAGACATATGCGACGAAACCATATTCGTCGCATAAGAACCTAAGCGACGAAAATGTCATCGCATAGGTGTCGTCGCATACTTACCGTCTCACTGGTTCCTATGCTACGAAAATGAAGTATTCGTCGCAAGAGAATACACCAATGCGATGGAAAATATTTTGTTGCTATAGTCTTATGCGACGAAATGTTTTAACTTAAGTGATCAAATATTTCGTCACTTTAGTGTTTACAAAATTTCAAAAAAAAGAGCGGGAAAATTTTGAATGTGAAATTTTTTTAGTTCCTTTACTCCTCTGTCGACCACCCACGCGCCACCACCACCACCACCGACCTCTATCCACGAAACCCACTCGCGCTCATCGACAACGTCAGAGTAGAGAACGAGTTGTCGTCGTAATCGTCGAGTGGTGAAAGTCGGAGTTGCCGGAGTCATCGTAATGGTCGGAGTTGGCGTCGACAGAGGAGGTGGAAGTCGAAGGCGGTGGAAGTCGACATAGAGAGAAGGGAGGTGGCTGGGTTGAAGAAGTTTCGAGTGGTGGATGAGATGGACGTGACGGTGGGGTCGGAGTTGGCGTCGACGAAGGAGGTGGAAGTCAGAGGCGTCTGTGTGAGCTAGGTCGGCGACAGCGAAAGGAGGCGAAGGAGTTGACGTCAATGAGGGAGAGTTGGGGTTGTGAAGCTAGGGTGAGAGAGGTGAAGAGACGGAGGAGAGGGATTGGGGGTTGTGGAGGGTGAGGGTGGTGGAGTAGGTGGCGGCAAAGGTGAGAGGAGTGGTGGGAGGAAGTGCATGAGGGATTGTGGAGGGTTGGGGCCGGTTTTGATAGAGAGAGATGCATGAGGGATTATGGAGGGCCAGTTTTGAGTACGTCTGGGAAACATATGAGAGAGAGAGGTCGAGTGGGAAAATTTTTTTAGAAAATTTTCTGAATTTTTTTGTGGGAATTTTTTTTTTCAATTTTTTGAAACTTATGCGGCAAAAACATAGTTTCGTCGCATAAGGTTTATATTTGTGATGAAAACATAATTTTTGTAGCATAACTTATTTTCATCGTTTAGGTTTTTAATTCGTCGCATAGGTGCCAACTAAAGCGATGAATCATTTTTTTTGTCTTATAAGTTATAATTTTGACAACGAAATTATTTTCATGATATAACTTGAATCTTATGAAACGAAATTGTTTAATTTCATCGCATAGGTCTTGAATTCTACTAGTGCTAACTAACTCATGCACATCATCAATAGTGACAAACCCGTAACTCAATCTAATGGTAGAGAAGGAAATGAGGATATTGTATCCATCACTAAAGTTCCAATGTTTTGTTACTTTTATTTTTTCACTGAGGTTCTCAATGTTTTGTAACTCTTGTTTTTTCTGATTAAATAAAATTCTTGATATTCCCCTCCAAAAAAAACTTGCAATTCTGTGTTACATTTGCCATTTATCTTTCAAATCTCAAATTTCTCAGTCCTTGGGTCTTTAGGTGTTCCTGTTTTGAGGTTACATGTAGCCATTTTTCTTTCAAATCCCAGCTTTCTCAGACTCGATCCTATCAGTATACCTCCGAAAACAATCATGATTCGTGCTAGAAGATAATGGCCTATGAATATTCTACAATGACATCTACACTACAGTACGGGCTGAATGCAAGAACCATATTAAATTACAGGGCTAACCAAGACGCTCAAGAAGAGCAATGCTCTTTTCATTTGATACGTCTACGACTTCCCCGTTTACGACTTCCAGCATCCATTAGTCATATGGATTTCTGAAATTCTTCAAAAGCTCTGGGATATCATAACCCAGCATGTCATCAACTGCTTTTATCATACTAGGCTTCAACTTCTCAAAATTGTCAAAGCTGTAACCACTTAAGGTCTCCCTGAATTGCTCAACATTTGGAAAATCCCCTGGGGGTAGATGGAATTCCCTTTGAACCTGTATGGCATGTAAAGTTTGAAAACGTACATATGGTACAGAATGAAAGTACACGAAGGAATAAAATATTACCTTTTTAAACTCATCTTCCAGATTATCCGTTAGTTTCTGTTGAGCCTTGGCTTTCCCGATCAAAGCAGGCATCTCTTTTCTCAAATGGCTGATAATGTAAGCATGTATCTTGGCCGCTCTAGCACGCTTGACAAATTCATTGATCTGTGGAAATGAATAACCTAATCATTCTAATAGGGGATCTTGCAGATAAATTCAATAGCTAAAGAGATAAGTAATGCAAATAGATAGTTCATTAACCAGAGCTCAATATTGGTACAAGAACTACATGATACAAATAGAGACAAACTCACCCGGCGATCACAAGACTTCTTGGGAATATCCTTCAAGTCAGCAAGAAGATCCTCTTGTTCTCTCTCAAAGAGTTCTTTCCCTATTGGACCAGAAGCAGCCACATTTACAGGTCTGTCATTGAATGATCTGCAAAATAAAAATTAGCATACATAGGGAAAAGGAATTAAGTGTAGTAAGACACTAAATGTAAATTAGAGAAATATGCTCAAGATAATATGCACAAACAATTCTCGACATAACTATAACTTCATCAACTAAGTTCACAAAATTCAAGTGAATACATATAGATGGATAGTTACCCAATATAAACTCGCATAACCTCCGGAGTATTCAAAACCTTCCCAAGGGACCACATCAATGCTCCGTAAACCCTCATTAACTGCATAAGAAGAATTACAACATCAATTGCAAATTCAAATGACCTAATCAAAACCCCCAATAGATTTGAATCATGCAAAATTGACAAGGTATATGCTTACTTGTTGGGTATCGATTTGATCTGCCTTGTTGAGTACAACACGAATCTTATCATCATGACCACGTAAAGATGAAATCACACGCTTGAACTCATCACTCACATCAAGTTTGTGAGGATCAAACAGAAGTAAAATGAGGTCACACTTTGAAGCGAACCATGAAGTGACTCCAGTAAAATCATAGGCTCGTTGTGTTCGTTGCTTCTCCCCAGATAACACGCCAGGAGTATCCACAAATGTGAAGTGCTCCAGCAACTACAGATACAAAAGAAACTGAGTTCTGGTGTTTTCAATTGAAACTTATTCCACAATGATTATGGAAGGATAACTTTTTTTTGGCAAATATGGAAGGATAACTTACAGGATGTGGCATTTGGGAACACTCAAACTTCGACAAGAATGCAGTTCCAAAGGATGTGAGGCCACTAAACGGCATGTCAGCTTGCACCGCAATCGTATTCCCAGGAACACTTCTTTCATCAGGTCCAGACTAAAGATATTTAAAATTATCAAGCAAAACCATATCAATTTGAGAAAGAAAGCCACAGATTAAAAACATATTGTACTAATCATCAAGAACAAAATTTACTTAGTTTGGGGAAATTTTAGCGAATATATTGAGCAAAATGAAAACTTCAAATTTGAAACCGAGTTGTGAAAGCAAATAGGTATGTTGAAAAATGAAAAGTCATTTGCATGCAATAAACATGTTTGATAAATACTACATAACAGGGTCTGGTTTTAAAGTAAAGAAGAGAGAAAACACAAAAAGCAAAAAGCAAAAAAAAACAAAAAACAAAAAACAAAACAGGAATGTGATAACCAACAAGAATATAAGAGATGATTCTGAAACAGACCACTAATGTTTGAGAACAAAAAAAAAGATTATGCATGACAAAATAGTTTGAAGAGTAAACCAAAGAACAATAATCTGGTGCCAACCCAAACTGTCCTCCATGTTCTAGAATAATTATCAGTACAATGATTAGATTAAACAATAAAACCTAATCAACTAGCTACAATCCTACAGTGATTTGTTTGTGATACTTCTTGACAAATGTATCACAAACAAATTCTCAACCTGATGTTATTTGTGTATTTTCAAATAAGATATGAAATTTTGGCAAGACAATGTAAATTATCAGAACTGAACTTTACTGTTATACTCTGATAAAAATAGGTATTTCTAACAACATAAATGAAGCATGTTAAAAGCAGAAATTAACCCCATCACAGTACCAAGCACAGAAAAAATTTCTACCCACAAAATAAATATTGAAATTGTAATCATAGTTTAGTTTCAAAAATTGATACTGAATCAAAATAAAGCTGAAGTGCTTGATCACTTTCAAAGTTGCAAAAACCATATAGAACAGATGTAATATCCTATTGCTGTGTAATATAAGACAACTAAAAACAGAATAAAAAGAGATAAATTTAAGATTACCATAACGACAACAAATCTATCTGTCGTAGGCTCAGGACCAATGTGAGCTCCTGTCAAAGGTGACATGAAATACGATATGAAAAAGATCAAAAACTGTTTTGTGCAAGACACAAAACAAATAAGTAAGCAAACATGCACTTGAACAGAAAACAGCTTGCCTGGATAACTCGTTTTGAGCAAATGTTTTATAAATGTTGTTTTCCCAGTGGAGTATTGACCCAAAAGCATAACCATGGGTTTGGCATCAAAATCACTGTTTGTCTGCAAAATCAACAAATTAATTATAAATTGATCATTATAATTTACATTAACCTTTAATCAATGATATGACAATAATTACTACAAATATGGGTATACAACAAAACTGAAAGCAAAGCCGGCATTATTTTTCTAAGAAATAACTGAAATAAGTATGCTGCTCACTCACCAGTAATGGGGATACAAAATCATTAAACTTGTAAGTAACTTCCAATGGCTTGAGCTTCTGGATATATAATCTCTTCAACCCATCTACAATTGATGTTACAGCAGAGAGCGGAACCTATGAAAATGCCAAAGAATTTACAAGTTGTTAATGTTAATCCATACATGAGATCAGCAAACTAAATTATAGTAACAATACTACAAAATCGTAACCCAGAAGACGAAAAAATTTTAGCATCAAACTCTGCCACCAAAATAACACAACCCAAACAAGTTCCGGTACATTAAAATGTTATTAGAGCATCCTATCATGTCAATTAATATCAGGCATAAGTAAAAACACTCTTGCAACTAAACTATGTAAGTTTGTCCATTTTCTTTTCCACCAGGCACGACATCCTCCTTGAGCAGTCATGCTTCAAAGGGTGACAAAGCATTTGCAATTTCCATTGAAAACTAAATAATAAAACCTAGGTCTTTTTGGCAAAATCAAATTGAATAACAAAATATGGAGTCTAGCATACAAAGTCATATAACACAAGGCCAACAGCACGCATCCTGAAGATTAAAGTTCAATTTATTAAATATAAAATTCTAACAAAGAAAGAAAAATAGTGGTGTCAAAAAAAAATTTTCTAGAAACTACAGATACCTTTTTTGATGATTTAGAAGAAAACCAAAGTGCTGAAGGTGATTGTTGCACCACAAGATTACCTGTATCAGTCATTATTAGTAAATGTGTATTCCACACCAAAAGTACAAATACAAGTCTCAGTTTTACTGATTGAGAGAATCCTCACCATTTACTTCATTCTCATTTGTCTTGTTTGAACACTTTTTTTTCTGAATCAAGTATACGTAGAAGAAATCAATTAACTACGAAAAAGACATAAAGCAGGATATAATAAGGTTCTAGCATATATACCGTTAATAACACATCCAACCCCTCCATGACAGGAGGATTCAAGTTTTCCAAGTCTGCTGAACAAAAGAAACATTACAAGATCTATCACTTGGCCATACCGAGAAAAAATACAGCTCAGCCATAGCACACACAAAAGCATACACTATAACTTGTACCGGAAAAAGAAAAACACACGACAACTTGTCATCTTAAAAAATTGGTTATATGCCACTTAAAGCATACATGAGAAAAGAAAACAAAACAAAACAAGAGCAACCCACCATTTCTGGTCAATAGATCATTTGTAATCTCATTTCCAGCTTGCGCAAGGGAAACTAGCTACAAATGAAACAAGCAATGATATGTCAGATTCTTACATATCAAATTACAGGATATTGCAGTCCACTGAAATAGTCCGACACTAATAAAACACCTGCATAGCAGCAACGAACTCGGTAAAACCAAGAAACCCCTGCCTCTTTGAATCGGTGATTGCCCAAACCTAAGTACAAGGATACCAGTTAAGTCAACAGTCGTATGAAGAAACCAAAGCCTCCAGAACAAAAACTGAGGTTGATCTTCGACAGTAAAGATATCAAAACCAAATAACTCAACTAACATTAATCCATCAAAAACGCAAGCAGTAACAAATTACAGAAGAAACTGAGATTCACTGCACGGTAAAAATCAAGTCACAGAAAGCTGAGGGAATCAAATCTAACCTGCTTAAGATCTTGCCGAGACATATTGGACATGCTGAAGAACTTGATAGCATCACTCCCCGTAATGCGGCCGTCACTATCTGCACAAAGTGAAAACAAATCTTCATTTCTACTCTTTCTTAATTTCTAAAGAGAACCAAAAGCGAAGCAAGAAAAGGAACGATCTTCATATTTTCTGGTGTACCTGAATCTGCGAATTGGAACCACTCCTGGTAGATTTTCTGATGCTCTTTGGAGCACGAACTGATCGGAACTGCGGAAATTTCCATGGGAAATCAAAGAGAATCAGATTTTCTGGATTCGAATTCAAATTCAATTAAAAAAACAGTGGGTATTCGGGGGCCTCTGTGTCCTCTTTACACCGACGTGAAGGAGAATACGGCGTCGTTTTAGTGGTGTTAGAATGAAGCGAACGTTTAACTTTAGTTTATTGAGTCAATGTCCATACGACGACGTATGAGTGAGACTACAACTGTCACGCGGAATAACCTCCCATCAACAAAGGTAACATGTGAGCTAAACCGGAAAAAGATGGGGGACATTGCACTTGCCTAAGAGCATATGCACCCGTTTTTTGGCTTGCTCCTTCTATTTTGAGGAGGAGCAAGTACTATTTGAGCAAGTATTATTACTATTTGAGTAATAGGAGATGCAGTGCAGTTTTTTCGTGCAGCGGTGGGGAAAAATAGCACATCCTATTACTATTCATCGACTTTTTTTGTTTAAAAAAAATTCAAGATAAGATTTTCGGTAAGATTTCCAACCAATCACTAGTTGACATGTGTCGGCTCCACGTGTCGTTGTCGTTGAAAAAATTGGATAAGATTCCCGGTGAGATTTTCAGCCAATGAGTATAAGATACGTGTCATTATATTCAAACATCAGATGATCCAGAATTAGCTATATATATACGGCTCCTTGTATACTCACTCACACCATCTACAAATCACTTGTCATTCTATCCGAAAACATTCCCAAATTTAGATAAGATGAATCCCTTCACTTTCGACAATTTTTTCAGGAGGAGGCGACAGCAACGCCGGCGAAATGCCGAAATTGCTAATGCCTTCATCACTGAAGCTGTCACGGTTGATGCAATGGTTGATGATGAGCCACCTCGCCGCCGTCAAAATGTAGAAAGGCTGCGGGAGTTGAGGGGACATAATCTTATGGAAGATTACTTCATCGAACGCCCTGTCTTCGATGAGCAAGTCTTTCGTCGAAGGTACCGTATGAGCATGAATTTATTCAACCGTATAATGACGGATCTCTGCAACCTTGACGAATTTTGGCGTCAAAGATCAGATGCTGCCGGAGTGTTCGGACTTCTTCCACAACAAAAGATGACCGGCGCTCTTCGAATTTTGGCGTACGGCTCAGCCTCAGATCAGTGTGCTGAAATCACAAGGATGGATGAATCTACAACACTAGAATGCATGAAGAAGTGGTGCATCCAAGTGTGCGAGCTTTATGGTGATATTTACCTCCGTGCTCCAAATGCAGTAGACATAACTCGACTTCTAAGGAGGGCCAATCATCGGGGATTTCCCGGTATGATCGGAAGCATAGACTGCATGCACTGGGAATGGAAGAACTGCCCCACAGCTTGTCAAGGGGCATTCTCGGGGTGAAAGAAGCGTCCCACTATTATTTTAGAGGCGGTGGCCTCATATGACAGGTGGATATGGCACAGCTTCTTCGGGGTACCGGGAGCACAAAATGATGTGAATGTGCTCCACCAATCTGATATATTTGATTCGCTCCTTGCCGAAAAATCCCTAATTGTGAGGTATAAAGTCAACGGTATGACGTACCACAACACTTATTATCTAGCTGACGGAATATATCCGAGGTACTCCTTGTTTGTCAAAACCATTTCCAATCCTCAAGAGCTGCCACAAAAGTTGTTCGCCAAGAAACAAGAGGCATACCGTAAAGATGTAGAGAGGTGCTTCGACATCTTGCAATCTCGTTGGAGAATTATTCGTCATGCAGCGAGGTGTCACCACCAATCGACGTTGAAGAGCATTATGTTGGCTTGCATCATAATGCATAACATGATTGTTGAGGAAGAATTTGTGGAGGAAGAGTTTGAGGAGAATGTAGAAAAAGATCTACAGAACTCATCAAGTGCTTTCACAGTTTATGATGGGGCAGTGGATGAACATGGTAATCGAATTCCATTTGAGCCAGTTGGAAGAGATGGACCGTATAATGAACGGTTTCGGGACCGCTTTTGGATCTTCAATCTTCTTATATCCATGGAGAGCTTCAGAAGGATTTAGTTAAGCACAATTGGTTTATTGAGACCGGTGAACGATTCTAAATATGTTGTTCTATTTTTATTTCTATGCTTTGTGTGTGTGTGTTTGAATGTTGTTTTTGTTTGAATGTTGTGTTCGAAGTTCCGATAAATTATACTAATTTTTCTGAAATTAGGAAATTTTTTTTCTAAAAATTAAAATTCCAGATTAATTCTCAGCCATTGATCAATCTCCCATTTCAAAATCTCAACCGTTCATTTTCTTTTAAAAGGAGAAGAATTCTTGACTTCAGTCAAAATCCCTCCCCCTCTCTCTCGCCTTCTCTGTTCTCCCTCGCTCTCTCACCTTCACCGGCAGCGCACGGGAGAGCACCACCGTCTAGCCACCACCGGCCACGAAACTGTTCCCATTCTTTTCTTTTCATAGTTTCCTACAAAGCCTAGTGATCAAATCACATATGCATCCACAATCGGAGGAGATTGAAATCTGAGAGCTCCGACTGTTTTCTCGGTGGCGTTGAGTTTTCCGGCATGGGATCGGTTTTCTGGGCATGCGATCGGCCGAATTGGACATGTCTCGGTCACCCACGTGTGTGGGCTCCACCGGGACTGCTCGTGCTGAAGAACGAGCAGAGATTGCTCGAGCAGCTGCTCGCCGAGCTGGTCAACGAGCGGTCGCCGGCCACCACCTCCCCCGCTGTACGCTGCTTTTTCCCTTGCTCCTGCTATTTTCCGGCTGACCCACCGATCGACTCCTCTGCTCGTGCCCAAAGCAACACCGCTGCAGATGCTCTAAAGAACCTTCATCGATTAGTAGGGACGGAGCCAGGATTCTAAATTAATTTGGGTTAAAATTCTTTTGATAAATTTTTTAAAATTCGCTACCTCAATTCATAACTTAGTATTTAGAAAAAGCATAAAATTAAAATATTGAAATTCATTTAGTAATCTAATAGCAAAATGCCAATATCAATTGATAGCATATTACATGTGCTTTGAGAGTCAAATAAAATTAAGAAAAAAACTACTTGTTGGAAACTCAAAAAATAAGTTTACGATTTGAAATAAAAAGAGTTCACAAAAATGAAAAAGACGATTATGTTTTGTAAAAGTTGGAGTTTTGGACTTAAGTAAGACCTTCAGACTGTGCATATGGAAATCCTTCTCTAACATATAATATAGGATTGAGTTTAACTTTTTTTACTTGGGCTATTAGTTCTTATGCATACTTAATTCATATAATACAAGCTATTCTATTTGTATGTGATGAAAAAAGTCTCTGGGCTACAGCCCATAGATCAGTGTTCTTTCCTCCGTCCCTGTGGATTAGGGAATCTCTTTTGGTCCAAAATAAATTGATAATTAAATCTCTTAGAAACTAAGGGCGCGTTTACTTAACAGCAATGAGAATGGAACTCTTTGGGATTCATTCTCATTCCGGGTTAAGAAGGTGTTTACTAACCTGAGACAGAATCAGATTTGTGTGGTCCCACGTTTAAACCTAGATTCATTCTTCCTTCTCCATTCTAAGAAGGGGGTTGATATTACTCCTGATTCAAACCTGAATCATAATTTAGTTCTAATTTTAACCTCATAACTTTATCAAAGTCCCACACTGCCCATATCATAACCCTACAACTTACACACCTTTTTTCAGATTGTATCTTTTTCACTTCGCCTCCTCTCATCAGCAAGAACGAGTTATTCAGCATAGCAATCTCAAGTAAGAACCCAACTCAATCTCATGAGAGACTTCTCTTTTTTCATGTTTAATTCATCTTCTGGGCTAGTCTTCTTTTTTTTTCTTTTGTTCTGTTTTTTTTTGGGAGATTTCTTTGTTGCTTATTGATTTTGTCTTTAAAGATCATTTGAAATTTTGCAATCGCTTCTTTGATCTTTTTTGATTGTTATGTACTTTTATTAGTTCTATATATTTGGCTTGTACTATATTGTTCTTGATGTTTAAGTTTATTATTTTGCAAATTGAAGCTTACTAGTTTAGGGTCTTTGGAATGTCAAGTTGATGATTCCAAATGTTTGAATTAGTGAAAACCCATCCTGGATTCCTTGGATTCTTATATATTTTATGAGTCGAAGTTGGTGTTGAGTTAGGAGCAGAGGTTTGGGATCATCAAATGGTTTGCTTCCTTGCTTCATTATTTGCATGAAGAGTTTGAGCAAATTATGATTCACATGGATGTTAAGGTTAGTAATGTGTTACTGCATTGCGAGATGAATGGGAAATCATGAGGCTTGATGAATATTGGAACTTCTACATGTTGGCTTTGTGAAGATATTACTTGAAAATATTTGTTGAATGCTTACTATGATCCAAGATGCATAGTTTTGTTACTGCTTACCATGATCCAAGAGGATTCTAACATGGGTTGATTTGTGCTACTATAAAGTTGTGAGTTGCTTCTTCTTTTTCTGCTGCTGATTGAAGCTTAGGGTATTTGGAATGTCAATCTGGAGCTTCTATTTGTTGTAGTGTGAGAATGTCAATATATGGATTCTCTCTTGTTTATGTTTTTATTTCAATATATGGAGTATGATTTAGAAACTATTTTGAAGTGAAATTGTGAAGTTATCAAATATGGAATTGTACTATTGTCATTGATACCCTCATTCGCATTCATACTCATTCTCATTCACATTAAATTTCATTCATGTTTGGTAAACGTTCCCTAAGAACATGCCCACCCCTTCGAAAAAAATCTAACCGAGGTTGGATTACACCTAGGAATCTAAAATATGGGAAAAAAAATCATCTTTCCACCCATGAATGAAGACTCTCATTAACAAACCAGCCCAGGCGACTTCTTTCCACCTCAGTCCGAGCCCACACACGTGGCTGATGTCAACGACCTGCCTCCCTTTTCATCTACGCGCCTGCAAGGAGCATCTCTCCTATTGAGGCATCTGAGCCAGCGTTTTGCGCGTGTTCAACGACATTTGTTGAGACATGTGAGGTGCGACCCAACCGACACCCGTCGTAACTTGTTAGAAATATTAGAGAGTAATAGATCTCACATCAGAAAAGTGACAAATAAAATATAATTTATAAATGGGTAGATCATTCCTAATTGTATCAATGTCTTTTATGATTAAAACCCAACACCATAAAAGTGGTTAAGTTGAGACAACATCAGTACACGGATGATCCACATGCCACACTTGTCACCGTTTAACTTGATATCAGAGCGGGTCCTTATCCAATGACTTCTCTAATTCTCATGGTTCTGATTTGGGTTCCTTCTCTTCTCCCAGTTCGGGCTTATCTCGTCATTCTCCTTGGCTCTATCTCTTGGCTAGTTCTCATGGGGCCCAATTTGGATTCCTTCTCTTCGCCCGGTTTGGACTTATCTCACCATTAGAAAGTTCTGATTGGATTGTCACCAAGTGTCTTCTTGATTTGTTTCGTCTCATATCATCAAGTGCAAACCTTGAGTCAGGTTGAATGTGAGGGCGCGTGTTGGAAATATTAGAGAGTACGTAATAGATCCCACATCAGAAAAGTCACAAATAAAATATAATTCATAAGTGGATAGATCATTCCTAATTGTACCGAGGCCTTTTGTGATAAAAACTCAACACCTTAAAGGTGGTTAAGTTGAGACATTATCGGTACGGTGCATCCGCAGATCAATATACTGAGTATTGTTGGATGGCAAAATCTACCTCTATTGAGTACCTTCAACAATTTACAAGAGGAATTATTGCTCTTACTCAGCAGACTACATTCGAACTCCTATTCCAACCGATCTCAAAAAGACTTCTCGCTAAAGGTGAAAGGCAAGGCTTTCCAGAAATGATTGGGAGCATCGATTGCATGTATTGGCAATAGAAGAATTGTCCATCCGATAGAGCTGGTGAATATAGTGGTAGAAAACACATCCTCACTATCATTCTTGAAGCAATCGCATCATACGACACTTGGATATGGCATGCCTTCTCTGGAATGCATGGGTCATGCAATGACCTCAATGTCCTAGAAAAATCCTCGTTGTTTGACGAGCTTATTGTCGGTCGAGCACCTAAGATCCAAGTTCTAAGTGAATAACAGAGTCCATAAGTTGGGCTACTATCTTGCAGATGGTATGTATCCTAGGTGGGCAACTTTCATCAAAACTATTCCACATCCCACCCGTCTTAAGGATATTACATTTTCTAAGGCCCAATGGGGTATAAGAAGGATGTGGAGAAGTGTTTTGGTATTTTACAGTCACGTTTTGGTATTATTTGAGGAGCTGCTCGTGGTTGGGATAAAGAAAATCTAACACATCATGTTGGCTTGTATTATTTTACACATGATAGTGGAAGATGAACGCTGTAGTGGTCACGAATTTAAGTCAATAAGAAGTCAATAAGGAATCTCAAGCTTCCGAGAGAAAGCATCAAAAATTGAAGAAAGAAAGTCGAAACACTCTCAAATCTTCCCCAAGAAGTGAAATATAGTGTGAGTAATAGTGAGTAAGAGTGTGCGTGCTGTGAGAAACTATAATCATTTGTTGTGGTATGCTATTTATTTACAAGTTTTTATGCTTGTAATTACAATTATGAGTGGCTAAATCTTATCTTAAATGTTTACCCAATAGTGAGGCTCTGGGTTTTATATTTGTAATTATGGTAGATTAAATAAATTCCACCTTGTGCCCATTAATCTATCACAAAAATTTTGTGTGTTTGGCAATATTTTGTTTATAGAAAATTTGATTTTAAAATTACTTTACTTACTAGAATTAGGGTTCTGTTTATTTTAAGACAACAGTGATTCCGCCCGATTAAGTACTGTCTATACAGGAGGTCTAGACAGGAGAGGTGAAATTTTAGCATGTTGAAGACTAGTTTTTAAATTAACAATACCCTAGATTTTTTTAGGTAAAGTATAAGTAAGTAAGAAAGTAAGTTACAAATATTTTAACAGAACAGTAAAAACTTAATAGAAAAAAACTAATGGTATAACTTTTCAGATTAAAAATCTTAAGTTCAAGGACTATAAAAATAAATTCAAAACTGGAATGACTAAACGGATAGAGTGACTAACTACATGGACTAAACAGAGTTGAATTCTTTATTTTATCTCAATACTTCCCATCAATTTGTCGTTCCTCACTTTGCCGAGATTGACCATCAATCAGAAAGAACGGGATACCAGCGTAAGTATTTCGAGTTAAAATTCAGCCACATCTTGCTAGAAAATGGAATTGATCAAAACTTGAAAGAAAGCAGTGAGAACCGGACGCCATGTAAGTTGAGATTACGGCCAACGAGTGGAAGAAGATCATTGTTATTGTTCAGCATAATCAAAGATTCCGAACCCATAATGAACTTAGGTGGATACAATAATGCTGCTTAGTCCACTTAAGCACATCGGAAACAGTAAACAAGAGGATTTCAATGCTCAAACCTCACCAGAAAAAGTTGCGCGTGTTGCGTTTTGTTGAATCCAACAAGTGTTTTTCTTTTCTTGGTTCAATCCAATCCATTCCAATTCAACCATCAAAAAGCACACCCATTTTTTTTCTTTGCTATATGATCACTTTAGAGCTGCTTGATAGTGATGAAATGCTTGGTCTTTTTTTGGCTGCTTGGTCAATCATTGAAAGGAAATATATGCTTGAATTAGGGTTCAAGTTCACCTAACCCACCAACAACTTGTATATTCCATCAATGCATGTATAGAAGTTCATTTTTCTTCAAGAATAGACAAAGAAAACATTTCGAAGCTCGATTTAGTCTCCTCTGATCATAAAACGAGTCTGCCCTCTCTTTATACCAAAAAACACAATTGTTTTAATTTTAATGTGATGTAAACTACCTTAAAGTTTAGGCAAGTGAATGATTGAATTTAAACAGGAAAATGGTCTACGTGGTGTTGATGTTTATAGATACATAGCGAAATAGAAAATGGAAGGGATTATGGTCAATGAAATGGAAGTATCCTAATTTGCTGCAGATTATAAGCCATGCTTAGTTAAATTGATCCCTTTCTTGTGGGACGGGGCACACGCCAACTCTTGCTGTGGGGAGGAAACATAAAGAACACTAGTGCACGCCTTTACTTTTCTTCCACTGTTGCTTCTTTACTGCACCCTGCTTTATTTTGGACAAATGTGTAGGAAAACTGTATTAAACCGTTACCGCTCCATTGTTCACGACGTATAAATAAACGATAAAACCTAAATGATTACGACCTATGACTTACTGGACATATAAGACAGGTTTCAATATACGAATGGTTAAGATTCTCCAGTTTATTTGCACGTCATGTACAGAAGAATTTCATAAATTGGAAAAATTTTAAAATTAACTGTATGTTGAACGATCTGAAAAGGAATAAACCCAAGTGCACGTAAAGAACTAAAAATAAGGTGTTCATGCTTATATAGAGTACGAGTACAGGTTTAACTTGAAACGTATATACATGGATCGATCTGATTAGCAACAGAATTATCTACTGAAAGGAGTAATGTTGATCAGCAACAGAATCTGAACGTAAAGTGAAGTTTTTGTTCTTTAGAAACTTTGAGTACCAATGAGCAGAGAGTTTAGGCTGTCTTTTTAAATCTGGATCATCCAAATCGATGTAGTAAAGGCCGTAGCTTGATTCCAAGCCATCCAAAAGCTCAAGTGTATCCGAGAAAGACCAGGTAAAATAGCCTCTGGCATTTGATCCATTCCTGGTTTCATGCACATCAAATTTGTTAGATGAGAGACATCAGCAACTAACCAAAATTCTTTTAAAAATTAAGGGAAGTTTCCATCGCTTATAGATCATCATAAACGTAGAACAATTCAAAATTATATCTGAACATATTAAACAAGCTAGCTAGAGATGGATGTACGCAGGTGCATATATACCTTATAACATTAAGCAAACTGTTAATATGTCCGTGCAAATATTCGATTCTGGACCAATCCTCTAACGATGAATTGCGTCGAGTTCGTTGACCTGCACATCCACCCATCCATCAAGATTTGATAGCAGTATAACTATTATACATACTATGATCAACAAGATGGAGAAAATTATATCAAACAGTTACCATTTTCATGGATATATAAGGGAGGATTGCCGTAGTTTTGTTTGATATATTCCAACAGTTCTTCCATACCCCAAGGTGTAATCGGATACTGATTCATACATGCATCCAAGCAACTTAATTAGTTATACATACATCAGTCAACTGTTAACAGAACTATAACAAATTAATTAATTACTGGAGTAATTGCTAATACGTACATCAAACGTTGATGTATTCCGATCCAGAGCTGCATGCATTCATATGTAATTAGTGATAGAAACATTTAATTACGAGGTATATACAAGACGAAAATCAAAGAAAAAGAAGCTGAATGTAAAAATCATCATACGTGAAATCTTGATTGCCGAATCAGCAACATAGTCTCTTGTTTGAATGTGCAGGGTGGCAGAGTTGTCATCGGCATACAATGTGTTATAATAATTGAGTCCGATGAAGTCGAAGGAGCCCTTGACCTGTGCAGACTCGGCACTGGTGAACGTCGGAAGTCTAGAGCCTGCATTCCTTTTCATTACTTGAGGATACTCTCCATACACCAAAGGATGCACAACCCTGGCGAACAGTCTTATATCATTTGATATTGATCATCTGAACAGAAGTACTGAATTAAGAGAATTAATCAACAGGACTCACCAACCGAAGTAGAAATCCATAGCTCTTTGAGCAGCAGCTTGGTCTTGATGGGTTTCGGTTCGAGGAATAAACCAATAAGCAAATACATTGATGCCTATAAACCCAAGCTGCTTGTGCTGGTAGGTTTTCTTGTAAAGTGCAGCAGCCGATGCATGAGATAACAAAAAATTATGAATTGCCAAGTATGGCTCCGTTGTGGAGTCACCCCGGGAGCAATTAACACCAAATGGAGGTGAACATCGTGAGGGTGGAAGGAATCCGATATCATAACCTCCGAGTACAAATACATTTGGCTCATTCATAGTAGTCCAGTACTTAACTCGATCACCAAACTGTTCGAAGCAAACATTTGCATAAGCTGTGAAGTCTCTTCTGCATAATCAGGATATCCAATCCAAACGGATCATTAGTATTTAACTATTTGTCTACATCTAATTCCACATCATAATGAGATATATAAAAGATGCTATTTCTACATACATAATCTGTGGGCTAACCCATCCTCCATACTGATCGTCGAGTGCCTGTGGGAGATCAGCGTGGTGTAAGGTTACATGAGGCTGGATTCCTGCATATGCAAGATGCTTCTACTTGATTTGTTAGTTGAACAAACATATTTGAGATTTATGAACATGTATGTGTGAAACATACAATCATACACATGTATCGTATTTGGTTACCTTTGCTAATTAGCTCGTCAATGAGATTGTTGTAATATTCTACACCCTTTGGATTCACAGGTCCTCTTCCATCTGAAGACGTACATACAATAAATACCAGTTGTATTTTTGCATTTATAATACGTATTTACGTGCTACTACATACGTACTGGGTATAAGTCTCGACCATGAGATAGAAAATCTATAGGCCTCTAAACCAGTATCCACCATTAGTTGCACATCTTCCTACAATTAAAACCATCATTACATGATGCATGGATGAATGTCACAAGTTCACAGCAACAACAAATAAATTCAACCATTTCAAAAAAATAAAGTTTTTGCAACCGAACCTAGCTAGTTTATATTCACTATATAGGTACAAAACTTTACAAACTATCTATGTGAGACTCGAAATGTCAGATACAAACAATATACCGTGTAGTTTTGTTATAAGAAATTTGACCAAGAAACATTAATATGATTTGTAAAAGCAACAATATTAAATACATATATTGAATCAAAGATCACTGGAAAGCTGAGCTAAATCTAGATGGCAATGTGTACCTTGTATCTATGATACTCATCACACGCTACATCTCCAGTGGCTCCATGCATTTTTCCTGAATTTATAAAACTAGTAATGATCCTTGTTGGTATATTGGTTATTCCTATTCATCACAAGATTTCTCAAAGGTTTCAAATTAGGAATTGAATGGAGTTTTGTTTGATCAGAGGTAACATGACAATATTAGTGGGAGATAAATGTAATAGACTTGACTAGTCTATCAATGGTGAGTTGTTATTCCAATGAATTTAAATTGAAATTAGCTTATGCATGATCAAAGACATCAGATTTATCCTGAATGAGATCTTTACAAGGTAATAAGATTTCAATATCTTATTTATGGTAAGTTGATCTAATCTATGATATAATGAAGTAAATATCTTTATGGTTGATTTCTAAATCAGAACAAAAGATATTTTTGTTGATAGGTATTGATCTAGCAAGTTTACATGCAACGTTATGATCTCAAAATACAAGTATTTATTATAGAAGAATACGGTCTGATTGCTTGATAGTAGTTGATTGTATTTGTGCAAATATTTAAATGTGAATTGTCGGATTGCAGGTTTAAAGCAAGAATTAATTTGATATTTTTTGAAAAGTGAATTAATTTGATATTTTTTGAAAAGTGCAAAGTGATCGATGGTTGGTCAATTACATGATTTCCAAAATACAAATTGATTCTGTTATTAAGTGCATTAGTTGAGGGGGAGAATTTCTTTCTCCATAAATAGCTACTGCTAAAGATTGAAGTTTTTCAAGTTTTTGGTTATTAGAAAAAGTCATTGATAGTATTGTCTCAGAGCTGACATTGTTCATACTGAACATACCAATTGCTTGTGTGTTACATTGACTAAGTCCCTCTTTCTTACTTCCATACAGGTTGCATTTGAGATTGACGTAGCAAAGCTCATTTGAGGAGCAAAGTCTTGAGAAAAAAAAAACTGGTTGTGTTGGAGAACTAAGCTGCTTGGTTGTGTTGAAGAACCAAGGAATTTGTTTGTATTGATGTTGTAACTAAGAGAGTTAAGTCTTAGTGTGTATACTAGTTGAGTGACAACAGTGCTAGTTGAGTGAGAAGAATTGCTTAGCTAAGTGAGTGAGATCTTAGCTTGCACAAATCAGTCTCTCTTGATAAAGTTACTTGGTTTGAATCACTTGAGTGAAAAGTGAGAGGAGGGGTAGATTACGCATTGCAATTAGGTAAGAATTGCAAGTATACTACTTGATACATCTGTAATCATTCTTATTATAATAGATTTGATTTAGTGTGGACTACGTTAAAAGTCTAGTAATGACGTTTCCTTATGAAAGATTTACACTGTTGTTAACAAAATCTTGTGTTCTTGTGATTGCTGTTTTAATTATAAAAATGATTGAATCTTCAAATTCAATTCTTCCATATTTTGTTCTATCTGATATCTTTAATCCTCCACATGTTTGGAATTTGGAATTGGAACATGTATGAAACTGTAGGAAATTGCCAACTTTGGTCGACCGACCGAGATTCAGTGATGGCTGGAAAATTCTCTCTATCAGTGCTTAATACCTAGGTAGTATCTCTAAGGATACTCACCATGCTCTAAAAGAGCAAAAGACAATGGTTAAGATGGCTATGCGCACTTTAACTAGCTAACGGAATGCCGTTGGCTTGGCTATGAGAGGTTGAGAGACATTATATATCCAAATTAGAAATAAACAAAAATAAGCAGAAGGTGTTCTAACCAGCATGAGCATAGGTGTCCCAGATGCTAGGAGTTCTCCCGTCTTGGTCTGCAGCACCCTCCACCTGTCGAAGCAACAAGTCTCTCATTGATTATTTTCTTCCATCTCTACGCTTTGTGTTTATTTGGTTCGGATTAAAATAAAAATACCGGACGACGTTCTTACCTGATAAGCAGAGGAGGAAGCACCAAACACAAAGTCCGGAGGGGCTGGGAAGTCAGCTCTTTTGGACCCATGATCACCAGCGCCTAATTCTAAATCGAAAGAATGATGCAGGGGGATACTGATGATAAGAATTACGAAGGAGAGAAAGAAGAGCAGTTCCAGTTGCAGAACCATCCTCAAATATATGGATGAATCATGGATGGTAAGAATTATATAGAGATAGTAGTAAGCTGGCTCGAGGTGAGTTGGTAGCTTAATTAGTACCACCTGGACTCTTCGAGGTTAAAGAAAGAAAGAAAAACAGAGTACGTAAGAGGCAATGAGAGGACATGTATATGAGTGGTTACCGTTTTGCTATCCAATGACGGGGATAATTGATCGATATGTACCATATACATATACGCACACTAGTGTTTTTCAATTGGTCATTACCACTCAGACTAATATATATTACGTTCTTTTTTCTCTTTGTTATTTATATCCCTTTAGATTCCATGGATATGACATGATAATTTGGCTGGAATACATCTTCCTTTCATGTATGAAGAATATACATACAAATTACAAGAAGTTTTCCCGTAAGGAAACTATCTCTAGAACAAATAAGGCAGCCGATCTTTATCATTAACTTCATTTCCAAAGCACTAATTACACAATAGGAAAATGAATTTTGGCCTTACGGATCCGGATCCTCTACTCATAATTCTCTGTTAATATCTCCTCACAAGACGATCTTAGCCATTCAATTGCAATCAACGGTCGACATGTCTCGACTTTAGTTTTTTGATATTCATATTTGAAAGAAAATATGATCCAAGAAGTGTCCAACCATTTAGAGAAGCAAAACTTTGGTGTCTCACATTTTAAAAACTTCAGAACGGTATTCCACGTTTTTAACTCGACTGAATAAATGTATCTTGTATCGTTAGTTCCGTTAAAAAACTAACGGCAGACATTTTTGACGTAAAAAAATTGGTTTACCCTTTATTTTTTATGGAATTTTGTTCTTCATTTTATCTTCAAATAATAATACAAAAGCAAAAAAAATCTCTGGTTATTCCTTTTTCATCTCTAAAACTCTATGTCTTTAAAATTAAAAACAAAAATTAAATAAAATAAAATAAGAGGAAATATAACTTAGTAAATAGAAAAAAAAAAGAAATGAAAAATAATTGGCATCTTCGTTTCCATGGAAGAAAAAGGGAAGGGAGAAGCGTCGCTGGTGGAGAAAGAGAGAAGAGAGATGCGTCGCCGGAGGAGAAAAGAAAAATGAAAAATAAAAAAAATGAAAAGCGAAAAAAAAAGTTAATGAAAAAATAGAAATGGACGAAAATATCATTCAAAATGTGTCTGGCGTTAGTTTTTTAACGGTACTAACTATTCCAGATACATTTCTTCAGTCAATGTAAGAATGTGAGATACTATTCTAAAGTTTTTGAAATGCGAGACACCAAAGTTTTGCTTCTCTAAAAGGTTATACATTGTTTGAATCATTTTTCTTATTTGAAATATATTTATCTCCTCCCATCCCTTCCCAAATTCTCGTCGGTCTCTCATTCCTCTCTCCTCTCCTTCACTGCATAACTTTTTCTCTTCAGTCTTCACTCATAATCAGTTGTAGTTTACTCCCAGAGGGCTATCTATATCTTTTGTATTTTTGTTGTTGAACTTTAAGTATACAAGAATAGAGAATGCGAGAGAACTCTTGGATTTGGGTTGAAATTCTTTATCAATTTGATAGCAGACCATGTTTTTCAGAGTGATCCTTTGTAATTTGCTGAGAACATGATCAGTAGCCTTGTTTTCTCAATCACGAATTTAAAGTTGGGTTTAAAGTTTCCAGAAAAAGTTTATTAATCTCGCCAAATAAATCATAAACAAAGAGAAGAAAACAAATTGTAAGAAGCACAAAACTCAAGCTTTTTTACAATTCGAGGCCAAAGTGTAGGCATATAATATTCATAGGTTGTCATTTCTATACATGATTAAATTCTCAACAAATTGATATTCTGTTTATCTTAATATTTGATTGACGAATTTTATTACAGGTCATATTCATTCATTTTAGAACGTGTATCTTGTGTAAATAGAATCCTAACTTGGTTGGAATTTGTTTACATTATTGTTATGTGAGAAAAGAAATTAAACCTAATTTGATTAGTTTTACGTGATTAAATATTTGATTGGGCTTACCCGGTCCAGCTCATCCGCCAATCTCTATTCAATCTAGTTTGGGCTCGAGTCCAACAAACTAGATCCGGCTCATCACATCAATTTCAGTGTTTCTTTACACAGATACATTTTCACTTTAGTGGAAATCTACCTAAGTAGAGGCTCACCCAACACAGATTTCTTAAGGATTCCGCTGCGTACTCCAACCTTCTCAATGACGGGTGATGATCAAAATGAGCTGGTTACCAAGACCAATGAAGTTCAGAAAGTTGAAGTTTCGGTTCGAAGCTCAGATGATGGTTAGTTTGGGGGTACCAAACTCAACTGTACCAATTACCAGACTTGGAAAAAACTGATGACATTTCATCTTCGTGACATGCACAAGATGGGACATGTGACCAGAACTACCAAAGCTCCAAGTGAAGATGATGAAGATGCATTTGCCAAATGGGAGGATGATGATGGAGCTGTGATGGAAACTTTGTTCAAAGCCATGAATGATGACGTGGTACAGTTAGTGGAGTGTGAAACTACTGAGGCAATATGGAAGACTTCAGCAGATCTTTATACAAATGAGTCTGACTTTATTCAGGTTCATGAAATGATGTGTAAAGTGGTTGCAATGCAACAAAATGAACAACTAGTATCTCTGTATTTCACTAAGCTGAAGAATGTATGTGTCGAAATAGATCAGAAGCGTCTATGCAAGATCAAGAAACTTGAGGATATTATCTGGTACCAAAAGGAGAAAGAGCTCGAAAAGGTTCATGTGTTCTTAAGAGGACTTGATGTAAAACATAACAGTGCGAAAGGAGAATTGATGATAATGTCATATCCTCCCAGCTTGACTGCTGCTTTTACATACATTCAGAAAGATGAGTCTCAGCAGGATTGCCTCAACCAAACACGAGTTGAAGTGTCTAGCCTAGCCATTCAAGCCAAACCACCAAATCCACCCCTCCAGCAACAGAATCATGTTCCACTCAATCAACAAGACCTGCCACCTAGCTTCAGTTATCGCCCTCATCAATGCTCTTACTGCAACAAGCTCGGGCATGTTCGACAGACTTGTTATAAGCTACACCCACACCTCAGACCCAAAATTCCTAGCTCCCGTCCTAAAGCTAAAGCAGCTGTAGTTCAATTGATTCAAGAACCAAATTTCTATGGAGTGACTAGACAAGATCATCATACCACTGGTGGAGCTACTCCCACAGCCTCTATAGCTGGTCGTTATAAGATTAGTATGGCTTCAAAGGTCTCTAACTTTGTTGGTTATGATATTTAGATTATTGATTCCGGTACAAGTGATCATATAACTTAAAATAAGTCTTATTTTACTAAGTTATCTTCCCCACTAGTCTCCCATGTTACTAATGCTAATGGTGCAACATTTCCAGTATTAGGAACTTGATCAGTTCGGGTTACTCCCACCTTAGAGCTCAATAACGTGTTATATGTTCCTGACTTGTCACATCACTTAATATCTGTCCCACAGTTGAACACTGAGTCTAAATGTTATGTAACCTTTTATCATATGTATGTTGTTTTTAGGATCTTCTCACCAGGGAGATAATCGATCGGGGGTATTTAAGGGGCAGGTTGTTCCGTCTGGAACATACATATGCAGGGGAGAAACCAGGAGCAAAGTCCCTCGTCGCTTTGACTTCAAATTCTGATAGATTGAGTGAAGTTTGGTTGTGACATCGTCGCTTAGGGCATACATCCACCCTTTAGTCTTATGAGAAAAACCATGCATACTTTGTTCATTGGTGTGGATGAGTATACTTTACGTTGTGAAACGTGTGTCTTGGCCAAGAGCCATCGTGTTACTTATTCTCCTAGTGTTTCTAATAAAAGTATTTTTCTTTTTGAGTTAATTCACTCTGATGTTTATGGACCTTCTAAAGAACTCATTGTGTCTGGTATGCGATATTTTCTGCTGTCTATTGATGATTGTACTCGATTGTCATGGGTTGTTCTTCTACGGACCAAAGATAAACTCTTCTCAGCCTTTCAAACACAATACAATAGTACCATCAAAGTCCTTCGTTCTGACAATGAGGGGTATGTTAATCATGTTTTTCAAGAATTTTTCCAGACACATGGGATAGTTCATCAAACTATATGTCCACATACACCAGAACAAAATAGAGTTTCTGAAAGGAAAAATCGTCACCTACTTGATATGGCTCGTGCATTCTCTTTAGTGCTCATATGTCTAAGCATCTTTGGGGAGATGTTGTACTAGCCTCCTTTCATATAATCAACCGTCTTCCATCTAGTGTCCTTTAAGGAAAAATTCCTTTTGAAGTTCTTACATGTCATGTCTCTATTCCCTCATTCTATAATCTTCATGCATGTGTCTTTGGTTGTGTTGCTTTTGTTCATGTCCCTAAAAAACAAAGGGACTCCAATCTCCGTAAGAAGAATGCCTAGATACTTTTGCGACTCCAATGAAGATCTATTTTTCCTATAATCCAGATGTAGAGGCTCATCTTGAACCTGAATCACCAATTCTAATGCCTAAAGATGGAGCTAAAGACACAACTGTCCCTTCTGCTATTACTTCTACCCCGACCCATAACTCCATGATACAGAAGATCACTTACTTGAGGCATGTTCACAACCCATTGGTACAAGCAATATTGAGTCTAGTCTTAGACAACATGTGTTGCTAAATAGGTCTACTAGGGGTCAACCAGTAAAAAGGTATAAACCCACTGTTCATGCTAAATCATAGTACCCAATAGCCAATTATATGTCAACAAGAAGATTATCTAAGTCATATGAGTCATTTGTGAATCAAATATCCGCTGTATCAGTACCTAACAAAGTGCAGGATGTGTTGGAGGATCCAAAATGGATGAAGACAATGGAGAAAAAGATGGAGGCGTTGCAGAAGAATGATACATAGAAACTTGTGCATCCACCACAAGGCAAAAAGGTGGTAGGCTGTCGTTGGTTATTCACTGTGAAAGACAATGCGGATGGGTCAGTAAACCGATATAAAGCGCGTCTTATTGCAAAATAATTCACTCAGACGTATGGAATAGACTATGATGACACATTTGCTCTAGTTTCCAAAATGAATACTATTCGGGTTCTACTTTCATTTGCTGCTAGCTTAAACTGGTCACTCCGACAGTTTGATGTCAAGAACGCTTTCCTGCATGGAGAGTTAGCCGAAGAGGTGTACATGAGTCTTCCACCTGGGTATATAGTTGGTTCTCCAGGTGAATTTGTGTGCAAATTAAGAAAGTCTTTGTACAGTCTCAAACAGTCACCTCATGCGTGGTTTGGGCGTTTTTCACAATTCATGCGTAAGATTGGTTACAAACAAAGTAATTCAGACCACACATTGTTTCTGAAACATCAAGGTGGGAAGTTAACAACCTTAATTATTTATGTCGATGATATGGTAATCACTGTCAATGATACAATTAAGATGGAGAGGTTGCAGAAGCAGTTGACCTCGGAGTTTGAGATGAAAGACTTAGGTGATCTTAAGTACTTCTTAGGTATTGAGGTAGCAAGGGGGAGAGAAAAAAGGGATCTACTTATTCCAGAGAAAGTATAACCTCGATCTATTGATAGAGACTGGTATGTTGGATTGCACACCTATTGAGCAGAACCATCGTCTAGCAGAGTATCCAGACCAGGTACCTACTGATCGAGCTCGCTATCAGAGGTTAGTTGAGCGCTTGATTTACTTAACCCATACTAGACCAGATATTGTATATACAGTGAGTGTTGTGAGTCTGTTCATGCATAACCCAAGCGAGAGTCACATGGATGTTGTTGTGAGAATTTTAAAGTACTTGAAGTCAGCTCTAGGAAGAGGAGTAATGTTTTTCAAACACAACAACATTCACAGATGCAGATTGGTCTAGAAACATTAGGTCGATATCAGGTTACTTCTCCTTTGTGGGAGGTAATTTGTTACATGAAAGAGTAAGAAACAGAATGTTATGACACAATCCAGTGCTGAAGCTGAGTACAGAGGTATGACCCATAGAGTGTGTGAATTGTTGTGGCTAAGAAATTTGTTACGTGATTTGGGTGTTCATCCCAAAAAGGCTATACAGTTGTATTGTGACAAAAAAACTGCAATTGATATATCACAAAATCTAGTTCAACATGATTGTACTAAAAATGTGGAGGTTGATCGACACTTTATAAAGAAAAAGCTAGATGTCAAAATTATTAGTTTTCTCTTTGTTCCAACTGAAGAGCAGCTTGCAGATATACTTACTAAAGGGGTTTCTAGGAAGACACTCTATGACTCACTAGGCAAATTGGACATGGTAGATGTACATGAACCAACTTGAGGGGAACTGTTAGCGTGAGTCAGAATAAAAATGTAAATATATTGTAGTTATGTGACAGCTTAATTTCCGTTATTCTATAGTTAATAATTACATTTTGTATTCCTTGTAAACTCTTATATAAACATCTACGGTGAGATGAATAAAATGTCAAAAAGTTTATTCTCAATATCATTGTATTTGAGTCCGTTTAGACTCAAGCCTACACAAAAATTTCATATATAATGTACCAATACCCATGAATGCATAATCAAGCTTTGTTTCAGTTGGCAATTTGAGTGGCTCAATGGTTTTGGTCTTTTTATCTATATTTTCATAGTTTTCTTCTTCCTTCATTCTTTTCCCATGTTTCCCTTTTCCTTTACTCTTTGTTTTTGGTCTTTTTTGTATATATATATTTCTCGTTTAATTTCTTCTTCCTTCATTCTTTTCCCATGTTTTCTTCTTCCTTCACTCTTTGGCCTATAGAACAAAAGATCAGACACTCACCTTTCTTGTCTTTGAAGTGATCCTTTTGTTTTTTTTCTTACCCTTCGAGTTAGCCTAGATAGGTTTTAGATCCTGGATTCGCCACTGCTTGCACCTGAGTAGGTTAGTCATGGAACTCATCCAAATAGTACTACGGTGGGGAGTAGTTCATTGACGTTCTCTGAAGATAAATCAAATGCTCTTTATTCTTCTTTACCATCATCTGTGACTTGGTTAACATTTGAGTGTTTGAGGGCTATTGAGAATTAGCTGGGAGATGATAACTCATCTGGTACAGTTCTTGATGTATCATCTTCAAGTACTAGCAATTTCTCTAGGGGCAATTTTTCTGCATTGAAGAGAACATTACTGATAAGTGCGTTTCACGCTATATTTTTAATATGTTTTTACCCTCATTTGTACCTTGTTTATTCCTTAGTAATGTTGTTTTTACTTATATTGAGTCAAAAGGGTTTTTCTGTAGAGTAATGGTTAATATGTGTCTTTATACAGAAATTTGTGCTTAAGTGTTGTAAAAACCGATTTTGGATAAGACTTGGTTATTTCTCTTATGATTCACCGTACCTTTACATTGTCATTTTTGATGAATTTGGTTTAATGTATAGATGACATGTAAATGAGCATATGTGAACAAGAATCATGAAGATTGGACTCATGGAAGACAACAAGAGAGGCCATGGAAAAGAAGAAACTCTGAAACATAAGATTTTGATCCGAGCAGAAATTTCCAGAAACCATAACTCAACTTCAAAGAATTCCTGAGGACGATCCTGGAGGAACCAGAGAACGTGCCATATATGGATGGAAAGCTGAGGATGTCTAGTTTCTAAATATTTTAGAATCGCAGCAATCCGAGTTCTGAGGAAGGAGTTATGCCGGAAACAATGGCTGGAGGCCAGTCTCGCGAGTGAAACTCTCCCGCAAATGAAACTCTCCTGCGAGCAGAAATTTACAGAAATCCTATATCAACTTCGGAAAATCATATCTAAAGATCCAGGAGGAATTTGAGGATGAGCCATATTTCATTGGAAAGCTACGGAAGTCTAGTTTTCAGATCTTCTTGAATCACAGCATTTGGAGTTCCGATGAAGGAGTTATGATCAAAACAATGGACGGAGGTCAAGCTACAAAACTGGGCAGTTTCTGCCAGTCTGTCCTGGCCGAGTTCTTGCATGGATTTTCCCTGCCTATGAGCCCAAGAACTTGTGTATAAGGCCTACATGGATCCAATAACATGTAGATGAGTCCAAGAAATCAGAAATCCAAGGTCCAAGTCGAAATCCTTGTCAAAGAAGAAAGAAGAAACCAAGTCTAAAAAGGATTACAAGTTCAACAAGGAAGGTGTCTCCTTGAAGCTCCCGAATTCTCTAGGGTTTCTCTTCGAAATTTTCTGTATAAATAGGACCTATGTACATCAAATTTCGTGTCTTTCAATTGCTCAAAAACATAGTATAGCCAAAATCTACCCAAAAACCCTCAAACAGCCGAAGCACAAAGCTTGCCGCCGATCACCCTTTGCAGCCGCCAACCACCCTTGCCCTATCCGACCCTTTTAGGTAGGATTTGGTATGGATTCCTCCAAGTTTTTGTGTAATTCTACTGTATTTTATTCAAAGATTGATATATATTGGTATTTCGGTTTATGGTTTTATGTTATGAACATGGTTATTTGTCTTTCTTTGTGATCTACTAATAAACTTGTTTGTTAGCATAACATTTAGAATGCATGCTAGGTTTTGGATTTAGAATAGGTTGTGTATGATTATGTTATTGTTGTTTTCCAATTGATTAACCACATACCTGAACATGTAATCGAACCTAAGGGTAGTCTGTGCACGGATGTTCCTAAGGGGGGAGTTTCATATGCCGTAGTGTTCTAAGGGTTAAGGTCAGGCGATTGTAGGTCTTGATTCTTAGTCACTACCAAGGGTTTTTAGGGTTAAGTGATTTGCATGATGAATAGGATGAGTGACGCCATACCTAGGACCATGTTTCCAATGACTCTCGTTCGATCAGTGTATTTTGTCTTAATGTCAGGCGATTGTAGGCATTAAACAAGATGACACATATACAAACTTAGTGTCAGGCGATTGTATGCACTAAGTTTACATGAGAAGTCTAAATAGTTGGAATTAATTAGAATTCAAGAAAACATATTTCATTGCAACTTGTTCTTGTGTAAAACTTATGTGTGTTCTATTTGGTGTTAGTTATGTTTTGTGTTTAACAAAATTGATCGACCAATGTAAATATTAGATTTAGATTTAGATTTAGGACTTTAGAAATCACCATAAAATCTCCATCATAATTCGGTAAATATGTGAATAGTTTGTAAATAATTTAATTCTTTTTGTTCATAAATTTCGATGTCATGTCTATGTTTTATGGATTGTATGTGTGTATGTGTCTTATACTTGTATAGTTGTGACAGAATTGTACTTGTATGTTTATATTATATTTGTGAATGTTACTAACTTATTTTAATGCAGATATAATCCTTCCCTAGTGTCCCCGGCTAGAACGATCCCTACTTACAGTTACTACAATGATAGGGTTTAAATTACAGGTTGTTAACCAACGGCCTCGTCAGTTTTTGGCGCCGCTGCCGGGGACGCTAAAAAGGATTTGTATGTATATTTTGTGCTAACGTTTTTCTCTTATATTCATGTGTATTACCGATTTGTACATTGTATATTAGTGTATGTGCCGAATTCCCTTGTGTGAAAGTTGTATATTTTGTGCCATATTTTTGACTAACAATTTCTCTCTTGTATATTCCTTTGTGTGAAAGTTGTATATTTCTTTAATTTTTGAGGTATATCGGACGAAGCATAACACTACCTTGGGCTGTATCAGTCCATTGCACAGTGGTCTTCCCTGCTCCACGTACCTTGAAAATTAGAGAGTTAATAAAATCAGCTAGCAACTTTACTAGGTTGCCGACACTTTTGTGCTTACATGTCATTGAATTCGAAACTTATGCCATGCCATGATGTTGCCGAAATTTTTATAAGCTAAGTTTCGAATTCTATCTAAGTTTTTGACAATGCTTACTTGATCGTTGTTCAATTGTGCCAGATTGGTTTTGCAGGTTCCCATAAATGACCAGTTCTGACGGGAAATTGTTTGGTGACGTTGGACGCAAGGAAGCCAAACCTGGTCATGATATCGTGCACAATGTTAACACAAAGTGAAGCAGAGCACGTTTCAAGAAGAAACAAAGGAGCTCATGAGAAAGTGACGTCACAAAGGAGAAAGTCTAGGCTGACAGACTATAAACATTAAGCGCTGCATGAGAGACAACTCATTTCAACCGTAGCAGTGGAGGAGCCGTCTACGAGAGTTTGAATTTTTTTTTAACCCTTCACTTTTATGGTTGATTTATTATGTGACTTATATGCCTGCTTAGAACATTATGACATGATTTTCGTTTTACATTGTGGACAATGTAATTTTCTAAGTGTGGGGTAGAAGTTACATAGTAACATGTTTTGTTTTGTCTTTGAGTCTTAGGATATACCCTTAAAAATCTATGATGAACTATATCTTTGAATGCATGATTGACGGTTTAACATTTATCTTAAGAAATTGCGGGTTTCATGGATATTGTGAATTGGTATGAATATTTGAGACTTGATTGATAATGAAGTATGCATGTTTGATTAGATTGTTCCAACATAACTTATGTGAGCTTTTTGAGCCTAAAAACTTTCTTTCATGAGTGATGTGCCGATTTTGTCTAAATTTTTCGAAATTTTCACTACTTTCTCACTATCTTTTGAAACCTCATCATTCTTTGCATATTCAATAACAATGTGCTATAGCTTTTTAATGGACTCTAGAATTTACTAGAACTTGCTTATGTGATTTTTGAAACTTTATAATCATAACTTGTCTTGATTTTGAATATGATTGAATTTAATCTCATTAGGATCACCACCATAGCCAAATAAAGCATATGCCTATTTTGTGCCCGTCGTGGGACTCCTTATTAAACCCCTTTGAGCCTACATTAAGCCTTTTCTTTCATCACTCTTAAACAGAATTCCTCAGTTTAGAATAGTTAATCCTTGACCTTGTTATCAAGACTTGGCCAAACAATTTCAATGGAGCTGTGATGTGATGCCAAAGAGCAAGTGTGGGGTGAACAATGTAATAAAGAGCAAGTGTGGGGTAAAACACCATATGATTATAAATGTATGTGCCATGTATGACCAAAAAAAAGAAATATGTCCGAAAAAAAGAAAAAAAAAGAAAAAAATCGGATAGAATTGAAGTTCAAGGCACAAATTCTTTCATGGTGTGTTGTAATGTTTTGTGAATTTGGAGTTAGTAATTATTTGAAGGTCTAAAAGTGTGTATATGACCTTTGTCCTGTTCACAATATGGGGAGAAGTCAAGATTGACGTATGGGTCCAACATGAAGAAATTCGACCCTTGAAGTGAAGACATGAGGAGGAGCGAGATTTGCTAAAGTCTTGGTGATTTCTTATAGCACCACTTATCTAAAAATTCCTACCTTATGAAACCAAGCCCCATTACAACCATAGTATTGAGATTAATTCATGATTCTTAAGATAGCTAAATTTGATTTGTGGAGATTTTCTCTTGAGTCAAGCATATGGTTTTGGTCCATTATTGCACATAGTTGTTATATGAGGTTTTTCCATAAATTTCTATTCACAAAGAGCTTTTATTTGTTGAAATATGCAAGTTATTTGTTATCTTATTATCTTTTCCCTTGCATATACGATTGAGTGAATACCATGGATGAGTGATTAGAAGAGAGTATGCCATTGTAAGGAGGAACGGTTATCATACATGTTTGTGCTATATGATCTCATATCTTACTTGTTCATGCTATGATACATGCTTATGAAGCTTCGCAATTATGCTTTTCATTCGAATGTTCTAACTTGAAGGTTATGCATGATAAAGATCCTGAGACAATCTTTCTAAGGGTATTAGGAGTTTTTAAGTCATTTGGTTTTGTTTTTGTTTTAGAGTCAGTTTGCTAAGGGACTAGCAAAGGTTAAGTGTGAGGTAGTTTGATAAGTGCGTTTTACGCTATGTTTTTAATATGTTTTTACCCTCATTTGTACCTTGTTTATTCTTTAGTAATGTTGTTTTTACTTATATTGAGTCAAAATGGTTTTTCTGTAGAGTAATGGTTAATATGTGTCTTTATACAGAAATTTGTGCTTAAGTGTTGTAAAAACCGATTTTGGATAAGACTTGGTTATTTCTCTTATGATTCACTGTACCTTTACATTGTCATTTTTGATGAATTTGGTTTAATGTGTAGATGACATGTAAATGAGCATATGTGAACAAGAATCATGAAGATTGGACTCATGGAAGCCAACAAGAGAGGCCATGGAAAAGAAGAAACTCCGAAACATAAGATTTTGATCCGAGCAGAAATTTTCAGAAACCATAACTCAACTTCAAAGAATTCCTGAGGACGATCCAGGAGGAACCAGGGAACGTGTCATATATGGATAGAAAGCTGTGGATGTCTAGTTTCTAAATCTTTTAGAATCGCAGCAATCCGAGTTCTGAGGAAGGAGTTATGCCGGAAACAATGGCCGGAGGTCAGTCTCGCGAGTGAAACTCTCCCGCGAGCAGAAATTTACAGAAATCCTACATAAACTTCGGAAAATCATATCTAAAGATTCAAGAGGAATTTGAGGACGAGCCATATATCATTGGAAAGCTACGGAAGTCTAGTTTTCAGATCTTCTTGAATCGCAGCAGTTGGAGTTCAGATGAAGGAGTTATGATCAAAACAATGGACGGAGGTCAAGCTGCAAAACTGGACAGTTTCTGCCAGTCTGTCCTGGCCGAGTTCTTGCATGGATTTTCGCTGCCTATGAGCCCAATAACTTGTGTATAAGGCCTACATGGATCCAATTACATGTAGAGGATTCCAAGAAATCAGAAATCCAAGGTCCAAGTCGAAATCCTTGTCAAAGAAGAAAGAAGAAACCAAGTCCAAAAAGGATTACAAGTTCAACAAGGAAGGTGTCTCCTTGAAGCTCCCGAATTCTCTTCGAAATTTTCTGTATAAATAGGACCTATGTACATCAAATTTCGTGTCTTTCAATTGCTCAAAAACATAGTATAGCCAAACTCTACCCAAAAACCCTCAAACAGCCGAAGCACAAAGCTTGCCGCCGATCACCCTTTGCAGCCGCCAACCACCCTTGCCCTATCCGACCCTTTTAGGTAGGATTTGGTATGGATTCCTCCAAGTTTTTGTGTAATTCTACTGTATTTTATTCAAAGATTGATATATATTGGTATTTCGGTTTATGGTTTTATGTTATGAACATGGTTATTTGTCTTTCTTTGTGATCTACTAATAAACTTGTTTGTTAGCATAACATTTAGAATGCATGCTAGGTTTTGGATTTAGAATAGGTTGTGTATGATTATGTTATTGTTGTTTTCCAATTGAAAATTGTTTGAGTATTTGTGATGCTTGTAACTTAGTGTTCCATCAGAATGGAAAATGTCATGCGAGCTCAAATTACAATATTGCAGGTCATACTGATGCGAATACCATGCCAATTCTGGCCTCTGAGATCAGTTTTTCTTCCAAAGCTTTGGAGCATGGTGCTTTCAAGTTTCATCGCTCGGCCTCGCCTTCCACTCTAAGTGGTACCTTACTGTTTGATCTAAAGGAGTGAATCCATCGGAGCCCTACCATTCTCAAAAAGCTGTTGCGCGACCCTGCAGATGATGCCTTAGCTCTTATACCTGTGATTGACTCTGATGAGTGCATTGACAAGAATGCAGTGTAGAATGAAGATGGTGGTAGCTCTGAGGGATGAAAACGAGGCAGGCCGTCATCACTTGAAACTTCCCCCAAGAAACTGAAGGTACTGGTGGATTTGCTTCGATCAACTGATGCTGTTGTGCATACAAACGAATGCGAAAACTTGATTTCCTTGTTGCTCGATCTCTCGGCCAAGGCACTAGGCCTTAATTACCCCTGAATCATCTGAGATGGCCTGGGTGGTGACTGTAGCTCTAAAGAAGAAGAAGCGACGTCCACTTGATTCAAAGAACAGGAAACCTAGGAAAAGTGCAAGGAGGATCCATCTCCATCCTTGACTCCACCTGTCGTGCCAGCAAGCCCTGGCTTAAAGGGCAAGGAAGCTCTTTAAACTCTCTTATATACCTGTCATTTCTTTATTTCATGTTTTTCTCTATTTCAGAACAATCTCTCTTGGACTATGCTTTTCACATGGGGAAGCTTTATTTTCTTGCTTTAGCTTAGTTAGAAACATTTTCCTATAATCTATTTTCGATTAATTAGATTGTTAAAGAGGATAAAACAATCACATGATCTTGCCCTCTGTATACATGACAACAGATTAATCAATTTGTATTCAGTGACGGAACTTGAAACTAATTCTTTGAGGGGTCGGAAAAAATACTAGATTTATATAGTTGTTGAAAGACATTTGACATATGTGTGCCTTGGTCTATACTAGTTAGAATGTGATTCATATTCCCTGGTAGAATGGGATTCATGTTCCCTAGTAGTGATAGGATATCTACTTGTTTTCCATGTATGATTATGAAAGACCCTATATATAAGGGGCTCCTATCAATGAAAGGGTAGACACAATTCTCCTTTAAATTAATTCTCTAAAATCACGTTATCAGCACGCTCTCTAACCCTAGAACCTAGAGGCCATCGATAGCACACCTTGCCGCACATTTGCTGTCGCACCACTCTGCGCTTGCTGCCGCACATAATCAACGTAGGTATGTTCTTGAAACCTAGCTTGTTTCAAAGTTACTAAAGTCGGGGAGCTCATCCCTCCCTTTCCCTATCCCTTCCCATGCTTGGTATTTAGTGCATGCAGGTTGGTAAATCCCAGAACTTATGGTGTTCTTGGGTCCGCGTTGTCCTGGTATCCAACGCTAGCTATGTTTGATTAAAGGGTTGTGTAGACAATCCGCATTATGTAGATAACGTTCACCGGGTTGCTTGTGACAATCCGTAACAAAATTTAAGCATCGAACCCACGTGGTCTCGGATAAACTAACTAAAGCTTGAAATTTTGTATGCAGAGCTATGGAAGCTCGCTTGGAATTCACGGCTCTTGACGCCCAGGGTAAGGAGTACCATCGGTGGGTGTCAGACGTGAAGCAGACCTTCATTGGCCAAGAGTATACCTCCGCCATTGTTCCTCCCGCATCCGCGGATCAGTCCCAACCTACTGATAAGGTTAAGTTTAAGGCCTTGATGTTCCTGCGTCGACATATTGATCCCACATTGAGGTGGCAGTATCAAGACATAGACGAACCGCAAGCCCTTTGGCATGCACTTGCGGAACGCTTTGAAAATGTCCATGCCGTCCTGTTGCCGGAGCTGCAAGCTCAGTGGGACACCATTCGGCTCTTGGACTACACTTCAATGGAGGAGTACAACAAAGACATGTTGTGCCTGCGTGCACGACTTAGTTTTTGTGGTGTGAAGAAGTCTGATGACGATCTAATTGAGAAGACATTGTTAACTTTCCCTAAATCAGCAAGTGTACTAATGAAACAATACCGCTTTGAGTATAAGGCCCAACGTATCACAACGTTTAGCGGACTTATAACTCAGCTGTTGACTTAAGAAAAGGATAAGATGCTCTTGGATCAGAACAACTTAAGACCTGTTGGTACTAAGAAAGTGCTAGAGAGTAACTACTCCAGGGCCAAGAGTGGGAAAGCTCCTAGAGGGAGAGACAGAGATCGTCCTGAACCATACCCTCGTGAGGCAAGCTCACGGCGTGGCACCCGGAACAGGAGATGCAGCAACAGAGGCCGCTCCCGTACCGAGAGAGAGGTAGATGCGCCCGGCCCCCGTGGCGGTGCTCCCAAACCAGTTCAGAAACAAGCGAGACCTAATAGCACTCGAGCATCATAATGCCATCGCTGTAGATCTTTAGATCACTGGATGAAGCAATGCCGAGCTCCTCAACATGTGGTTGCTGCATATAAAAAGTACAAAGAGTCTTTGGAGATTAATTGTACGGAGACTCATGACACAAACACCAACTCTCAGCTTGTGATTGCTGACTTTAGGGATTCAAACCCCGATATGGACGCCCCCGACTTTTGATGTCGCTCGGCTTCTGGTTGTGTTTAGTTGTCTCTTTTCAAGTATTTTGACATGGCATGATGATGTCAGTGCCACAGTTAGTTTGGTTGTTTTTGACACCATTTTATTCCGAGATCTCGTTGTAACCATTATGCATTAATGAAAGTTGCTTTCGTTTTCGATGTTCTTAACTATCAATTGATCGATTTTTTGACATTTACCCTTAGTTGACATGATAAATGCCGCTCTAAGTCCTTCCAAAAGGGATTAGATGCCGGACATAACATACTCACGTAAGAAGTGCGCGTGTTTTTGGCTCAGTCTTCACTAGACAGCGGATATTCCATCACCGTTTTGCCTAAGATAACCTCTCGACAATATGATGACTTAGAATTGTTTGGTATACAGAGAAAGTGGTCTTAAACGTGCCATGCACTACCGACTCTCTGCAAACATGCCTGGTCATATTGGTTGATGTTGCCAAAAGCTCTCGGTTTTGGATGCAACTTATGCTGTTCTTCTGTACCGTCTTTTGTAGAAGTTGAGACCTATGACGCCCACTCACAGCTGCCTCTGTACATTGCCATAGGCCTTGGAGTGGTACCATGGTGCCATATTGAAGTTTGTAGCTTCTCATGTTGGTTTCTGCAGAAACAACAATTCAGTCCCGTTCTGTACAGCAACTTCGTCAGAGCTTTGTGAACGGCTCCGGATGAACTAGAACGCGAACTTTACATCTCTGGAAAGCTTTCCAACAGTTTTTGCGGTTCGTTCATAGCCGTTCGGACGTGAAAGTTATGGCTGTTCTAGTGCAGCAAGGTCATGCTGCCCGGGAATGTGAATTGTGCTCGGGATTGCACTTTGGTTTCAATCCTTTTATGCAATAGTTCTTCCGTGGCTATTTGCTAATGTCTCTACCTTTTTGTGTAGGTATGGAGCTAGAGTGTCTTGCAGATAGTGGGACTACCCACACCATCCTAAGGGACAGACAATTGTTTGTGAACATTGTGCCGTGTCGGACATCTGTGACTACGATGATCGGTTCATCCCCTGTGATTCACGGGCGTGGAAGGGCTAAGTTTATGTTGCCCAATGGAACCTTGATTAACGTTCCAGATGCTCTTTATGTACCAAAGGGGAGTCAGACGTTGTTGAGTTTTAAGGACATCCGGGCTAATGGTTTCCATTTAGAGACGCATTATGAGGATGGACAAGAGTTCTTGTGTATTACTTCTCATGATTGTGGACGGAAACGCATCTTGGAGAAGCTCATGAGTTGTTCTAGTGGTCTGTATGTAACTCAGATCCGGATTGTTGAATCCAATGCAGTTGCCAAACACGATTTTTGGGACTCCGACTCATATATGCTTTGGCATGATCGCTTGGGACACCTGGGAAGAGAGATGATGATTAAGATTCTGAGAAATTCTCATGGACATCCTTTCTTCCAGACCAAGAGGAAGGTACTGGAGCACGGACTCACCATTGAGGGTGAAGGTACCGTGTCCACCAGAGGTAACCCCGAGCCGGCCTCTAGGCCCCCGGTGCGCGGTACCCTGGGCACCTCCCGGACGGCACCGAGGCCTCTGGTGTGCGACACCTTAGGCACCACCCGGCTGGAACTAGGGCCCCCGGTGCGTGGTCCCATAGGCACTCCTCGGCTCAACCCGGGTGAGGTGACTATGTTCTCTCCTGAGACGTCGTTGGCTTTTTCCGACGCTCACCGATCATTATGCAAAGCATGCACTTTGGCTAAGTTTGTTACGAGACCTTCTTACGCTAAAGCAAACACAGAGAACATTCCATTCCTACATCGTATCCAAGGAGATATTTGTGGACCCATCCATCCAGAATGTGGACCGTTTAGATACTTCATGGTTCTGGTAGATACCTCGACGCGTTGGTCACATGTAGCGTTGTTGTCCACACGTAATGCTGCATTCCTAAAACTCTTGGCACAGATTATAAAGCTTCGGGCTAACCACCCGGATCATCCTATTAATTCAATACGGATGGACAATGCCGGAGAGTTCTCATCTAAGACTTTTGATGAGTATTGCATGTCGATCGGGATTGAAGTTGAGCATCCTGTTCCCCATGTGCACACGCAAAATGGTCTCGCTGAAGCTATGATTAAGAGGCTTCAGTTGATTGCTAGAGCATTGGTCATGCGTACCAATCTCCCTATTGCGTCATGGGGTTATGCAATATTGCATGCAGCAGTACTTGTTCGTTTCAGACCCGCCTCCAGCCAAGTGTTTAGTGCGTACCAGTTGGTCACTGGATATGAGCCTGATATCTCACATCTACGCATCTTTGGTTGTGGAGTGTATGTGCCTATTACGCCACCACTACGTAAGAAAATAGGTCCGCAACGATGTTTGGGTATCTATGTTGGCTATGAGTCACCATCCATAGTCCGATACCTTGAGCCTTTGACAGGTGATCTCTTTCAAGCACGTTTTGCAGATTGCAAGTTTGATGAGACTGTCTTCCCGTCGTTAGGGGGAGATGGGAGCACTCATGCTCAGGAAGAACGACAGGAATTGTCCTAGTGCGTTCCGACCTTGTCTCATTATGATCCCCGGACTTCACACGTGGAAACGGAAGTGAAGAGACTTGTTGAGCTCCAGAATGTAGCGGATTCGATGCCCGACTCATTCGCGAAGATTGCAAAAGTGACGAGATCAGATATGCTGGCTGCCAATGTGCCTGCAAGGCTTGAAGTCCCAAAAAATGGCAAGACCACCTCAGGCCCGAGCTTGGCTACCGTCGGTATCGGCGCCGCCGACCCTAGTGGAGGGGTGGAGGCCGTGGCTCCTCAAAGGAAGAGGGGGAGGTCACTTGGTTCGATTGATGTGTGTCCTAGGAAAAAGAGGACACCAATGGCACAGTCCGATCCTTTACACATCGACATTGAGAATCCTTCTCATGAGAATGTCTCTGACTATAATTATGTCCTTGAATCGATGTCGGTATTGCTGGGAGACGCTCCGTGATACGCGTCGGTGTCGGAGAACATGGAAATCTCAATATGTTATGGGAACACTTTTGAGTTGCTGGATCGATCATCCATGCATGTCGATGATGTGTTTGCATATGCCGTGGCTCAAGAGATCAATGACCACGATGACATCGAACCACGCTCCGTCAGTGAATGGGAACGTAGAGCAGATTGGCGTAAATGGAAAGAAGCTATCCAGGCGGAATTGGATTCCCTAACAAAGAGACAGGTATTTGGGCCGGTTGTGCTTACCCCGCCAAGTGTAAATCCTGTGGGACATAAATGGGTCTTTGTTAGAAAGCGTAATGAGAAGAACGAGGTCCTTCGGTATAAGACTCGCCTTGTGGCACAAGGTTTCTCACAACGCCCTGGAATAGACTACGAGGAGACATATTCTCCCGTAATGGACATCATAACTTTCCGCTACTTAGTCAGTTTGGTAGTGTCCGAAAAACTTGACATGCAGCTCATGGATGTGGTTACTGCGTATCTATATGGGGACATAGATTCAGAGATATACATGAAATTACCTGATGGTTTTTCAGTGCCTAAGTCAAGTGACTCTAGACCACGGAGTGCGTATGCTATAAGGCTGCAACGCTCACTTTATGGATTGAAGCAATCCGGACGGATGTGGTATACCCGTCTAAGTGACTACTTGATTAGGAAGGGTTACAAGAATGATGACTTATGCCCTTGCGTGTTCATAAAGAGAACGAGTTCCGGATTTGCAGTTGTAGCCGTTTATGTTGATGACATGAACTTGATCGGTACTCTTGATGAGATAAGAGAAACCGCGGCTCACTTGAGATCTGAGTTTGAGATGAAAGACTTGGGGAAGACGCGGTTCTGCCTAGGCCTTGAGCTAAAGCATCGAGCCAGCGGGATATTGATTCACCAATCTGCATATGTCCAAAAGATGCTGAGGTGTTTTGATATGGATAAGTTACATCCGGTGAGTATCTCCATGGTCGGTTGAAGTTTGGATGTTCACAAGGATCCATTCCGTCCTAAGAAGGATGAGGAGGAAGTACTTGGAGCCGAGGTCCCTTACCTCAGTGCAATAGGTGCGTTATTGTACTTGGCTCAGTGCACTCGACCAGACATTGCTTTCTCTGTGAACTTGTTAGCAAAATATAGTTTTGCACCAACGCAACGTCATTGGACAGGTATCAAGACCATCTTCCGGTACCTTAGAGGGACAATTGACATGGGTTTGTTTTTTCCCTATTGTGACTCAAGACGGGCCGCAGTCGTGCCTGCCATCCCTGAGAGTCTCGGCACCTCTCGGCCCCCGGACCGAGGTGTATCCGCCACCGCCGTAGACGCTGCAGCCAAGAATCCCTTCTCCTATGCTCACCGCTCCGCCAAGACTTCCTACGCCGAGACACCAAACAATGTGTTGGTTGGTTTCGCGGATGCAGGATACTTGTCAGATCCGCACAAAGGAAGGTCACAAACTGGTTATGTGTTCACCATTGGGAATACGGCGATATCATGGAGGTCTACCAAACAAACTCTAGTGGCGACGTCTTCAAATCATGCAGAGATCATAGCCCTTCATGAGGTCGTGCATAAATGTGTATGGTTAAGGTCTGTCATTGGACATGTCAAAGGAACCTGCGGATTGAGCCATACCACCGAGAAACCTACATGCATTTATGAGGACAATGCAGCCTGCATTGAGCAGATGAAGCTAGGTTACATCAAAGGTGACAACACAAAGCACATTTCTCCGAAATTTTGCTACAACCAGCAACAACAAGCGCTCCTCAACATTCAAGTAAATCAAGTGAGTTCAGAGGCTAACGTTGCGGACCTGTTCACGAAGTCTCTGCCTAAGTCTACTTTCGAGAAGCATGTGAAGAGCATTGGATTCATGATGACGGGTATACTAGTAGTGATACTAGAAATGGGATTCATGTTCCCTAGTAGTGATAGGATATCTACTTGTTTTCCATGTATGATTATGAACGACCCTATATATAAGGGGCTCCTATCAATGAAAGTGTAGAGACAATTCTCCTTTGAATTAATTCTCTCAAATCACGTTATTAGCACGCTCTCTAACCCTAGAACCTAGAGGTCATCGATAGCACCCCTGTCGAGCACCTGCAGCATCCCCTGTCGAGCACCTGCAGCACCCCCTGGCGCACCCCTGGTCGCACCCTCTGCCGCACTTTTGCTGCACCCTGCCGCACACTTGCTGCCGCACCACTCTGCGCTTGCTGCCGCACATAATCAACGTAGGTATGTTCTTGAAACCTAGCTTGTTTCAAAGTTACTAAAGTCGGGGAGCTCATCCCTCCCTTTTTCCTATCCCTTCCCATGCTTGGTATTTGGTGCATGCAGGTTGGTAAATCCCAGAACTTATGGTGTTCTTGGGTCCGCGTTGTCTTGGTATCCAACGCTAGCTATGTTTGATTAAAGGGTTGTGTAGACAATCCGCGTTGTGTAGACAATCCGCGTTGTGTAGACAACGTTCACCGGGTTGCTTGTGACAATCCGTAACAAAATTTAAGCATCGAACCTATCCGACTGAGTTATACATCAGAGGGAGCCTCACATGATGACGTTTCTCGTGGAAATAGCATGGTGCGTTGTACTCTTTTTCCTTCGACCAAGGTTCAGTTTTTCCCACAGGGTTTTTTTGTTTACTTGGCAAGGTTTTAATGAGGCAACACTGGAAGCACCATCTAGCATCAAGACAGGCGGCACAAGGGGGAGTGTTGAAAGACATTTGACATATGTGTGCCTTGGTCTATGCTAGTTAGAATGGGATTCATATTCCCTGATAGAATGAGATTCATGTTCCCTAATAGTGATAGGATATCTACTTGTTTTTCATGTATGATTATGAAAGACCCTATATATAAGGGGCTCCTATCAATGAAAGGGTAGACACAATTCTCCTTTGAATTAATTCTCCCAAATCAATAGTTGTCTTATAGCAAAAATATATAGACAATTTAATATACGTAGAAAATAATTAACTAATTTGAAGATATCTTTTAGAAATAATTTCTTGTAAAACTAGTTTTCTTTTTTCATGACAAAACACTAATAATTAATAGATTGGAGTATAATTATACACAGATAAGGAATAATTATAGACATACATCAGAATTTTTTTATTATTTTTCTTTCTGAATAAATATATTTATTTAAAAAAGGGGGGTCAGCTGTGTAATTTTTGAATAGTTGTTTGCCAATCATACATTGCCACATCAAATTTCAAAAAGCTTGTTGGGCCACAGCTCTCACGGTCTCCATATAGTTTCGCATATGTTCATATTGTACCCTCTACTTGAATATTAATGACGAAATTGAGTTCAAAAAAGAAAAGAAAAGAAAAGAAAAGGAAGATTTAGATGGATTGAGATCGTTAAGAAATGTATATAAATAGGAAAATAAATGATAGTACGTAATTACAGTCAAATCAACCGATAACAACCGTATCTAATCGCCATAATAGTAATAATAATAGTAGTAATACCAAATACAATAAAATTCAATTGAATAATTTCCCTAAGATCAAAGCTATATAGCTAACCCTAAATAATCTAATAATCGGTCTCCATAGTCACTCCATCTTTCTGCCTTCAGTAACCTGTTGGGAACTCACAGGTCCCATACCCTGCATCAAATTTGCGCGCCACTTATTAGAGAAGTCTACGATAAATCGAAAAAACGAAAGCTTAATAGAGAAGAAAACATACTCGGAGGTTGAGAGACAACATAAGCTGAACCCCCGAAGTTGCAGGTTCCAGTTCCACGAGCCTTCTTCTGGTAATAGCTATTGAACGCATACGAAGCGTGCGCCTCAAGCGTGTTCGGATTGAAACACGTCGACCCATCCGTAATCGGAAGGCAATCCGCCCCTCCTTCTCCGCATGCATAGTCCAGTGCCGCCTGAAGCTTCTCCTCTCCGGCATTCGCATTCGCCACGCACCACGTGTTGCCCGACGGCTGCTTCGGCACTTGTGCCTTGCTCTCGTTGGCCAGAACAGACTGGTCTTCACTGAGCTCCGCCGCCGTGAGTGGTATCTCGTACACTTTCGTCTCGTCCGGGTAAAACAGCCCGTAGTTCCTCTCCGATGTTGGACCCGGCTTCTGGTTCTCGTTAAAGAGAGCGAACAAGTAGACGTTGAGCGGCTCCTGAGGCTTCATTGGCGTTCCGCCTCCCGTTAAAACCCTACGTACCAAGTTGCCGTTGTACGCCGCCGCATTTTCCTTCCCGGCGCCAACCTCTTTCTCGTCACCGTTAGAAGGCCACCCCGTCTCCGTCACAACCATCGTCACGTCGTTGTTCCCGATCTTCGACATGGCAGAGTAAACAGCGTCGAGTTGGGCATCCAAGAGACTCATGTAACGAAGGCCATTACCGGAGTCCACGTTGCCCTGGTTCTGCTTAAACAGGGCGTAATCCAGGGAGATTTCATCGGAGTTATCCGCGTAAGCGAAAAATGGGTAGGCATTAACCATGAGATAGGATCCGGATTGTTGGAGAAAATTGAGGAGGGGTTTGATGACGGGTTGGACCAAGTCGGGTTTGAACGACCCGGCAGAAGGCGGGTAGGAGCTTTGGAGGGCGGTGAGGGAAATCGGAGAGGAGAGTTTTATGGAGGAGTCGAGGTTGTACTTCTTTAAGGAAGCATGGATGTTTTTCATGGCGGGTACGAGGAACTCAGTGGTGTTGTTCTTGTCGTCTAAGACTTCGTTTCCGACGGCTATGGCTTGGATTTGGGTTTTGGGGTAGTAGTGGGAGATGTTGGCTTGGACCCATTTTTCGGCGAACGACTGGTCGTTTGCGGCGGGGGAGAGAAGCTCGTTGGGGAGACAAACGATGACGCTTATGTTGGAGTTGGCCAAAGCTGTGAGGACGGCGGCGTCGGTGTCGTAGAGCTTGACGTTGGTGATGCCTTGGGATTTGAGCAGCTCGACCACTTTGGTTGGTTCCGGTAAATCGTTCGCTATTCGGCCGTAGTTAATTCCGATGCTACCCTTTTCTGCAAATCAACAACAAAACCACAAATCAATACAACTATACAGAATTTATATATATGCATGTATGTAATTGTATAGGAACTTTTTACGTACCAGCTGCAAAGGCGACGGAGAAGATTGAGAGGAGCAGAGTGGCAAGAACTGAGAACATAAATGTGGTCATTTTGTATAGCTCTGTTTATGGTGAAAGAAGAAGTAGAGAGAGAGAGCTTGGGAGACGTTTCAAGGTTTTGGTAATTGGTGAGGGCAGACGTAGTTATATAGAGTGCACGAAAGCGATGATGGAGATTGAGGAGGGAGTGGAGGTTAGTGGGAAAAATGGAGCGTGGGGCAACGGAGTGTCAATGGTGAAAATGGGCTAGCCTGTTTGTCTGTTACTAAGCTACTTCGTACACGACCCGCAACGGCCGGAAAAAGGTAACCGTTTTCTTTCAATTTTTGATGATGGGTGATTATTGGGGGTTTGAACTATCCTACTATGGTTCTCCTAACCTGGCTAATCATTGGGATCTATTTATCCTAGGCGTACACGTGTTGTTGTATTGGATCCGACGGTGGTAGTTTGGTGAAGGATTGTAGTTTGGTGCAGCAGTGTATGAGTTTCTTCTGTCTATATCGTGTTTAACTTGTGACCAAGAATGATGATGTTTCAGAGGAAAATAAAAATGTGAACGTTGTTTTTGTTTTGGTAATGGTGAACGTTGTTAATAATTTGGTAGGAACATGTTTAAATCTGAACGTTGGACTGTCTGCTAGCTCTTGCCTTGTTGGGATGTTTATTTTTTCTTTTTTGATGAAATGTGATCTTGTTGGGATGTTGATGAGCAGAATATCATCATACCATTTCTTTTCACTTCTATACGTAATGTACCTAGCTATTTATTTACAATCACCATCCAACACTAGAGGTTTTTTTCCTCCAAAATGTTAGTAAAAAGGACAGGAGTCAGCAAATTAAAAGAACAGGCATAAACATTACAAATCGATTGACAGTAATTGCATTGCATTTTGAATTAATTAAGTGTATAAAGTTAAACGATATATAGAGTTGGTGAATGATGACAGTTGGTTATTTGAAATAACTGAATTATGAACGCTTATTTAAATTTCACTAACATAGATATATAATAAGAAGAAAAATAGAATGAAATTTGTTGTACCCACTTTGCTCTGTGCCAATTAGCGTCTACAATAAAATTTTCACATGTGGAATTCCACTCACAACTTCTAACCAGAGTCTAACGCCACCGTTAAGTTTTGAGATATTATATTTGGATTTTTATATTAAAATGGAAAACCTAATGGAAGTAACAAAGCTTACTGAGGAAGAATGAACCTCAGACGTCGCACCACCGGTCCACCTCTCACTATCAACATCATCACCTCCTTCACACAATCATACCCCATTCTCAATCCGAAAGCTTCGTCTCCTCTCTCTCCCACCCTAACCAACTCTTTCCTTCCCCAAACTCAACAGTTTATGTAAAGCATTTTCTAAAATATAAAAAGTAGAAAGAGAGAGAACATGATCTTCTATATCTATAAAATTCTTAAGATTTGTATATTTCATTGAAGAACCTTTAAAATTTATTGTTTGACTTTTATAATTCAATCTCTCTCCTAAAAAAAGAATAAAATGACATTATCTCTCTTCAATGGGAAATAGAGAAATTAAAGCAATTAACCATGTAATTTTGATATAAATAAATATAGAATACTTATATAGATTTATTAAATTATACAAGAAAAATATTTAATTTTGTAGTGCAATAAAAGAGCTATTAAAGTTGAGCTCGTTTTTTATAGAGATTTTATGATTTCATTTTCTTTAATAGAGAAATTATGCAAGAGTTGTTGGAGATGTTCTAAGACCTCAATCGCCTCTGCAACTTCTCATCTTTTCCGCCGCCCTCACCCTCTTCCGAATCAATGCCTCCCCCATCTCTCTACACCTCAAAGACGTCAGCACGGCCCCGCTTAGGCCTACACAACAACATTGAATGGCCGCAAACTCCATTGTATCATGTCCCAATCCTCCAAAACTCACCCACGACTTTGTCCTCAACACCCACATCATCACCATACCCTCCTTTTGATTCGCGCCAATCAAGTTTTTGGAACACAATATTAAGGTTTAAGAGAGACGCTAAAGATTAGGGAGGAGTAGAGAGGAAGAAGAAGGCTAGAGGAAAAAAAATAGAAGAAGAAAAGGCCGACTTGTTTTTTCTTTTAGTAAAACCTAAATTTAATTAATCTTAACAGTGTTAGACTCTAGTCAGGAATTGTGAGTGGAATTCAACGTGTTAAATTTTATTGTGGGCACATAATTGGTACAAGACATAATGAAATATTTTCAATACACGACACATGTGAACAGTTAAAATTAGAAGATATAATATTGATACATGGGTGGTCAAACATATAAATTGTTATGAATAACTAAGATTGTGTCGTGTATATACACGTTGTGCATACATGAATTTTCTCAAGACAAAATGGGTAAAGCAGTGTTAGGCCATCATTATCACTACACAATCCAAACCGCCCCTTTGTGTGAAATTGCTTGCTTAACCCTCTACAATCTGAAACCAAGAAATCCTAGGCCGCAACGCCAAAACAAATTCATTCGTATTTACCTCGAATGAGCCTGCCAATTCATGGATAGAGTTGAAGTATAGAAGAAACTTTATATAAAAACGTCATGAATTTTAACAATTAGGTTGAAAAAAATTTGGACACTACATCGTGTACTACTCATGAATTGGTGTGAAATTGCTTAATCTGAAACCAAGAAACCCCATGCCGCAATGCCAAAACAAATTCATTACTGTTTAGCTCGAATGAGCGTACCAATTTATGGATAGAGTTGAAACTATAGAAGAAATACGTCATGAATTTCAACAATTGGATTGGATTGGGTTGGGTTGGATTGGATTAAAGAAGAGTCGCTATATGGTACTATCGAGTGCTGACATTGAATTTGGTGTCAAATCGATCGTTAATTTCTATCATATATATTCTATGTTGGCTATAGAGACATGAAGATATACATTAAGCTAAAGAAAAGAAAATAATTACACGTCTCTGTAGAATTGAAATGATATTTTCTTGTAAATTCTATCTTCATTATATAGGTGTATGACTGAAACCTGATCTCTGCAATGAAGTTGAGTGCCACTCCAAATGTAGTGTCACTGAGATTTCCCTATGAGTAGTAGAATCGGAATGTGTTTGCTTTCAATCAATCCTTCATTGGATCACTGATCGGAATGTGGTTAGTTAGTAGCTACAGGCTTTCATTTCATCATTCATTAGTAAAGAAGTTTAAATGGAAGAGAAAATTGTTTCACTCACTATGCCAAAAATTGCATCAGACGACAGTCCAGGTCTGTCGCTTGACCTTTTTTATGTTGTCTGAGTCTGTATCATGTGTTTGAAGCTCAGACAACGGTAGAACTGTCGTCTGAATTTAGTCCAGATGACATATCATATATGTCAAGCATATGTCGTCTGACAATAGATGACTCCGGATATGTCATCTGAAGTGAGATGGATTTGAACGGTTTCGGCAAGTCAAACGACATACAAATGTCATCTCTATGGATTACCTACAACTAAGGTTCTAAAAAACGTTAGGCGTTACCAGGGCGAACAATCAGCGTCTAGCATCCAGGCGGCGTCTAGGCGGTTTTATATTTTACATATTATTATTTATTTAATAAATATAATAATATAAATAAAATTTATAAAAAAGCACTTTTATGTTTTAAAATAGCAAAAATACTTCAAAAATAGATAAAATAAAACAACAATGTTCTTAAAAATAAAAATAAAAAATTTTGTGTCCTTCGTTTAGACTTTATGTAGAATATTGTGTTTTTCGTGTTTAATTTTACAAATTTTTGATAGGCTTTTATATATTTCATAACTTAAAAAAAAACTAATCAGGCCGCCTAGACGTCGCCCAGCCTGCCTAGGTGTCTGATTTTTAAGCCGCCTAGGCGGTCGATTTTTGCACCGACGCCTAACTTAGACGATTCGGGGAAAATCAAAATGGTGACCTGCCGCCCAACGCCGTCTAGGCGGTCCTGGGCGCCGATTTTTAGAACCTTACCTACAACTCTTAAATGTCAAGTAACACAAGAATATAGAAGGATTTATTGATGTATATGTCATGTTATATACTTTCACACTTCATACAAATGTCGATTGACTGTATTTACAACGACAAATTATTCAAAAATATATGGTTAGACATATAAGACATTTTTTCTCTTTTTTAAAAGATGATCAAAGGATTTCACTCATACCCTCATGGTGACTCGAACCTATGACTTCATTAATAGGTAGTGGATGCACTTACCACTGCGCTATAACCACTTCGTCAAAGATAGATATATAAGACTTCTTATGACATTTTAATGTCGTATGATTTTGTCAAATCTAAAAAAAGACCTTATGTCATCTGAATGAATAACCAACAACACATATATCGTCTGATAAGGTGCTTATGTCGTCTGATAATCTATTCAACTTCATTCTTATGTTGTGCAAGTTAATTTATGTCGTTTCATAGTCCATTAACTTCATATTTTTGTTGCTTGTCTTAGACTTATGTTGACTTCATATTCTGTTGCTTGTTATAAACACTTACGTTGTTTCAATGTATACAGAAAGTCTCTATATTCTAAAAATAATAATACTACAATGCCAAGAACAAGAACATAGCCTCGGCGGGAATGCAAAGATTCTGGACTACTTTACGCCTCCCAAAGGCGACAGCTTTATGAACTCAATATGCTTTATAATATAGTCCCTGTAATGCTATTATCACCAGTAATCAAATCAAAACAGGCCAACAACTCTCCAAATCAAAAGAATCGTGTTCCAGGCCGCAAACGAATGAGACTTACCCAAAACCACCAAAATTAATTCATGTCAGAGCTGGTGATGCCAACTAGCTCATGGAGTCGAGAGCGCTCAGCTAGAAGAAAAAGACAACAATCTTTTCACCAACCTTGTTGCCTGAATCGCCACAACTAATGCCGGATTCAACTTCGTTAATTCTCCTGCATCAAAACCAAACAACCAGAGATAAACGTACTGTCAACATCAGAGGATTTGAGGTTGCAGATGTCACTCTCAGCGAGGGAGATGAACACCGTGCTTGTAGCTGGTGAGGGCGGTGTACGACGCGGAATGCTTGGCGGAGGCTGTGAATAAGGAATCTAGATCTGGCGAGAAGAATAAGCCTTCAACTCTCTCCGGTGATGGCGCGCCTCCTCGACAACAAAAGGCTCTTACACCAAAGATCTCACCGGTATGGTTTGTACGAAGAGGATTTCTGGCGAGAAGAGAGATGGAAATCAGGGTATGGTTTGTAGATGCGGGTCGGGATCGGGTAGGTGTTGTGCTGCTCGTGGTTGGAGGGCTGCGTCGCTCATCAATTGGTCAAATAAGACCTGTGAGGTCACCGGAGACGTCGGCGGAGCTGGAGGTCGCCTTGCCGTTAACAACTTGGCTGCTGCTTGTTCCGTCTGATATGATGCACAGAGAGAAGACCGAGAAAAGAGTGAATGCTAGGTGAGGGTGTACATGTAATTTTGTTATGAAAAGTTAGAATGAGCATTTTTTTCTGTTTTTGTAATAAATGAGCATTTGCCTATTATTTAATCTAGAAGCAATATATCAGATTGGGTAATTGATAGTAAAAAAGTGTCAAAAGGCAAAATAGATAATATTACTAGTAGTTCACATTATTATTATGTTTTGAGAGAGAAATCATTATAATTTCATTTAAAAATCTTCGGTCAGAAGGCTCACCAAAATATTGCCTTAAAATTTACGACACAAGCCCTTACACATAACAGGTAACCCTCATTGCTACAATTGAGCGAAAAAACCACAACGTATGATATCAAACAATTCTATCTAACTCACTTACAGAGAAATATTAGTTGCCTAGAGACCACAATTGATGTACAGCTAAATAAGACTCAAGGCTAAACAAGAAAATCATCTATCAAACGTCTAAGTGAAGCTAGCCAGAGAGTTTAACTACTCTCTTGCCTTTACAAGTAGAGCTGACATCATTCCTCGGCATATGAAAAGTGATGCATGGCGATGGAGCAAGAGGCTTATGTGGTGGCTTAAAAACCTTGTTCTTGCTTCCATAAGGTCGACCCTTCCTCTTCTTTGACTTATTAAGGAGCTCAAAGCCTTCTCCATCAGCTTAATAGCTCTCTTACCTGTGCAAGCCGCCGATACAGTCAAAATTTTACCAGGCCCAGCTTGCCCAAGATGAGCAGATCCAGCTCAAAAGCTAACCAGAGACCCGATCTTCTTTCTGAAATCAAGCTCAGTGAGCCCCACCTCAGAAAAAGGCCAAATCAAACCTCAATTTCCCTTTCAGCTTCAGCCTAATAGATTCCTTTGGCCCATCACGGCTAGTCAGAGCCCTCGACCCGGTTAACCCTAGTTTAAAACTAGGGTTTCCCATTGAAAAACTATGAGGTGCTGTGACTGCCACCGATGTCTCACCGTCGTACAACCCAATCTCTGACTCCATCGTGGCAGCTTTTTCAACCCTCGCCATCGAGTCCACCTTCTCCACCTGCAAGCCAGTCTCCCAACAATCCTGAGTGCACAGGCAGCTACCACCACGTCCACCACTAGCAAGCGACAACCAAACCCTTATCACAAACCCCTCCTCCATGCACAAAGAAGAAGCATTCTCTACAGTTCCCGTGTGCACTCTCAATCTTAAGACTTAGTTTGACTGAAATCTGTGACGAGAAAGCAAAGAGATATTTTGTCGGAATCCGATTTCGCACGTCCAAAACAACCCTAGCACGCAAATTAAACAAAACCAAATGCTAATTAAATTGAGGTCATTACAAAGTCTGTCATTTTCAATGGCGTCGCCAACAACTACATGTCGTACTCCACTCTCACACCATGACGGCCTTCTCGACACGCAACAATACATGGCTGCCCTTGACAGCGAGAATTTCTCTTTTCAATTCCGTTTAGTTCTTGACTGCTATAATTGGAAGTGTGACTTTGGGTTTTTGTGCTTCTGCATTGTGAGGAATCAAATGAGTCTGTTGGAGAGTTGATTTGATTCCATTCATAGATTCTCATGGATGATTTGTTTTCAGACTTCAAAGATTCAAATGGGTTCGATTGTTCGACACACATTTTTCCTCTAAAAACTCAAACCTATGTTTCATATTTTTTTTCTACTAAGGGGTATTTGGGTAATTAAAAAAGAAAAATTTTAAGAAACCATACATAAAGTTTTCTTCACCGATAATTAAGATTATTTAACTTTCAAAACTATCATATATACATGAACTACAAAACTCGATCTAGCTTAGGTACCTACCGTCAACTACCTGTTAGTTTATATACATTAATTCAGTCATATATTTAAGGACAAATATGAAATATGTCTCATGCATCTACATGCATAAAAAAGTGCAACATACAACAATTACAAAGCTGGAAGATGATATATGACAGGAGGACTTCTCCAATAGAGGCCTTGGAAGCACTCCCTCTTCCTGATCCCCATCGCCATCTCAACATCCAAACACACTCAGAAACTCGCTCACTGGAAAGAAGAGCTCAACATCAACAACCTCACTCGGCTGGGAACTATCCACATATGGATTTCAAGGTGTATGTGTCGTCCATACCATGGAGGAAGAAATTGAAGGATTTAACCCCCATATATGGACTAACCTCCAAGACCAAAAAACTCAAAATCTCAATTCAATCAACCAAAAAAGATTTTGTAGAGCTTCAATTCCAACATGACCCATCTTCTTCAAAAAAGATTTATACCTAGAACCTCTTTTTCTATCATCAAAATTGATGAAACATCAACCAAATCCAATATATATGCAATCAACCAATGAAGCAAAAAACCATGACCTTTATACACACGAATCAATCAACCAAACCAACATAGAGATATGTAGACCTTGTCCCCATTGAAAACATGTATCGTGTGGGGATATTCCTTAGCTATAAAAGAAGGTTTTCCATATGTAGAAAGGATATCATCTCATCCCACCTCTATCAATCCACACTTAATGTATCACTGTCCTCCGATGACAAGGTGCAATTATATGTCCTTGTGCTTATTCGTGTTCCTCCATGCTTCTAGCATTTGGTGTTCTTGTTGAAATAAAATTCTAGGGTACAGGCCGGCCGGTTTTCCCGTTGGTTCCCTCCCCCCTCCCCCCCATGCAACCCACGTAAAGTTTTACCTCCCTCTATCAGCATGAAGTGCAGGTCTGTACAGCGCACGTTCACCTTGTTGAAAACTTATGGATAAGACACAGGACGCTTATGGATAACTCTTAGACCAGGACCACTTTTTTGTTGTGGAGACTTTTGAGTTTTGAATGGTAGTGGGCTCTCCCATTATGAGCTTCCAGGCAGCTGGAAATAAGGACACCCCAATAATCAAAAACTACCGACTTCAAAGTTCAAACAATCAAATGAGATTGAACACTCTTCTATAACAATGTTTAAGATAAGAGCAGTACATGTCGACCTTCATAACCAGAATATTACAGATGACTTATTTCTAATTGAGGATGTGCGTTTTCTTTATTCATCAGAAAATCAAACCAAGTTTAATTGAAAAGACCGCCCACTTCTCTGTGTAATATACATTACAAAGTTTCAGTGAAACTCTAATTTTAATCTCTCTCAAATCTCATGAAACTGCAGAACTATGAGATTCTGATCGAGAAGAATATGTGTCACGACTTTCGGTAGTATAATCAGTCTAGCTTGCTGATTACATGAGCAAGAGAAACGATTGTCCTAATCATCATCGTGCGTCTTCCTACTGTAGTCGGCACCCGGTTCATGTTGCTTGTATCTTTCCTTGACGGCCTCAGGTTTGCCGTCGCCTAAAGTAGCCTCCTCGGTGGTATCATAAGTCTTCTCCAAGGTCTGACTGGCCACGCCTTGCTCGGCTTTCCTCAGCTTCTCCTCTGCAACTCTCTTGAACTCTTCAGCTGTTGATGGCGCCCTATGCTGCTCCACCTGACCGTGGCTGCTGCCATAACATCTTCCAAACTTCACAGCACCAACAATTATAATTATGCGCATGGTTAATTTATATGGAAATAAGAGATTGGGGCAAGGAGAAGTGACTGACCTGGTTAAGAGGAGGACATGATTGTGATGATGACGATGTTAAGGACCTGAGAATAAGCAAGGATCTTGAGGATGATGAAAGGGGAAGAAGATGGCTTCTCATGACTATGTTGAGGTTGAAGACTATTGTGCGCACTAAAGTTTGATCTGATCTGATTGCTGAAATAGAGAGATTTAAAGGACTGGTAGTGGCCAAAGGAAGGAGTGATAGCAACTGACAAAGTGACCAAGCTGGATTGGTGCCGTACAGGTGTCATACAGGCCAGTGGGGTACTACACAGACGTGGACTTCTTTGCATTTGTCATTTCATAAGACTTTGGGAAGTGTTACCTACAAGTGAGAATCCCCTTGGTTCTGGGAAGGTGATCCAGATTAATACGTGAGAAATTTGTCACAACAAAAGACTCAAAGGAGTAAGGGGGAATGGTTGCGTTTACTGAACGATGATGGTGCAATTGAGATTATCATTCGTTATTTCAGTAATGGAGCGAGGGTCATTAACAAACACTAACAAAACTATAAATGGTGTTTGCAAGTCATTCTCCACTCTCTTAATTCCTCAACACATTTTATTTTTGTCCATACTCAATGCAATATTTGGACTACCTTCTCTGAAATGTATCGATTGTGAGTTCATTAAGTCATCAAGGTACATTATTGAATGTAAAGACCAATTAAGGTTGAATAACTTTCAAATTAGATGTGTATAACTTTTTGAAAGCGGGTGACACACGTTGAAGTGGTGCACAACCAGAAAAAATACTTTAGCCGACGAAAAAATTCGTTGGCCTGTTAGACTTTTCATCGGCTAAAGTAATAGGCGACGAAATTTAGTCGGTTAATGGTTCTCGGTCATCCTTTAACCGACGAAAATATAGTCACAGTCGTCGGCTAAAGTGTAGACTTTAGCTGACGATAAACCTCGTCGTCGGCTTAAAGTTTGAACTTTTGCCAACGACTTTTTAGACTTTTGCGGACGAAAGTCTTTATATATCGTCGGCTAAAGTCTTTGTATATCGTCGGCTAAAATTGATGGTTTCTGAAGAAAAAAAACTGCAGATTCTGGATTTCTATTCCCAGAACCTTTCAATTCCACAATTTTATTGTCGGCGGCGGTGACCCTTTTTGAGATATCTATCCCACATCGGGAATATGAGACCTTGTCTATGGGCTTATAAGGGTTTGAGTTGCTCTCTCCATTGTCAATTGGTTTTGGAGTTGAACCCCAAACTACTTTATCATGGTATCAAAGCGGGTTACCCATATACACGTGTGAAGCCTAAATGCCACACGAAGTCCACGACCACTTAAGTTGTTGTTCACGTGTTAGGCTTGAATATTCTCCACACGTGCGGGGGCGTGTTGAGATATCTATTCTACATCGAGAATATGAGACATTGCATGTGAACTTATAAGGGTTTGGACTTGCCAATTGGCTTTGGAGTTGAACCACACACTACTTTATCAACCCTTAATTTGTCTCCAAAACAACCCAACCCAAAACCTTCCCCAACCTGCACCAAATCTTCCCAAATCGAACACAACTTATACCTACAGATACCACAAAAATATTAGAAATATTATGAATTACACATACAATCTTATTTTTTCATTAACTTTCCAACGTACCTTTCCCCATACACAACGTCCGCCAAGTGTTCCTCAAGTGCTGGGAAACGTCAAACCACACATGCATTTAACCGTTTAGTTTTTTCATAAATCAACAATATAATACATAATATTAATTAGGAATTTTGTAAACTCACCAACATCGCATTGTGGACCATATCCCCTCTTGTAGGACCACGCCCAGTCTGACCACAATATAGGGACTTTATCCCTAATGAGCGCTCACACGTGGCCGGAGTACATCCTCGTCTTCCCGCCCAATACTACGTTGTCATCCCCGTCAGTATCAATGACGATCATTCTTTAGGTACTCACGGTCTTCTCGAGAGTCTTCCTTCTGACAGGGGCCTCTCTTCTTCCTTGTCGGCTTGGCTCTGACGGTACCTATCACAAATTGATTATTAAAATTTTATATTCTTTTTATGACATTATAAGAAAACAAATTATTTAAATTTTATTACCTGAGGGCGTTGGGGCGGGCGACGGATTTTGACTCTGTCGCCGATGATGATACCCTGTAGAAATAAGATCCGTACCAAAATGCATGAAATGGTAGGGCCCAGAGTCAGTGCCCGGTGTATCTCAGGCATACGTGATGCAGACACCTCTTCCTGGGTCGGAGGCCACATCTGCCTCAAGGACTGAAGGGCGCCCGATTGTCTCGATAAATAGGCGGCAACCGGCTTCCTCGAGGAATAGGTAGCGCCCGGCTGTCTCGTTGAATGGGTGGCATCCGGCTGCCTCTGTGTCGGCTCCAGAATGGACGCACGTCAAGCTGTCAGGAGGCTCTGAAACGACGTTTGTGGGTTGCTAGACGTTCTCTCAGACGATTCGGACCTTTGGCCCATTGAACCCTTAGTTGATCTAAACAAGCCTTTCATTCTGTTTAAAATATTAATTTATTAAATTATTTGAATTTTTTTAATTTTTTAATTTTAATTGTAATTTTAATATTTTAATTAACACTTGTTATCAATATATATTAACAATCTTTAACAATATATTAATAAATTATTATATGAATATAGTAACAATTAATAACAATTCCTAGAATTCCTACCATTAATAACAATTAATATTTTAATACACAACAAAAAAATTTATAGAATTCTTTAATAACAATTATACTAAAACTGTTAAAACCCTAATTCAATTTGTAATTTCAATTTCAACAACAATATCAATTTCAATTTCTATTTTTATCAATTTCAATAACCAATTTCTATAAATAAATTTCTATCCAAATTCAAATCTACAACAGCATTATCAATTTCAATAACCAATTTCTATAAATCAATTTCTAACCAAATCCAAATCTACAACAACATTAGCAATTTCAATATCAATTTCTATCGATATCTATTTCTATATCAAAAATAATCAATTTCAATATTATCTAAATCTGCAAAAAAATCAAAATAAAATTATAAACAAAAATCACACACCTGTGGAGCTAGAGGAGAAGAGGTGGCCGGAGGCAGAGGCGACAAGGTGAGGGGCGATGAAGGAGGTTGTGGAGGTAGAGGAGGAGGAGGGTTGGAGGTTGTGGAGGTGAGGGGCGGTGAAGGAGGCTGTGGAGGTAATGTTTTAGGCTTTGGGAGGTGAGGAGGAGAGTTTGAGAGACGAATTAGGCGAGGAAAGGTGAAGGAGAGAAGACAAACAAAATCGACAGTTAGGGTTCGATCGAGACTGGGTTTTTTTATATATGCATTACTATAGCCGACGAAATAAATATTCGTCGGCTATAATTATTGAAATTTCGTCAGCTATCACATGAAACTCGTCGGTTATATTGTATTTTTTATTTATTTTATTTACTTAACTAGAGCCGACGAATTATTGATAATATCATTGGCTATAGACATTTATATTTATTTATGCAATATATTTTCAATTTCTTTGTTTGATTATCATTTTATTTTTTATTTATATATAGCCGACGAAATTTCAGTAAATTCGTCGGCTATAGTATTTTTAAATTTATTTATTTAATATATTTCCAATTTATTTGTTTAATTATTTTTTTATTTAACTATAGCCGACGAAATTTCAATAAATTCGTCGGCTATAGTCCTTTTATATTTATTTATATAATATATTTTCAATTTATTTGTTTGATTATCATTTTATTTTTTTTATTTAACTATAGCCGACGAAATTTCAATAAATTTGTCTGCTATAGTCCTTTTATATTTATCTATGTAATTTCTTTGTTTAATTTTCATTTTATGATGAAATGTTGAAATATGTGTGGAAAAATTTTCATCAAGATCCGACAACGTTAAAGACTCGATCCAGACGGTTAATCTCGTAAGTCAAACTACTAAACGCATAGAAACGATAATTTGACCATCTAAATTACGTATTTTGTCCTGACCTTCAACTGAAAATAGTTTCAAATCGATCAGACGCAACCAAGAGTATAAAAAGTTTTATGAAAAATAACCATTAGAGAGAGGGCTACCTCTAGGGAGAAAGAATGTAAAATTTTATTGACCACAACTATCGACACCGAGACTTTACCGAAATTATCTGATTTTTCAACCGTAGACATATTTCACCATTTTGGTCATATCTTATTTCATAACTTTTTTTTGTTTGAAGCTTTTACGTATAGTTTGTTTTTGAAACGGAATATTTACTTAACACTTGATAAACAAGTTATACAACATTAGTAGGGATGTTGTGATTGTGATGATCAAACTTGAGAAACAAACATCCGGCTATCAAATATCATCATTATGTTGAAATATGTGTATGGGAAAATTTTCATCAAGAACCGATAACGTTAAGGACTCGATCCGGACGGTCAATCCCGTAAGTCAAACCCTTAAACATACGGAAACAGTCATTTGACGTCTAAATTACGTATTTTGCCCGAACCCTCAACTAAAAATAGTTTCAAATCGATGAGACGCAACCAGTGGTATAAAATTATTATTTTATTTATTAAACTATAGCCGACGAAAAATTCAAGTATTCGTCAGTCATGATAGTTTTAGCCGACGAAATAGGTCGCATTTCGTCGGCTAAGATAGTTTTAGCGGACAAAAATAGATTATTTTCCTCTGCTAAAATTAAAAAATACATAAAAAATAGGCTGTTTAATGTAAACGACACTTGAAAAGGTGCAATATCATGTCTTGCCCATAAACGAGTTTCACCACTAAATGGAGAACACCGTAATAGTTAACTCTATTCCTCCCACCATATGCCATCACCCCCAGAATTTTGTGTTATCCGTCTGTTGTCTCTCTGTTCACATATAAATTACACGCCATTCACCATGCATATCGGATAAACTCTTGACATTATCGGCTTCATCGCTAGAAGTCTTAGTTCGTGCGACCAATTTAGATGACCATCGAATTGAATATGGTTTATCTGCAACCAAACATTCAATGTAAGAGTCATGAACAAAAATAAAGAATTACTTACCTAGCCGCTAAAATAGTTTGTGAACTCCTTGTTGTGATAGTCGAAATTACCTTGAATATCTGGATAATATAAATGGATGTCTTTCCAATATTCAACTTCTAGATAGTTAATCAATACCCACCAGTGGGCTATGGCTAACTCATGTGGTTGCATCTTGTAGGAGTCTGGCAAAATTCTATAAACTTAAACATCACTGGAGACTATGGAAAGGTTGAACTTCGGTACATCTACCGGTATGGTTTTTGGAGTTTCCTTCAACGCTCCTAAATACAACTTAATGTAGGTGACGCACTAGTGTGCAATATATGCTTCAGCTATACATCCTTCAGGCGCGGATTTGTTAGCCACATAAGCTTTGTAATCTCCAAGTTGCCTATAAATAAATTGTTGCAAAGTGTTATGATTATATATTGATGAACATGTATAGTACAAAATTCAGGTGTAAAAAACATACATTTTTATGAGATACATCCAAGTGTAGTGTAATGGACCAGTAAGGAACAATTTCTCGGGAAGATAGATCATCAGATGAGGTATGATGTCAAAAAAATTGAAGGAAATATCCTCTCAAATTTACACATGATATAAATAATGTTCTCTAGCATTTTCCGGATGTCAGATTTTTTCACTTCCTGTGTGCATAACTTCTGAAAGAATCTTGACAACGCTACTGATGACTCCACCACCTAATGGGGAAGGAACGGTCGAATGAAAATATGGAAGAGACTTTGTAGCAGGATATGACAGTCATGACTCTTTAACCCGTACATCTTATTGTCTCGAAAGTTTACACACAGGGCTATATTTCCTGCATAGCCTGAAAGATACTTCACTCAACTCATCCACCTGAAAATTATGTTCCTCTAGTCAGGCTTCACGGTGTAAGGAGCGTGACGCATTTTTTTCTTCCCTTCTTTCAACCACAGATGTCTTTGTATATCCATTTTTTTAAGATCAATGCGTGCCTTAGGACCGTCTTTCGTCTTCCCCTTCAAGTTCAGCATTGTTCCCACTACACTGTCGCACACATTCTTTTCTATGTGCATCACATCTTTGTAGTGCCTAATCAACAACTTACTTCAGTATGGGAGTTCCCAGAATATGCTCTTATGTGTCAAGAATTTGTATATGTCAGGTTTTTCAGGTATTGCCGCCTCAATATTAAGATGATTGCTCAGCTGCCCAAAATTGTACTCATTAAAGTTGGGTTTGGGAGAGCTTATAAGCTCCTTTGCTTTTAAGCACCAAAGGTTTTGGTGTTTGGTAAGTATAAATATAAGCTACTTTTTAAAAAAGTATAAAGTGTTTTGAGGGAAAAAGGAGAAGCTGCAAACACCCACCTTCTGCTTAAGCTAAAAGTCAGCTTATATCTTATAAGCCCAGCTGCACCAAACCCACCCTAAGCACTGCTAAAATTTCTTCCCCCATCCATCCTTTGGCAGGCACACCGTTTTCTACAGTCCCATCAAATGTCTTGTCATCGAACCGCCATTCATGATCATACAGAAGGAGAGTATGGTGACCCAATTTGCATATCTTATTGCATGACTGTTGCTCCCCTCATCGCTTAGGCACTCTGGATAAGCCTCTGGACAAGCCTTGCATCCCTTAATAACGTTGCCTGATAACATCTCATGGGCAGGAAAATCACTGATGTTACCAACAACCATGGCATACATCTAGAACATCTCGTGCATGTACTTGTCATAAGTGGGATGACCAACATCCCAAAAAAACTTAAATTATTCAATCAAGGGTCTCAAATACACATCGAGACACTTCCTTGGATAACCGGGCCCCTGAATCAACAAACTCAACATATTGTATTCCTTCTTCACACATCCATGGAGGAAGGTTGTACGATACCAAAATCACCGGCCATACACTGTAATGAAGACTCAGGTTGCCAAAAGGATTGAACCCGTCAGATGAGAGCCCTAGCATCACATTTCGGACCTCTAACGTAAAATGAGGAAACTCCCTGTCTATATGCTTCTAAGCCTCCCGGTCAGCAGGTTGTATAAGGGTATCTTCGTCATGCAATTCCCTATCAGCATGTCATCTCATAGCTTTGACAGTATGTGATGACATGTACAACCGCTCTAACCTATCCCTCAACGGGAAATACCAAAGTACCTTCACAGATTTCCTATTGTCTGCAGGAGTCAGCTTATACCTGTCACTCTGATACAAGGTTCTCCAACTTGGCCTAGTTGGCGGTAGGCCGAGGCGATTTTATGAAAATCGGAGGAGAAAATCAGCCGACTAATCGGCCTAACTCAGTAAAAATCGGCCACAGTCGGTCCAACTCGGGACCAAAAAAATGAACTCACCTCCTCTTAGTCGCTCATCTTGTTCTCGCCTCTCCCTCCTCTTGCTCTCGCCTCTCCCTCCTCTCAGTCATCATCCTCTCCGCCCTCGCCTCTCTAGACTCACCAAAATGCTGAAGAAGTCGCTAGAGGAGGAACTCGGGAAACCCAAAAAAACAGAAAAGAGGGGTTTTGAATTAGAGCTCAATTTAAATGTGCAAGGCTAAAAGATGGAAGGAGAAGAAGAGAAGAGAAGAACCATACCTCCAATTTGTTGATTCACAGCTTAAAACGTCTATATTCACCAGAAACCGCCGCGATTCATCTCGGACAACCTCCCTCTAGGGTTCATGCATATGTGATTTGAGGACTAGATTGTGTAAAGAAGAGGAAGAGAATCATTTTACGAGTGTTTTGGTGGTGAGTGGTGGTCAGAGACTGCGGGCGCCGCTGCTGTCGGTGGAAACGACCAAAGAGAGGACAGGGAGTCGAGATAGTTCGGGGGAGAGGGTTTGACCGAGGTCAAACTTCTCTCCTCTATTTAAAAGGAGATGGACGGCTAAGAATTAATGAGAGCAAATCAAACGGCCTAGAATTAATAGGTAAAATTTTATATGTTTTAATTTACTGGTAAAGAGAAATTTGCTAGTAAATTAAATTATATGTTTTAAAAATAAAAATAAATCTAAAAATTAAAATCCGACTACTCCCCCGACTACTCCCCCACTACTCCCTCGACTACTCCTCTACTCGCTAGTCCCCGGCCGGCCGACCTACTACCGACTTTTAGAACCTTGCTCAGACATACCAGACATGCTTCAAGGCCACCAAGGTCATTCCCTTCTAGATCTTTACCCCAAAAGAGAACACAGTCATATCTGCATGCATGGATCTTGATGTAGGAAAGCCCAAGATCTTTCAGGATACATCGGACCTTATGATGAGTGGTAGGAAGACGATGACCGTGGGGCAGCATCGAAGCAGTGTACTGCAGATAATCATCGACAGCCTTCACGGTCGATTTTGTCTAAACTTTAATCTTCATTACGTTCATCACACTTTCAAGAACCGTCTTCTAACAACCGGGATACATAAGGGTCTGTTGGAAAACAAGCAGTGTTGACAACTCTAGGGAAGGGCTGCACCGGCTCAGGCATAGATTGTCCTTCAGAGCATACACCGCTCTCATAAGGAAACATATCGTTGATGAAGGCCGTTGTTGGATCGTTAGATGTACTGTCCGTCTTAGAAAATTTCCCATGATCATGCGGACCCCCTGATGATGTTTCACCGTGATATATCCAACATGTGTATTTCTCCTAAAACCCGTTACTCTTCAGGTGCTGTCATACTTTGTCAATCGCAAATCGATGCATATCGCTGCGACACTGACATTTCGTGCACGAGCAATATAAAATTGTATTTCCGTTAGCATTAGTCATCGCATATTCAATAAAACTAATAACTCATTTACCATATCTTTTGTCCCATTTTGGAAGCGAAATCTAACTTTTATCCATATACCGAAAAGATAAAAAAATATATATGTATAACTATCTAATTAATTAATTAATTCCATATATAAAATTTCAAATAATCATTTAGTATTCTATAACAATTAATTAATAACAAATTAATAATTATCCAAATATATATATGTTTTACATATATATACTAATTACTAATTACATAACAATATTATATATCAACGCATCAATCATAATCAACATATAATCAACAACTTAATTAATTCATATCATGCATCAACACAATATGTATATACTCAATCAAAATCGACAACTTATTAACAACAACTTCATATATATTATCAAATCAAAATCGATCAACTCAATCACACTCAAAATTCATTAATTCAACTCAAAATCAATATTATATAACTCAAATAAAACTCTTAAATCAACTCAAAATCAAAATATATACACATGCATGTACCTATATATAGCTCCAGAAACTAATTTTGGACAGATTTCGACGAGACCTAAACTTTTTCTCCCGTTTTTTTTTTCAAAATGAGCTGATGTCTAGATCTGCAAATATAAGAACTTTTAGCCGACGAAATCATTTATTTCGTCAGCTAAACTTTTATAATTTCATCGGCTATAGTTTACAGACTATAGCTGACGTTTTCATCGACTAAAAGTTCACTTTAGCCGACGAAAATTTAACTTAACTGACGAAAAAAATATTTTGTCGGCCTGTTTTTTTTTTATTTCATCGGCTATAATATTTATGCTGGTAGTGTTAGTTATTGATGGTTTTTGATTTAGTTTTGAGGCCAGAATAAAATCATATTGTGGACATTAGTTTTTGAGTTAGTTTTGATTTGTAGGTTTTGTACTCTAGTTTTAGAATTTATTCTCTCGTTTGGCTAGATTTATGAGAGTGCATTAGAGATTTTCTCATGCTGGTAGTATAGGCTTTTGTCTTCATATGTGTTTGGCTAATGAAATATATCTATTTCCCTAACAAGTACCTCAAGAGAGACAGTACTATTTCAAGTAAGTGGGCGATTCTCTATAGACATGTTAAAACACTACTATAATTTTCAAGGTGTGCATGACTTAAAATGCCAAAATGCAATCAACGTCACAAATTCGTGGATCAATTGAAGCCCCATAACATTTTCTTACGTACTCATTATATTTTGGAGTGCAAAATTGTACCCCTTCCTTCCACATCCATTGATAGCCATCAGGTCGAAAATATGATATATTTAATCAATGGCGGACGCTGGATATAATCTATATGGGGGCAAAATTTTTTGAAAGATGCATTAGTTCATGAGCTAGAAATAACAAATGATTCGAACCCACTCAACCTGGTAATCAACAACTTTTAAACTACAAGTCATCAATTATTGTATCTATAAGAGAGTTTTAATTTTGTTTCTTGGCTAGCAAACGTAGATTTTTACCAATTTTTTGTGTAAAAGGTCTTAAATTACTACTAAGTTGGGACTTCAATGGATTTTCAATGGGGGCAATACTAGTGAAAGGGTTTAAATTGGTGAAAAATCTAAAGCAAAACAAGCAAAATCAGGGGGCAATGGCCCTCATTGGGCATAACGTGCGTCCGCTTCTGCATATAATGATGAAAGCCAACACTAATTAAGCAAAATAAGGTTTACGAAATTTAATCACGCTGTGTTTGTTCCTTTACATACGATCAAAGCCAGGGCCGATCATGAAGGATTTAAGGCTCGGTGTGAAAAAAATGGCTTCTTACATAATATTATTTTTATCAAAAAAATTTTTTCAGTTTTTTTTAAAATACACATGCACAATTAAGCCGCACAATTTCATATATCATTTTCATATATAAATTTCGTTTATCAATTCCACACATCAATTTATATATATGAGATACATAGTTCCAAAAATTAAAAAAAAAGTAAAATTGAAGAAACATTTTATAACATCCCAAATGACATGATCTAAACCCCTATAATGGGAAGCTAAATTTTGGTGTTAAAGCTTCACCAAAAATTTGAACTTTTAAATTTATCCATGATGTTATCAATGGTTGAAAAAAAAACTAAAAATATTAAACATGATTAAAAAGTAAATATGGTATATCGATTTCTATTTTGCACATTTGTCTCATTAAATATCTATTTGTAGATTTGTTTAACTACGCATTTTTTTCTAAAAAAGAGAAAGCAAATTGACATGTGTGAAACACGTTTTAAGAGGGTAATATAAATAAAATGAGAGATATGAAATTAAAAGCAACATTCCATGAAAAATTAGATTATGAGAGAAATGTGAAACGAAGACAAGACGAGAAATATACAAGGATTTTGAGCAATTTATAATGAACAAAGCAAATATTTTCGGTTGTGGAGCACATCGATCCTCTTTGTTGCTACAACATTTTTTCTTCATACACTACAGGAACAACTACTTTAGTCGACGAAATTTTTCATCGGCTAAGTAAAAAATTTCGTCGGCTAAAGTCTTAGCCGACAAAATATCATTGGCTAAGAAGTCGTCAGGAAAAAGCCGTCGGCCAAGACGTTAGCCGACGAAATTACTGTTCATCGTCGGCTAAAGTTATTTATTTAGCTAACGAAGAAATTTTTCGTCATTTAAAATCTAGACTTTAGCTGACGAATTTTTGGACCTTAGTCGACGAAATTTTATTAAAATTCGTCGGCTATAGTAATTTATTTAATATATTTTTATTTATTTATTTAACTTTAGCCGAGGAATTTTATTAAAATTCGTCGGCTATAGTTATTATATTTATTTATTTTTTATTTATATATTTAACTTTAGCCGATAGATTTTATTAAATATAGTCGGCTATAGTTAGTTATTTTATTTTTTTTATATTTATTTTCCTTTTTTATTTCTTGTATTTTTAATTAATTTTTTTTCTTTTTTATTTTTACACCGGTGGTGGAGGAGAAGAGTAGAAGGAGGAGGCCGGAAAGCGGAGGAGGTAGGAGGAGGGGGCGGAGATGGAGGAGGAGGAGGAGGAAGAGGAGAAGGAGGAGGAAGGAAGATGAAGATGAGGTGGAGGAAAAAAATGAAAGATATAGAAAAATTTATAACTTTCTGTGGGAATTTTGAAAATTTTGAACTTTAGTCGACAAAACAGCCTAATTTCGTCGGCTAAAGTTCAAAATTTTAGTCAGAAAAAGTTCAAAATTTTCAAAATCTCCGCCAAAAATTTTGAATTTTTAATTAACTTTAGCCGATGAATTTTAATAAATTTCGTCGGCTATAGTTATTTATTTTATTTATTTAACTTTAGCCGAGGAATTACCCTAATTTCGTCGGCTAAAACCCTAAACTCTAAACCCTCAACGCAATTTTCCATTATTTCACCCTAGAGGTAGCCTCCGATGGTTATTTTTCATAAAATTTTTATACCACTGGTTGCGTCTCATTGATTTGAAACTATTTTCAGTTGAAGTTCCAGGAAAAATACGTAATTTAGACGGTCAAATGACAGTTTCTATGTGTTAAGGGGTTTGACTTACGAGCTTGACCGTAAGGATCGAGCCTTTAACGTTGTCGGATCAAGTTGAATTTTTCCTATAGACATATTTCGACATAATGATCATATCAGACGGTCGGATTTTTGTTTGCCAACTTTGATTAGAAATCACAACATGCTTACTAATGTTGTATAACTTGTTTAGAAATCACAACATGCTTACTAATGTTCTATAACTTGTTTACTGAGTTTTAAGTAAATGTTCGGTTTTAAAAACAAACTCTACGTAAAAACTTCAAACGCAAAAAAGTCGTGAAATAAGATATGACCGGAATGGTGAAATACGTCTACGGTTGAAAAATCATGTAATTCTGGTAAAGTCTCGACGCTGATAGTTGCGGTCAATACAGTTTAGGGGTTTGACTTACGAGATTGACCGTACGGATGAAGCCCTTAAATTTATCGGATCAAGTTGAATTTTTTACAATAGACATATTTCAACATATTGATGATATCTGACGGTCGTATTTTTGTTTATGAATTTTGATGACCGGAATCACAACATGCCTATAATTTACAATTATTTATCCATATGGGGAGCCCTATCATCGAGGGTAAATGTCTTAAAATTTTTAGATGGGCAGTTGCGTCTCATCATGATGAGAGTTTGTTGTGTTGAAGGTTCCACCAAAATTCATCATATAGATGCAGATATAATCATTTTCATAGTTAAGTGTTTAGAAAAACTACATTTTGAAGCCTTAAACGAACTCGGATGGCTAAAAACCTCTTACATCATAGCATTAGTGATGAGTTTTACTCATACGCCCGTTCCACTTCCAGATTGGTATCACAATAGTCAATCAGACACCGAAATATCTGTAGTGCAATTTTGTAACTAAAAGGTACTTTAGCTGATACCCTAATTTCATCGACTAAACATTTCAAATTTCGTCGGCTAAAGTTCACAGACTATAGCCGACGAAAAAATTAGTTTAGCCGAAGAATTTTTTTTTCGTCGGCTAAATTCCACTTTAGCCGATGAAAAATTAGTCGACTATGTTGTTTATGCTGGTAGTAATAATTGATGCGACAAATATATAAATTTGGGAGAATGAAGACTAACGTGCCATTTTATTAAGATTTTTTTTCTAAAAAAAGATTGAAATTATGAAAATAATGGTGTCATTTGATTAAGGATATAAGAATGAATAAGAGACTGAAATGAAGAGGAGGTCTCATTTAGGAAAATAAATTTATTAGAGAAGATATTAAATGACGAAAATAAATTTTATAAAAAATAATGTAAATAAAGATAATTAAGAAGCAATCATTAAAAAATATTGAGTGAAGAGAAATGATCCCTTAATTATTTTTCAGTATTTTTATCATATACAATATAACTATTATCCTTAATTATATAAATTTTATATAAAAAATCTGCTCCTTTGGTCGTGGGCCCCGTGCATGGGCACTGCCTGCCCTACCCTAAGGCCGGCCCTGATCAAAGCGATGCAAAGCCCCTCCCAAGTAACGAAAAACTCTTTCATCAACACGTAATAAACTCATGCAAGAAAAACATGATCAAGATATTAAAAAAGGTGGTGCTATTAACACACCCGATCTCTTTTTCAACCAATCAAGAAGCAAATTTAAATGACAAACTTGTAAATAAAAATGAAACGTGTGGATAGAAAAAAAAAAGATATGATGTGTTAATAACAAAAATGAATGTATTAATAGCAATACCGTAAAAAATCCAATCGAAACGATCCGACTGTGATTACTTATATAATTGCAACAATGATCTTCTTCTTCCTCGTCATCTTGTGCATGCATATTAACACAATGCTACTGCCGAAGGTGGAGATTGTAATTTTAATACTTTTACTATCTCTAACCCTAGTTGTGCTAGCAGAAGAGGATGATATGTTTTTTCAATGGTAGCTCATCTACATCTCCATTTCTGAAGAAAATCGTGGAGGGGCCAAGACCACGGGAACCGGGATGTCGGAACAGGCCGCAGATATGCCGGCCACAAGATTTTCCACGCAGATGGCGATGCTGTAGAAACCAATGTGTTGAGGTGAGCTTGGATGTGAATAACTGCGGACTTTGTGGAAATAGATGTCCCTTTAGATGTCAATGTTGTCGTGGTTGCTGTGTGAATACAAACATCAGAATTTTCAACTGTGGAAAATGTGGTAATAGGTGCCCTTTTGGGGTGCGCTGCTCATTCGGAATGTGTAGATATGCTTAAGCTCAGCCTCATCCTCGCCGTCGGCCTTGTCCTCCCAAGCAACCTCGACCTCAGCTTCCCCAAATGGACTAAGATTGATCAGACTTCTTTGTCGAATCAATTATTGGAGTACTTCTGTTTATTCATCACGCATATATGTCATTTGTCTCGTCTTGCATATCATGTTGTGATTTCTTTCTTTGAAATTTTATTTGTTCATTTTTAGTCGAGTTCTTGATTTGGAGTCTTGGTTTCTTGCTGTTCTATGCATAGAAAGAAAACGTGCTTTCGAGAGTGTTCTTCTGATGACATTGCGACTATATATGCGTTTATTTTGTGCCGTAAAAGTATTTGTTTTTGGATTTTATTTTTTTTGTTGAAAAATTACTATATGCCAAGCAAGTTTGTTAACTAGTTCGCTACATGCGGACATGCCCTTATCAATGCTAGAGATCATGAATGTCATTGATCCATTACATGAACTAAGGAAACTGAATTGATCAGTTTTGGTCTAAGGAATTATTTATAACGTATTCGAATGCAACATTCTTGGTTCAAGGGTCTTGAGCTCTTGATATATGAATTGCATTTGTAATCAGTACCTAACAGAACAACACCCTGTTATTAGTATATAAATAAATTGAAACCTCTTTAAATTGGCATGGTCATCCATGGAAAAACATGAGAACATCAACTGTCCACTAGAAATCTCAAAAGATAACAAAAACACCATCAGCAGTAAATCTTAGAAGTTAGAAGCCCCCAGTTACAGGTCATTTAAAATTTAGCAGTCTTCATGTAAGGGACCGTTGTGTAGGCAATGTAGAATCATGCTTTGGTCACAAAAGGTGAAAAAACCAGTGTGGAGGGAAGCAATTTCCCAATTTAGAAGTTCACCTGGGTTATTCAGGATAAATTTTAGCTACAAAGTTGTTAAGATCACTGTAAGTTTTGTTTCTTCTGTCAATTTTTTGAAGTTCCGTTAACTGAGTGTGGGACAAAATAACCAAATCAAATGAGAGAGCAATGCAATACATCCATGCATGGTATGGTATGGTTTTCTTGAAATGAAAAAAAATGTACAAGCCTTCAACATAGAAAAGCCCCTCTCGAAATACTGATTCCATTTCTTGGTGTTGGAAATACTCCATACAAACAGATAGTGAAATTCCAAGCAACATAAGCACAGCCCAAAATTAGTACAGTACACAAATGTCTATACTTAATATGTTAATAAGTAGGAAAGTTTGGATCCACATCACGAGCCCAGGCCTCCAGTCCCCCAATGATGTCTCTGGCTGAGGTGAAACCCAGCTTCTGGAGACTCTGAACAGCCCTCTGGGAATCATTACCCCTTCTACATACTACATATAGTTCAGAATTAATACCTCTGTTCTCTTCCTTCTCCTTTAGAGCTAGAGATATTTCAGATAACCGAGCCTCCAAATGTGGAAGTGGAATGTTCAACGAATTGGGCAAAGAGACGATTTTGAAGTGGTGTTCAGGGCGAACATCAATCAAAACATGTGCTTCCCTGTTATCAATTTTGTCCTTGTACTCTTTAGTATTTATTCTGGAGTCTGGCTGAAGTAGGTTTAACTTCAAAGGTGCCTGCATGTGCCATCAGAAAGCCAAATTGACATGAGAAAAGATTATAGCTTTGTAATATCAGCTAATGTATATATGTATCATTAAGAAACAATACCATCTAACAAATATACCGGAGTTAGTGGAGACTGAGTGAAGTTTTCATAATCGAATTCCCGAAATTGCTGCTTAGAGAATGTTGTATTTCCACCACAAGCCACACATTGCAAGGATCTTCCTCGGATCTTAACCTGCAGTTCCAAATGACACTTTGAGCTCATTATCTAAAGAAAAAGGCCACAAGATTCAAGTGAAATCAACTGTAAAGTTAGCTTTCATCCAGAAAACATAAAGAACCAGAACCCCCTGTACGTAATCAGATACCCCTAAAGGTGCAAAGGTATATGGTATATGGCTATCCTTGGTTGTGTACCCACACCAATGGATCAAAAAATGAAAGACTACGGCCACTTAAAAGAGGAAGAAAGTGAAACTGGATACATCTACTAAAGCACTCTGACTTCATCAATTCACATTTTAAAGGATGACATCAAAACTCTACTAATTAGAATCGAAATTCATTTTTCAGAATGAAACATACAATTCGAATCCGGCTTGACAATGAATCAAGTAAAAGCATCCGTCCTGAGAGTGGTTCACCAACTTCACCGGCTATCTTAATAGCTTCTAGGGCTTGAAGACAGCCGATGATACCTGGAACTGAAATAACACAGCAGAATGTATAAAACAGGAACTGGTTTGCAGGTGAGGATAATAGAATGTTAGACGTACTAAAACAAACAATATAAAATAGGGAAAGAAACTCCTATCTAAATGAAATTTCCCACATCAACTACTGTGATCAACTGGTATGCTTATCTCCGTACTATATCTGGCTGGTATTCTATGGTCCTTTGATTGATGACAATTTTATCAACTTACCTACACCTAGTACACCACTATCAGAACACCTTTGACATGCTGTTGTAGGTGGAGGAGTTGGAAACAGGCATCGATAGCATGGACCACCACTGTAATTGTATACTGTAAGCTACATACAACATATTACGAGAAGTTAGTAGTTGAAATCTTATGACATAATAAAATGATGAATCATTACAAATTGTACTAGGCTCAAATATTAAATAAAGAAAAAAACAAGATGAAAACAAATAATAACAAGTCTCTTAAAGATAGGACAAGTTATCAAATTTTCTGCACATGTACCTGCCCTTCAAATCCGAGTGCAGCACCAGATACAAGAGGCTGTACGAATATACATAGGACCAATTAATACTTCAGTGGAGAAGGTGCAGAGACACAAAGTTACAGAAAGATTTTCTTTCTGGGTTATGATATAACAAGTACAGCTTGCATTATACATTCACACACATACACAATGCACACTTGTACATTTTAAACTCACAGATTAAAACACATTACACTTGGCCGAAACAGTTCTTTCACAAAGACAATGAGAGTACAAGGGAGGATTCTAGATATAATTTGCTATTTCATATACACATTATTATCCATTTTCTTATACCTTCTTTTTTCCTTGTGCTTTTACTAAACAAATGGTGTACAATTGTGGGTTCTTCCACTTGGGACTTGGAAGACCATATTGTAAACTCTATAGCAGCCAACTGATTTCTTAATTAACCATTACCCATCATACGTGATGATCTTATCTGTGCTTGATAATGGCAGTGGATTTCTTCATCACACACTAATCAGTGACCAAATAGTAACAAAAAGTGTACACTCAAAGAGACTCTGCAAGATCATAGTAAGGGCCAAATTACCTTCCCTAGCACCACACAGCAATCACTAATCATGTAACGGCTAGGAGCATTGTCAGTGGCATCTACAACTATATCATATCTTTATCACGTCAATAGTCAAGGATGACAAATTGTTTCAGCAATTAGGTACTTCTAAGACTTTAAAACTATATTTTTAAATTGACGTAAAGGGAGAAGAAAACAAACAAAAGAGGAATTTATAAAAGTGCAAAATTTCAAGGATACTTGCTCATGATTTCCAAAGCATTGAATGTGCGCAAGGGTTCTTGGTATTCCTCAATCTGGATACTGGAGTTAATCCTGCTCACAAAGCCAGAAGAATAATTGATCAAATATGTAGGGGGTTGGGAGGATTCGTGTCAGAACAAGCAATAAAATGACATAAAACAGAAAAGGTTTCAATCTATTAACATTGCACTTAATTTATAGCACTCCGATGTAACACCACATTCTTAGAATATAAAAATAACTCAAAAACATGAGACATACGATCGACAAGCAGCCGCAGCAGATCTCACTTTGGGCTGACCAATAAACCTTTCAGTGTGGATAATCTGAATCAAGAAACAACAGTGAAAACTAACAAAAGTGAACAAACATTACACATGCTTCCAAGACACGAATCAGTACTGAAGTTTCACCGATCATATCTTAGAAACCAAAACATAACACTAATATGAAGAATAACAGTACAAAGCATATTCTCCAACTTATACCTGCCGGTGCATATTGTTGAGCTCAACCACATCATGATCAATAATCCCCAATCGACCTAAAACAATAACGATTCAATTTCAGTTCCAACAGTTTCAAAAAAATCAATCAAATGCAATAACCATGCCAAACAAGGCGGGAACCTTACCAACACCACAAGCTGCAAGATACAGAAGAGCCGGCGAGCCCAACCCTCCAGCTCCAACCACCAAAATCGACGACTTAAGTAGCTTCGACTGAGCTAAACCAATCACACACATAAAAACTTTCAATTACAAAATGACCTCATTTCAGAAATCAAAACATAAATACACTATGTTTCAGATTCATCATTTCACTTAGTTCTTACTGATTGCTAATTACTATTAATAAAAAAAAATAACACATCAATCACAATTAGAACTAAGTTAACCAACTTCTATATATAAATAAACTGCAGAACTTGAATGACCTTGGACTCCGAAAGAAGGAAGCAAGAGCTGGCGACTGTAGCGGTAAATCATCTGAGGCGACAAATCGTGACCGTAACCGGAATCAACGGGCGACGGTACAGGAGCACAGGAGCCATTTGAAACGGCGCCGTTCTGCTGCTCAAGGTTAATCTCTTTCAGCCGAGCTTCGAGGGCCGAGATTCGGAGCTCGATTTCGCTCTTACTCGCTTTCAAGCTTTCGAGCTCGCCCAGAATCGAAGTCACTTCTCCACCACCGCCTGCGGCCATGGATTTGCTGAAGAGAGCTGAGCTTGAGGACCTGAGGTTTAAAGAAAACCCTAACCGAATAAATTGATCGCAGAGCACGAACCATTTGTCAATGCTTCATTAGTCTAATCAGGGGCATTATTGTCATTTACTAATTAGGCCAGACCGGAAAAAAAAAAGTTTTATGATGCACATCATGGTCGGATCCCATCATGACTCATGAGCCCACTTAGAAGGTGTCACTTATGCTTAGTGGTGTAGGCATATTAGTCATAATATTAGCAACACATACAAGTCTCTGAAGTCCCCGAGTATGAGAACTTTCTTGGTTGGGGACTTTAAATCAAGTCACTAAGTATAAGTGACAACAACGTGACACCCAATCCCTACTAGTTCTCGAAGTCACCAAGCAATAAAGGCATCTTCAAACTACTCTCAAAGTCATGCGGTTCGTTTTACTGGCTAATATTTGTTTTGTTGGATGAGCGTTGACCGCTAGCTAGATGTGTGCGCGCTCACGCTGGCAACAATGACGCTGAGTGGGCCTGAGTTGCTGGTTGAATAAATGTGAATCACTTGCTGAATGAGTGTAAACTGTGCATGGAATGAGTGTGGATTACTCACGGAATGAGCGTGGATTGTTTGCTAAATAGTCGTGGTCCTCTCGTTGAATGACCGCTAACCGGTAAGCACTGACCGCATAAGAGTTGACCGCTGAGCGCTGTCCGTGGAGCGCTGGCCGCATGAGAGTTGGAAGTCTCTGATTCTCCTTGCTCGCTGAGAGAGCACTGAGCACTGCTGAAATGTGTTGGCCGCTCGCCGCATGAGCGGTAAGTTGCCATTTGAAATAATTGAATGACAAAGAATTGTTTGAGAAGACTTCGTTTTTTAAGACGTGACGAAGTCTTTTGTATCGGCTTCCTACATACGGCGACAATGTTATATATGAGTTTAGATGGGTGTGATATGTGTGTATTTAATGACGATATGGAGACAACGGACACAATATCTATAGTGATATTCATCATGTCTATACTAAGAGATGGGGAGTCACCTTTTATAGGAGAAGGAGACTCATCTCTTTAACACATTTCTGATGTGAGACAAATAGGTCCAAAATGTGTTGCGTGAGGCATGTTGGTGAGGCCGGCAATGTGATTTCCCGATATCGTATCGGCAGCTTCCAGGTACCGTTACGTAGCTTATATGACAGATTTCGTAATATATGTTGTGGTCGATCTTGTTATGGTTTATAGCCCCACATAAAGAGTGTTATTTATAATTGACAGTATAGGCATATTAGTGTCTACCCCAACAGCCGCCGCCGGTGATTAGTATTTATCAGTGCCTCATGCAAGGAAGTATTTTCCTCGTCATTTTTCATTCTGAACACTGATATATCAACCTTTTCAACGCCCGTCACCTGACCTTGACCGGAACCAAAATTCACATTTTCCATAATGCACCTTATCAAATTATCATCACCCCTTCCGCTTTCTCTGCAACATGTCCGGCTTGAAATTAACCAACTGAAGTGAGGACTGAGAAGTGAAGCTTCAAGATCTCGATGGCTAGACTTACGTGTCCGAAAGTCACCGCTGTGTGAAGAAATGAGTTATTCAGATCAACGAGGTTGAGTATGTTTGTAATTATGCAGCGACCTTTGTCTCTTGGTTGAAACACTGCATCAGTACAGCCGATAACAATATTTCTGCTTATACACAGGCGAAAGAGATATTGGCCAATGTAGATATACTAGGTGAAATGCCCGCGCCAGCGCGGGTCGGAATTGTGTAATTAATAAAATTCAGTTTGTCATCTACAGACCATTCAGTTTCATGTTATACATGCTCGTTTTCTGACTAAAACTAATATGTTTTCGAATTGGAAGCAGTCATTCAACTTATAGATAAATAGCTTATGATGCTATGATGAAGCAAAGCTGTAGCTTGGCCTGAAACTATAAAAACGAATTACTGGACAGACTTTTGAACATGAGACACCGACACTAACAGCAAGACTATTTTGTATGAAAGCCATGAAAATATATCCTTTTCACACCTTTTGATTTTTCAATTTTGTAGAACAGATAAAGATAAGTCACCAGATGCTTACAATCAAATTTATATGCACAACAAACCATGAGCTAATCAAACAGCAAATGTTAAGGAATCAGGAAAAAAAGATAGAGAACCGAAGAAGCAAATGAGGATGAAATAGTTTGAATAAAATATATTGTCCTTCCAACACATTTGACTATTTACTTTTACAACCACAACTGTTTTGGTAAATTTCAGAGCCCAACAAAACAAAATAGAGCAAAATAATAGAAAAGAAAGGATTAGGCATACCCTAAAACAAACTCCAACAAAACAAAATAAAGAATTATTTTAAAGCTAGTGTAAAGAATTATTTTCACTACAGAAGTAAATGTTTCTGATAAGCATTCATTTTATAGAACCACAGATAGAGCACATAACTCAAAAAAAAACATACAGTTCACATGAAAGTAGATAATAGAGAAACTTGTAAAGATATACCTATACAGTTGCGATGTTCTCCTATTTCACCCGAAAAACAACCTGATATTCAAGTAACGTTAACCAAGGAAGAAAACCACACATTAATGAAAACAAAGAACCTGAGGAGATAATTAACTCACAGTAGGCTTCTTTCTCTAGACAGTTATCTGCAGTCAGAGATGATTACACAAATTAATAACTCCGACAATTACATATATCAGAAAATGTCATTATAAGCCAATTCTGAATGACAACAAATGAGGGCACAGATAAAACTAATCGCATATGAGAAAAGAAATTAGACTCTTTCAAAGGACTGAGACCATAGAAGAGAAGATAATAATGAAAGGAAATAAGTTTCTGACAAATTAAAACTGAGAAGCAATTTGAAAATCAAATTAAAGAGAAATTAAATAAACCCATTAAAAAAACAAACACAATGATGCAAATAATCCATTTTTAAGGAATGAATTACCCGATTTAGAACTCATGAAGAGAACATCAACTTGAGCAGCTTTCTATCAGTTAGTGGCAATGAGATTTGCTCCCTGATCAGATCAGCCAATAATTAATGATAGGATGCCTATCTAAAACTGCATCAAGAATAAACTATATGAAGTGTATCATCTGTTACACAAACACCTCAATGATGTTGCCTGGTAGGATCAATTTTCTCTTCACGGTCATTTTTCGCGGAACCCAGCCTTTATGCCTCTGGAAATAACACGTAAGCAAACTAATATCATTCTCCCAAGCTCCTTATGTCATTTTCCGCGGAACCCAGCCTTTATACCTCTAGAAATAACACATAAGCAAACTAATATCATTCTCCCAAGCTCCTTGTGTCATTTTTCACGGAACACAGCCTTTATACCTCTAGAAATAACACGGAAGCAAACTAATATCATTCTCCCAAGCTCCTTATGCCTCCAGTCAAATAGCCTATGTGATAAAATACTTATGACCTAAGATGAGTCCACAAAACAATTTGGGATACTAACCTACTGCTATTCTATTTATGTTTCAATATTTACAAAGAAAACAAACATCTTATCAAACTTTTTGCAAGTTTCATCCCTTTACTGGTTTTCTTAAGTACGAAACAAATGATGGGCGGATTAAACCACAGTACCTATGGATCAGTTTCATCCCTTTACTGGTAGGATCAGTTTTCTCTTCACGATCATTTTCCGCGGAACCCAGCCTTTATACCTCTGAAAATAACAGGTAAACAAACTAATATCATTCTCCCAAGCTCCTTATGCCTCTAGTCAAATAGCCTATGTGATAAAATACTTATGACCTAAGATGAGCCCACAAAACAATTTGGGATACTAACCTACTGCTATTCTATTTATGTTTCAATATTTACAAAGAAAACAAACATCTTATCAAACTTTCTGCAAGTTTCATCCCTTTACTGGTTTTCTTAAGTACGAAACAAATGATGGGCGAATTAAACCACAGTACCTATGTATGAAGCTTCCTCAAAATAAAGGTTTTGGAAAGAGTATCCGGGGAACTGCAATTAGAGCCAAAAGTAACAAAATGATCATCAATGCACAAACGACCTAAATAAAAAATACATAGTAATACTAAACACAACATGCCTATCTTCCTCTCTTGTCTTAGACTACTGTCAGTACTATGTTCTTGTATACAACACAAACTTTCATCCGCTTCTGTTAACTACCATTGTTGCATAATTCTCAAACCCATTAAACCCTACGACACCACTGAAAAATAAACAGATAGACATACCGATGAGGCGATAACCAAAAGGATGGACATCACCGGAACTCCCAATCCCCATCAACATTCCTGAAAAAAAAACAAAGACATGTCATCCATTGAAAACCAATGATAAGAATCGAAATTTAACAAACCAATGAACAATCAAAAAATATTATCTTTAAGCCTTACCTTTCACTCAGTGATTGTAAAGGCAATGAGCTCTCCACCACCTTAAAATGATAATAATGATAAACATATAACAACACATAAAAGACAATTATATCACTTTCACATAGAGGAATATATAAAAATGGTTGTTGTCCTCTGATAACTCAGAGATTAATCCACTTAAAATTAATATTAACTGTCTTGTGTTGTCGATGTTTAATTGGTATTTATTTTGGTGTGAGTAACAACTGATATCTTAAGACTTAAATTAACATTGTTTTGGCTGAACATTCAGGGTTTTGTTATATCAGACTGGGAGGTAATTGACAGGATTACCTCGCCACCACATTCAAACTACACATACTCTGTCCAAGCTTCAATTCTTGCTGGAATAGACATGGTTAGTGGGATTTTTAGAAACAAATTTTGTGGAGAAATTAAATGAGATGATACTATGTATTTTGTCCTCTAGTCAATGCAGTAATTGTGATTATGTGTGTTTCTGAAACTCTGAGCTCATGCTTCTTTATTTTAAAGGTCATGGTTCCTGTTAACTATAAAGAGTTCATCAATGATCTCACCTACCTGGTCAAAAACAATGTTATCCCAATGGATCGTATTGATGATACCGTTGGAACAACAATTGTAACACAAAATCAAAACAACAAACCGAAAGAACCAAACACAAAACCCATAAAACCAACTTACACCCAATCCCCATCCATTTACTAAGATGGAGCACATACATATTTAGTTCAGGAGTGATAGAGCAAAAAGCTTTAAACGAATGACTGTGTCTGAGAGTGATAGAAATACCATGTTTGCAGTGAGTCCATTTGCAGTGAGAGTTCATTGTTTGAAGCCGTCTGGTTTCTGACTCCACTCCCTTTGCTCCAAGTCGTCTGACGTCTGCCAAACAGAAGAAGAGGCACAAAAACAAAATCATACGCAGAACCTCAGACCCTGCTTTTGTAACAATTTCAGCAACTGTAAACTCACACCCCATTACCAAATATAAGCAAGGGAAAATTGGAAAATATACAAATACCAATCAGCAGTTTCAACCTCAGTCGATCATCAGAATCACCAAACAACTAAACCTAGGAACAACAAACGCAGAAGCAATCTACACAACCTGAAAAGGAAAAACAATTATCATTAATCAAATCCAAACTCTAAAATTGAAGAAGCGAGAGACATGAGCATACCCTTAATAAAAGAAAGCTTTTTCCGACCTGGTTTTTCTTTGGGAACTGGTTCTTCTTCCTTCTTCTTCGCCGACCTGGTTTGTGGGTATGGATGAAGAGAGGAGAGAGAGGCTAGTCGTTTGGTGGCCGCCCAACGTCCAGAGGCGGTAAGACGGCGGCGGGTAGAGCAACGGCGTCGTTGCCCTCTTCTCTTTTTCACGAACTCTCAAGCAAAAACAGACCCCCACATCGGAGACCAACACCATTTCAATCGGGTACATATATACACTGCAAATATTAATCTGAGAATGCAAATGGATATATTACCCGGTGGGGAGATTATCGATGTAGCTGATGATCATCTTGAGCTTGCTGTCGCCCTCAGAGGCGAGACCGACGTGCATCTCGACGGTCATGGCGTCGGCGACCTGTATCGTTTCGAGGCCGATCTCGGCAGCACCAGATCTCCTGCAAATAAAAAAATTAAGTATATAATAGACTTCAGGGTTTTTTTGTCGTTAATGGACTTCAGTGTTAAGCCAACAAAATGAAGATAAAGAAAAAAAACATCTTAAGTTTTAATTTATCATAGGAATCTTCAAAGTAAAAAGAAACAGAAAAAGATTAAGAACAAAACAAAATACATATCCTCAACTTGAGAAAGAACCCAACAAATAGATTGCTTCCATACTTTGTATGCATCTGAGAACGAATCACCCAAATCAATCAAAAGGGAATAACAAAGAGAAACTATAGAACTTTGAACATCTTATTACAATCCTATTGTACTATAATAGTCTTCTACTAAATAAAGATATGTAAAATCAATAAATGAAAAATGGATGAGAGGAAACACTTAATTGATCAAATTCAATGAAAGATATGCAAGACTTAGCACTTAATTGATCAAAGTCATATATTACAACATATATTGATAGCTTGATTGAAGTGATGAAACCTTACCAATCTGGATCAGTCTTTAACTCTTCATCAAAGTCATATTCAATCCATGTGTGCTACAAAATCCAGTAACCATTGAAGAAAAAAAACATGCAACTGTAAAGAATGGCAGAGTTGCAGAGTTTAGTGCAAATATAAATGATATGCACATTAATCATCCAAATATTAGTACCAATTAAGAGTGATCAGTACCCTAAAAACATCAACTACACATAAAAGCATAGAGATATTCATTGTCATTTTAAGCTAAAAAAATATTAATCATTTGATAATGAAGAGTAAATCAAATATAAAGAAACTGACCATATTACATATTTATCTGATAAAGATAGTTTTTCAGTTGTGTGGATTCTGACAGAATGCAGTTATAGATCAAACATTCATAAAAATTATGCTAACCTCCAATTCCATTTTCTACTTTGATTCCAAGGCCTCATACCATATAGAAGCACCAATTGTTTATAAGGTATCTCAAGCCTTGAAAAGGCATACTCCATTTCTCAATATACATAGCCGATCCCGATTTTCTCATGACATGGTTGTTTCATAATCCAAAGCAAACCCAACAACTGAACAACATAAACTTCATAATTGCAAGGAAACAATGAAAAAGAGTTCAAAGCTGAAGATGCATGTCTCCCAAAACAAAATGAAATAACAACAATAAAATATCCAGATGCACAAACCCAAAAAAAAGATTAACTTGTGCATTCAAATACCTCGATCTCTCTATTCTCTATTTCCCTATCTCTCGATCGTTGATGAAATCACTTCAAGCCACCAGAAAAGAAAAGATCAAGAAAAGCATTAAAGAAAGAAGAGAGGCAACAAAGATCGATGAAAAAGAGGACAGATATAGTCTTACCCCTGTCAAAAGATCGATGAAAAAGGAACACCACCTGCTCTCCAAAACAATGTGTTGTTGCTTCTTAGCTATTATAGAGATCGGGAGATTGGTATCCATAGTTAAATAGGAAAGAGAATGATATCAGATTGATTTTGCTGCTATATAAACTTACCAACCGCTTGTTTTTCTTGCTCTGGTTTGATCTTGTTTTTCGTGATATTTGCACATCTTCGATTCTGAAAGAAAGGAGATATGAGAATGGGTAGACTGATGGTGAGAACAGAGATATAGCTCACATATCTCTTCTGGGTGGGTAGTTGGTGCAGAGAGAGAGAGCAATTTGGTCTTGAGCTTGCTGCCGCCCTCAGAGGCGAGACCGACGTGCATCTCGACGGTCATGGCGTCGGGGACCTGGATCGTTTCGAGGCCGATCTCGACAGCACCAGATCTCCATTCCGAATTGGTCTGGGCCCGAGGAGAGAGCAGAGAGAGTGGGTGGAAGCAGAAGGATAAGAACGTGGGTGAGAGCAGGTGGAGGGAGGGTTCGGTTTGGTTTCTCTCCCTCGGCTCCGATGCGAGAAGAAGCCATGAACAGTGACGGCTTCGGAAAATAGCTTCTTCGGCTTAGGAATAGTGTAGCACGATTGTTATATAGGTAAATGTTCTGCAGATAGCGACAATGACAGAAAAATGCTGAAGTCCCCCCATTGCTGCATGGGCATCAGGCCTTTTACTACATAGATTTCAAGTTAAAGAAGATAGAACTTGTAGATAAAAAATTATTGTTATATTATATGGATTACTATTACAGTTTCTAAATTCTTACAGAACATCATATCAAACATAGATCAACACTCCGGTCCAAGAAATGCTTTGTCCGACCTGAAATTAGTCTTCTTCTCCAATCTTATTGTGACTTCCAGAGACCAGCCCTGCCAAGCAGAGACGATAATAGATATTGTAACGAATTACAAGGAAATTGGAGGTATTTGGGAACAGTTGGGAAGGGAAAAAGAGTGGAGTGATCAGTGCTGCAACAGTGAAAAGGAAAACTGCACCCATGATCACCACAGCGTTAGCAAGCCACTGAAGACCGCTAACTACTACAAAAACTCCAGCCATGAATGCAAGGACAGCATTGTAAGCGCGAGCCCCAACAATGGCAATGCTGTACGAGGAGGCACCAAGCTTAAATCCCCTAGTTGTGCCCCAATGAGAGTGATTGCAACAAGGACAGAACTATACATAGCAAGAGTATTACTGATCACGAAAGTTTGGAACATATCTTTGTTGAGCAAGGTCGCCATGCCCTCATGAGAGCCAGAGCTATTATACCCTCCTGGCATTGTAAAACCAGCTGCAAAAGACACCGTAGCAATGAGTGTAGTCACAACCAAAAGCGTATTGACTGTGTCCTTATTGCTTTGCTTGATCGGTGACACTAGCTGAATGGAACCAGTTGACAAGAATTAGTAACTTGCACTGCAACATCTTCAATCTTAGTTGTGACGTCTACACTGTTGCCTTCCAAAACTAACACTGCTTGCTGTTGATGCTGTCCTGTTTTCCTTACTGGAAGATTTGAAGTTTGAGCTCGCTGTGCACCTGCTGATTTAAGTGCTATCCACACTAGCCTCTATATGTGTAGTAGAAAAGATTAATTCCAATTACAGATCATATTATTGATAAATGGAGTAAAATGATTTCACCATTACCAAAAACCATCAAGAGTTGTTAACTTACCCCCTGGAAAGATGCAATAGTTTTGAAGGTATTTTCTGCAATATCAATAGCTGCCATGCCTCTGGCATTCAAGAGCTTCATATTGGTCCTTTCATCCCAAGTCAGCATGTTCAAAACTCCTGGATTTTGGTAAATTGTAGCCAAATGTAAAGGAGTATTTCCTGCTCTGTCTTTTTGGTTTATCAAAATTTTAGATTCACCTTTCTTGAGGGAATACTTCACAAGATTGTCTCTGTCACACTTCGCGGCAACATAAAGTATGTTTTCTCCACTTGAGTTCCTTAATTCCTTTAAATCGGGATAATGTTCAAGAAGCAGCTTAACTAAATGAACATGGCCTTTGCTTGATGTGAATGGATTGGAAAGGTGCCGCTACCATCTGCTCGATGAGAATCAGAAGGACATCTTTCTAATAGGAAGCTAAGCCCTCCTAGACAACCTGTTGATGCTGCAAAATGAAGTGGAGTCCTCCCTGTCACATCTTCGGACTGCTCTAAGGTAAATTGCATTCTTGACACTATGCATAGGACATCTACAACAGCAATTGAATCTTGAAAGGGATAAGTACCTAATCAGTTGTCACATAGAGAGGTCAAATGTAACCTGACTTTCAAAATTGCAGCATGCAATGGGGACTTACCCTCCACCACCAAGGTTGTAGGTGGCACGCCATTAGCTTGATCACCTGTGTTTTTCTGTTTGTAGTGCTGTCAACTATTAGCGTCTCAATTTCAATAAGACCTGCTTCTGCAGCTAGATACAAGGGGGACTTTTTCTCCTTGTTAGCACAAAATGAAACTGAAGGATCGGCCTTGATCAAGTACCTTGCCTCCAAGTGATTACCATTTATCAGGGCCTCATGCAAAAGGGAGTACTTTCCTCATCATTTTTCATTCTGAACACTGATATATCAACCTTTTCAATGTCCCTCACATGCTCCACAATGCACCTTATCAAATTATCAACACCCCGTCCGGTTTTGGCTGCAACATGGAGTACAGTGTCACATTCAAAGTTTTTAACCAACAGAAGTGACGGGTGAAGTTTCAAGATCTCGATGGCTAGACTTATATGCCCGAAAGTATTGAAGACATGAAAGGAAATAATCCTAAGTGATTAGGATTGGTATCGGCATCATCATCCTAATTGTACTAGAATTAGAGGAAATCTAGTCTTCCCTTATTTAGTTTTTGGTATAGCTAGAATTGTGGATCAAAGCTAGAATTGTGGATCAAAACCAAGTCTGTAAATCTGTATATATATGTGCACAGGCTGCCGAAATATATAACAAGAATTTCTCATCATCATATCACCCTTCTTTATGGTATCAGAGCCATTGTGCTCTTGAATCCTTCCAAACACAAAACCCTAACCACAAAAACCTTGTCAATTCAATGACAGGAGAAGAATCAAAACCCCAAACGGATTCATCTTTATCACAGAAGGGTCCGGCATGGGAGAATTCGAATCACCCTCTCTACATCCACCACTCGGATCAACCGGGAGCAGTTCTAGTTCCACAATCTCTGGTAGAAGACAATTTCAATGCTTGGATCGAAAGCATGAACATGGCACTTCAAATCAAGAACAAAATAGGTTTGGTTAACGGAACCTTACCTAAACCCTTGAAGAACCCAGATGAGCAGAACCAATGGAATCGATGTAATATTCTAGTCAAAACTTGGCTACTTGCATCGATGTCCAAAGAAATTTCCAAAAGCTTTTCTCATTGCAAGGATGCAAGGACAGTTTGGCTTGAGTTATATGAAAGGTTTGGACAAACTAACACCGTTCAACTCTTTCACATTGAGAATTCCATTCATGATTGTATGCAGGGCTCTTCATCGGTTACAACCTTCTTCACTCAACTCAAAAGCCTTTGGGATGAGAAGGAAGCCCTATGTAACTTTCCTACTTGTGTCTGTGATGCGGCAGAAGAGTTGAGATCATATGTGGAAACTCAGAAAATCATGAAGTTTTTGATGGGATTAACTGACGAATTTGCTACCGTCAGAAGCAACATCATTGGCATGGATCAATTGCCAACGTTGAACAAAGTATATTCAATCTGCCTCAGACATGAAAAACAGGCAGCAGTGTCGGCAAGCAAGTCCATTATGCAGTCTTCGGATTCAGCTATTTTCTGTGTGCAGCAGTAAGGCCATACCGTGCACAGCAGCGAGCTCATGACCGAGCCCTTTGCTGGGCATGTGCGCAGGCAGCAGCGCACCACTGGCAGCAACACTGGCAGCCACGCAGCACAGGGAGCAAAGCAGCAGTGGCAGCAGCGCAACACCGGCAGCAGTGATGGTAGACCGCACTGTGAGAAGTGTGATAAGACAAACCACACCACCGAAAATTGTCGAGCTCATCTCCGCTGCACAACATGTAGTTACCGAGGGCACACAGCCGAAACCTGCAGAGCACATCTTCAATGTTCTTTTTGCAATTTTAAAGGCCATACTTATGAAGAATGTAGAAAGAGGAAGCATATGCAGTCTGGAGAGGGAGCAAGTCGAGTGAATCACATATCGGCTCATTGTGACAAGTCTTCTTCTTTTCCACTTTCTCAAGAAGACTGCGCAAAACTTATGGATCTCTTGAGCAAACATCAATCCTCAAACCGAGCTGGTAATATTCAAAACTATGAAGAACTATCTGGTAAGGCTGCCTCCCTAGCCAATAATTGTTGTCACACACCAACATGGCTTGTAGATAGTGGTGCAAGTGATCATATTGTGTGTGATGATAAGCTTCTTACTTCGAAACAAATTGTCATGAATCATACTGTGAGACTTCCATCTGGATCATCTGCCCATGTTACGCATATTGGCACTGTTATATTTTCATCTCAATTAAAGCTTGAAAATGTGCTATGCGTTCCCTCATTTTACCTGAACCTGATATCAGTTAGCAAGTTGGCTCGTGATTCATTCTATGTAACCTTGTTTATGAGACAACTTTGTATTGTGCAGGACCTACGATCGGGGAAGATGATTGGGATGGGCACTGAGAGGGAGGGAGTGTACTACCTCGACAATCACAGGAAAGGAACATGCAATGTGGCTCAAGTTCAGACGTCAAATCTTTGGCATCAAAGATTAGGTCACCCATCACAACGAGTATTATCGTTACTTCCTTTTTCCAAGAACAATTATGCATCAAATAATTGCCTTATTTGTCCTTTGGCTAAGCAAACTAGACAACCATTTTCTTTAAGTGTTACTTTCCGCAAAGATTGTTTTGAACTAATTCATGTTGATATCTGGGGTGGTTATCATGTTCCTTCACTCACTGGTGCACAATATTTCTTAACCATTGTTGAGGACTATTCACGGGGTACTTGGGTTTATCTCATGCAACACAAATCCGAAACCCGCTCCCTTCTTGTCAGTTTTGTCAATCTGGTTCATAATCAATTCAATAAAAATGTTAAGATCATTAGAAGTGATAATGGTCCTGAATTTGTCATGCATGATTTTTATGCGTCCAAAGGTATTGAACACCAGACAACATGTGTTAATAATCCCCAACAAAATGGTGTCGCCGAAAGAAAGCATCGTCACCTCTTAAATGTGGCTCGTGCTCTTCTTTTCCAAGCTAATCTTCCAAAACGTTTTGGGGGGAAGCCATTTTAACTGCTAGTTACCTCATCAACAGAACACCAACTCCACTTTTAGATGGCAAAACTCCCTTCGAAAAACTTTTCTCAAAAGCACCAATGTATGATCATCTTCGTGTTTTTGGTTGCCGTTGTTTTGTGTCCACACATCCTTCCAAGCCCAGTAAATTCGATCCTAGGGCAGTCGAATGTATCTTTTTACGTTATCCTCATGGTAAAAAGGGTTATAGGGTTTATGATCTAAAAGGAAAGAAAATATTGTTTTCTAGGGATGTTATCTTTTTCGAATCAGATTATCCTTATCAAAACATACCCTCAACTCCATCTGATTCTTCTCAAAGCTCACCACTTAACTCTTCTGGTTTTGCCTTTGGTCATCCAGTCCGATTTCCTAGCGAAACAACAAGAGGTACCACTCTTAATGAGATAAGCACCGATCCTGATCCTAATCCTCCTTCCAATTCTCAAGAGATAGACACCGATCCTACCATATCAACTTCCGCTGCCAACAATATTGATCCAGAACCTTCCCCTACACTTCCTCCACACACTCCTCTTCCCGTGTCCGACACCAATACTCCAATTCCATTTGCTCTTCGACGATCTACTCGGCCTATAAAGACGTCTAGCCTATTGCAAGACTTTCATATTGAGGTAGCTCTCCCCTCACGTGCTGTTCCACCATCTTCATCGACCGAGGTCTCAGGTACAGCTCATTCCTTATCCACTGTGTTGTCTTATAATAGAATATCTCCTACATATCGAGCTTTTATTGCTGCCCTAACCATGCATCGCGAGCCTACATCTTTTTCACAAGCAGTTCTTGATCCTAAATGGTGCACTGCCATGCACGATGAAATCCGTGCACTACAAGCTAATCGTACTTGGAGTCTTGTGTCACTACAGCAAACAAACGTCCCATTGGTTGCAAATGGGTATACAAAATCAAGTATAATCCTGATGGTAGTGTTGAACGATATAAGGCTCGTCTTGTTGCTAAAGGTTACAGTCAGATTGAAGGCATTGACTATAGAGAAACTTTTGCACCGGTTGCCAAGCTCACTACTGTTCGCATTCTACTCAGCTTATCATCTCTGCAAGGTTGGCATCTTCACTACTGTTCGCATTCTACTCAGCTTATCATCTCTGCAAGGTTGGCATCTTCACCAATTTGAGGATGTTTACATGTAGCTTCCTCCTGGATTCGGAGGAAAGGGGGAGACAAGAGTCTGCAAGCTTCACAAGTCCTTATATGGCCTCAAACAGGCATCAAGGCAATGGTTTATCAAGATGTCCAATGCTCTCAAAGAGGCTGGTTTTCAACAATCCTGGTCAGATTATTCCTTATTCACTAGGAATTATAAAGGCCACTTTACGATCTTGTTGGTATATGTTGATGACATAATTTTAGCAGGCAGTCACCTTGATGATATATCTAATGTGAAGCAATATTTGTCTGACAAGTTCAAGCTACGAGATATGGGAGTGTTAAAGTACTTTCTTGGCATAGAGGTTGCCCGTTCTAAACAAGGCATTGTCCTCAGCCAGCGAAAATATGCGCTGGAAATATTGGAAGATTCTGGTTTCCTTGGAGCAAAACCCACAACCTTCCCAGTAGAGTGTAATGTAACCCTAATGCAAGGGGAAGAGAAACTATTATCTGATCCAGCACAGCATCGAAGATTGGTAGGCAGATTAATCTACCTTACAATTACAAGGCCAGATATTGTTTATGCAGTACACATCCTTAGCCAGTTCATGGACAAACCAAGAGAGCCACACTTAGAAGCTGCACATAAAGTGTTGCGATATCTGAAGCAGACACCAGGTCAAGGTTTACTTCTACCTTCTACTGGTACCTTACAATTAAAGGCTTATTGTGATGCAGATTGGGCAAGGTGTAAAGACACAAGAAGGTCAGTAACTGGTTATTGTATTTTCCTTGGTAATGCACCTGTATCTTGGAAAACAAAGAAACAAGGAACTGTGTCAAGATCCAGTGCTGAAGCTGAATACCGATCTATGGCATCTACATGTTGTGAAATAACTTGGCTGCAATACATCTTGAGAGATTTGAATGTGAAAGATACACGCCCAGCTTTACTCTTTTGTGATAACCAGGCTGCTCTCTACATTGCTTCTAATCCCGTCTTCCATGAACGAACGAAACACATTGAGATTGATTGTCACGTTGTTCGTGAGAAGATACAGAAAGGACTTGTCAAAACAGCTCATATTCGAACAGCAGACCAACCTGCTGATTTATTCACCAAGCCACTAAGCTCAAAGCAGTTCAATGATCTACTGATCAAGTTGGGTGTTATCAACATACACTCCAACTTGAGGGGGAGTATTGAAGACATGAAAGGAAATAATCCTAAGTGATTAGGATTGGTATCGGCATCATCATCCTAATTGTACTAGAATTAGAGGAAATCTAGTCTTCCCTTATTTAGTTTTTGGTATAGCTAGAATTGTGGATCAAAGCTAGAATTGTGGATCAAAGCTAGAATTGTGGATTAAAACCAAGTCTGTAAATCTGTATATATATGTGCACAAGCTGCCGAAATATATAACAAGAATTTCTCATCATCATATCACCCTTCTTTAGAAAGTCACCGGTGTTAAGAAATGAGTTATTCAGAGGGCTCAGCCGGGACAGGAGCTGCATGGAAGCATTTTGATCATGATCTGAAACCTTCTGAATAGCTGTGATAAAGTCGTTTTGCCTTCCCTCACATGCATACCTGTACAACTGTTGGTACAATATCGATTGATCGGTTAGCTGAGTATCCTGGATTTGATGTTGATGCATTCTTTGACACAGTAGTAGTAGCTAGACTCAAGTCAACGATGTCTTTATGCAGCGTTTGATGAATCAATGGGGTTCTGCAAAAACTCTGATTAATTAAGAAGACCAATAGGTAAACTTGTTCTCGCTGATCTGCAAGTCTACTCTGTTACAATCAGAAGATGATCCAGTTGTGACATGGTCAAAGTCTTCTCCAACCCTAATACTGCATCTGAATTCTGAAGTATGCTACATTTTCAGTTTTCTTTTTATAATTTAAATGACGATTTCAGTTGCCTTATTACCGTGCTAAAATTCTTGATGAATCGTTTGATACTCAAGTTTCTGGGTAGATGGACAAGTAAATTTTGCTTGCACTACAGAACTGGGGGCTGGTGATGTCATCAGGAAGTTAGGAACTGTTAATTAAAATGCACTGCTAACCTTGAAATTGGGAATCTGCTTGAAGCTGAGGCCTGCTTTGCCTTTTTAAGGTTGTCAAGTTACAGCGAATCTGCAAAAGCAGTAAGTGGATGCCGAGGACCCTTTTGGAATTGTGGTATCATGTTGCAAGCATTGTTTAGATAAACATAGTCGCACACAGAGGAGCATAAACCATCAAAACATAAACAGCTGCAAGAGGTCATCATATAATACACATGACATTTATTATCATCCATAATAGCAATCTCTACAAGAGTATTTTACACAGTACCCATAAAGCACCCTAAGCAAGTAGATCGAAGTGGTAATGCAGAACATACAAACTGCAAAAGTAGAGCTGACTATGCAAACCCAATTTTGCTTATTTAGGCATGGGCTAGCATCCAATAAGGTACAGACAAACCCAAATGGCAAACTGCAATACTAGATTCACAGGTAAAAAAACCACTAATCTGCTCATTACTGCAGAACAAGGCATTCCTGTGTCCCAGACACCATAGCATGATGGGAGCTTTTGTTAATGGCATTCACTTCATCATGAGAGCGATGCTTGACATCTGGATCCTCCAGTACATTTGCATTCCCATCATCGACACCAGAGGCAACGGCTCCAAATATAAGAGCATTCACCTCTTGGAACCTCTCCTCAGAAAGAGAGACCTCAGCAAGGAGCTTCCAAGCATTTTCATCAGATGCCTCGTCATAATCCTTCTTCCTCTTTAACACCATATGTCCACTAATTTCCCACACAGCTGGATTAACCTGAGTATCCAAAAGCTCTGCCCTAACTTCCCCTAGAGCTTGTTTCTCAGCATAACACTATTTGAGAGGTGTGGCGTAAGTGAAACAGCCTATAGATTATAAACAGGAAAATAGCAAATTCAACATTTAAAGTTCATTAACTATATATGTACCTGTGGTAAGAGAAAGATCCGCTTTCCACAATCCGTTATGAGAACATTGTAAGGAATGTTATTCTCTTGAAGGCAGATGCAGGCATCAGAGACGGAGTTTGACAAATCTTCCAGAGTGTTTCCACCCTCAAAAACCAGACCTCTTACAGGATAGTTCAGAAGCTCAAATACCCTCACCCCACCATCCAAAGTGGTTATCTTCTTAGTAGGAGCCTTCTCAATGGGAAAGGTTACGGCCAAGTAGTAAGCCTGTACAATAAATAAAAATAAGCAAAACGGAATTGTTAACCGATAACTATAATTAGTATCAGCTTGCTAGAAGTGTGTAGCTAGAAACCTGAAAGTGAAGGTGATTGATGGTAGCAAAGGCACCCAAGCTGTTGTAACCCATTCGGAAGTAAGGATTCCCTGCTTCTGCCGCCATGTGAAGTGCAAGCAGGAAGCTTTCGCGATCAATCCTTTGAGGCAGAGACTCAAGAATACGAGGAATCAACAGCACATGCCCATATTCAATTGGACTGACCTGTTATATGGGTAGATGGTTAATGCTGAAACTTTCACTCAAATAATTTGGCAAGAACAAACAATGCACAAGAAAAGAGAACATACATTGATGGCAACAACGCTTGGAGAATTTTCCACATCAATAGGTGCATTAGGGTGAAACTGAACTTCACCATCTTCACTTGCTTCAAACTGGAACAGAACCTCCTCTTGGCCAACTTTAGTGAAGTTGAACTTGCTACCATCAAACGGTTGAAGAACCTTGTCAACTCGAAACTCGGTTGGTCGCTTCTTAAGGTGGCGACCTTCGTTGAGCTGGGCAATGAAGCCAAACTGACCCGGGATCACCTACACCAAATAAATTACAATAAATTGGTACCAGTATCTCGATTAAGTAGATAAATACATTCTTTGCAGCTTGAATCGAGGTAATAAACAATAAAGGTGAGCAAACTAAAGACCTTAGTCTCACAGGTAGTGACATCATAGCGGAACAGCCCTTTCTGCATGCGATCCTCCCACTGCAATGAAGCCATGAACAAGTTCAATAACTATCACACATAACACGCAATAATCAACTCTTGTGACTCTTAATTTCCAGCAACTAAATTTACCCCTCCAAGAACCAATGAGTCCAGGAAAGCAACCGGAGCCTCTTGCTTCTCATGTCCGGAGAACCCCTTCTCACTAGGTGAGTTGTTTTGCTTCTTAAAAGCATACAATGGAAGTTTTGCTCCTACACAAACCCAAGAAACAATCAGAACTAGAGCCTAAAAAGCACCAATTACATAACATACAATGTCAAAAGGCTACAAAATGAGCTCAACTCTTGCTCCACCCCCAAACAGAATCCACATAAGGCTAAATTGTCACAAACTAAACCCGGAATTTAACCTATGGTGCATTTGTCTATACAAACAAAGAAAAACATAAGTCCAATTTAACTGGACAAAAACAGTACCTGAAATGCAACATTTGTTAAGGCAGTTGCGGCCACAGCCCCCAGCACGGCGGCCCTCATCCGCCTCATCTTTCTGGTAATTCGAAACCACAGTAGGAACCCTCTTGATCTTCAGCATCATTTTTTCTTATAAGTTCTTGTGTTCTCAAAAACAAAAATCAAAACACACCAACGACAGCAGGACACGATCTACTTGCGAAACAATAGAGCTAAAACCCGAATCTACAGAATAAATAACCTAGAAAAACAAAAGCAGGTCGGAAGCGTGGAGACCACCGCCAGCTAGGAAAAGGAGGTCGGAAGGGCTTCCTCCTTCGGACGGCAAAGCACCACGCCCGCCGTGCGGCGAAGGATTGCTCTCAATTACACAACCCTTACGTCGGACAGTCCGGCGGGCATGAATGAGTGGCCGTGAAGCTCTGTGTATAGCCGTGATGTATACAACTCGTCGACCCGGGTTTTACCCCCAAAGCTCGGATGCGATTGAGGATCGAGAAAATGGGGAAATGGGTTTCGGTTATGTGGTGGTGAATTGGAAGACCCAGATGAGGGAATGTTAAATAGATGAAGGGAGGGAGGAGGGGTTCAGGTGGGTTGTGGCTGAGGATGTGCCGTGGGGCCTCTCGTGGGTTTCGTGGTCTTGGTTTTGTGCGGTTTGCAAATACCCTGTTGTGGTGTATTGATGGATGGAAATATGAGAGCTTCTGAGAATTGATGTGTGGGGGTTTTATGGCCAATTGGTTTGCCGGAAAGGGACCTCTTATAAGCGTACGGACGGTGAGAAGCCGACCTTGTTTCTTTTTATAAACACCTCCAACTAATTGGGGGATTAAGAAGAAATGTGTCTTATTATTGTAGTATTAAAGTGCTTATATTCGGAGGAGGATGTCTAATTCTTGATTCGTTGGCCACAAATCATTCTGCTTTGATTCAATGCCTACACAATCATGAACCAAAAGAAATGCATACGCAATGCTAATAGAGAGACATTAGCTGACTAATAGTTTATGTTGTTTTCAGTCACTTAATATAACTTTCATCGATGTTCAAAACAATCAAAAGTAAAAAATACAGTAGCTCCAAAACTCTCTCTCCTAGGGTTAGGGTTTGTAGGATGTGCGACACCTTCTACACCATTTCATGGCGGCGATCTCCATAATAACGACGACCGTTACAGTCTCAACTGTCTATGTCACAACAAGCCTCACTTTGAAGTTTTCTCTGCGTAGTGAAGAGGAACCGACGGATCTAGGTAACTTTGGTGCCTTAAAAGCGATTTCACAACTCTTAGGTTTTATTTGGTTGGCAGCCTAAACACAAGAACAGTCATGTTCGACGCTTTCACAAGTGCAGTTAGATCCATGTGAAGGCTTTCAGTTCCAGTTGAAGTGCAGGCAAGGGGGGACAAGTTCTTGTTCACCTTTGACAATGAAAGAGATCTTAATCGAGTGAAGAGAGGAGGACCCTGAGCTTATCAGAGAGTCATGATTCTCCTAAATGACTAAGATGGTTTCATTCTCCTAAACTTTCATTCAGATGCATCGTCAAAATTAATATTTTGAAAAAGTGATATAAATTAATATAAACTCAGAACAATCGATATAATTATTAATCAGTTAAAATACACTCGACACAATTATTTAGTTTTAGAGCTGATTTAATTTTCTTTATATTATTATTATTATAATTAATATTGTTCTTTTTTAAAATGAGTGGCAAAACTATAAAAATATTAAAACTGAGATCAAATCTGTCAATTCATATAAAAATGGTTTGATTGTAAAAAAGAGAAAAAAGAGAGGTAATGTTATCTTTTTACTATTCACTAGTACCACCCCATATATAGATGAGTGTGTATGCTATATTATTTTGTCTGGTATGATAATGAATAAAATTTAAATAAATAAATAAATAACAAAAAAGGATGGTTTTTTGTCATTAAAAATGAAAAAAGGATGACTCTAAAAAGTAAACAAAAAAGGGATGACTAAAAAAACAAAAAAGAGATGATTTTAAATAGAAAGTAAATTTCAGCGTATGTATCTAAACTCTTGTAGCATGATTAAAGTGATATCCAAACTTAAAAACTACCAATTTGGTACTCAAACTTCATTTTCTCTACCAACGAAAGGCTTGAAGTCATTTTCTGTCATGAGACCGTTTGTTTGTTGACATGTCTCTTATGTGACCCACCTAAAATATTTTTTTGTTAGTAGATAACAACATCAATATTCCACGAACTCTTCTGAAATAATCAATGTGATACCTAGAATGAAAGCCCAGATTTTCCATGTTCAAACTAGGAAAGAAAATTGATCATCAAGATATAATTTTAAAGATTTTGGAAGGAAATGAAATATAAGAAAAGTTTAAAGTCAAACCCTAAACCCTCAACGAAAAACCTCTAAACCCTAAGCCCTTAAAGAAAATAAGATCTAGAAAAAGTATGAAAATCATTTAAATCTTAAACCCTCGATGAACAATCGCTAAACCCTAAATTCTTGACGAAAATAACCTTCTGCCAATCCTAGATCACATTTGTTTCCAAAATCTCTAAAATTAAATCTTGCGGATCCATTTTCATTCCTAGTTTGAACATCGAAAATTTCGGTTTTCATTCAGGATATAATCTTTTGACTATCCTAGATCTCATTTTCTTTCAAAATGTCTAAAATTAAATCTTGCGGATCCATTTTTCCTCCTAGTTTGAACATCGAAAACTTAAGTTTTCATTCTAGGTATCACATTGATCATTTCAGAAGCGTTCGGGGACTAATGATTTTGTTATCTACTGATAAGAAATATTTTTGATGAGTTTTATACGAGCCACACCATCAAACAAACGACGCCGTGACGGATAGTGATCTCAGATCTTTTGTTGGTAGCGAAAATGAAGTTTGAGTATCATATTAGTTGTTTTATAAGTTTGAGTATCACATCAGTTGTTTTATAAGTTTGAGTATTACAAGAGTTTGAGTAATGGTTGTGTTAAAATCTTTTAAATAAAAGAGGAAAATTGAAAACTCGACATTGAGTTTAGAAAATCAAAAGAATCCGAATCCTCTGTACACCATTTTGGTTTTTGACTCTTTCTGTCTCGGGCTCAAATAATTGGTGCTCCCCATGGACGAGGTGATCACTGCTGCTGATGGTTCCATTACCGGATCCAAGTCCTCCATCATTCCATACAACCTCCCTCTCCTCTCCGCCTTCCTCTCCTGCGCCCTCGCCCAGTTCCTCAAGCTTTTCACCACCTGGTAACATCTGGGTCCCTTTCTATTTTCCATTTCTAGCCAATTCCTCTGTTGGGTCATCATGGGTTCTTCTCATTTTGCTAAAATACTTAATGGGTTCTTCTCATTTTGCTAAAATACGTGATGGGTTTGAGTGATTTGGATGAATTTTATGTTTGAATGTTTGAGAATTACATGGAATTGAAGTTGTGTGATGATATGTTGGAGCAGGTACAAGGAGAAAAGATGGGACTCTAGAAGGATGCTTAGCTCTGGAGGAATGCCCTCGTCGCATTCGTCCACTGTGACAGCACTTGCAGTTGCAATTGGTTTCCAGGATGGTACCGGAGGGTCGACATTTGCCATTGCAGTGGTTTTGGCATGTGTTGTATGTAACTTTTAACCAGGTCTTGTTCATTCTTTGTTTGTGTGTCTAGGCATTTCAATGATTTCATGCATTCTCGAGTTTAGTGTTTTTGTGTTGTGGTATGTGGAAATGCTCTCAGAGTTTGATTTCTTTGCCTAGTTTAGGTCTAGCTTAGCTTCAACGGTACAGTTGACTGATATCTTGAATATATTTGTTATTGCTGTGCATTGAAACTACAACTGCATGTTTATTTCTCAAAGCCGTACCTTCTCGTGTTGAGGGTTGTGTCCTTGTGTTGTACATCATCAACTGTCCGTGTGTGATTGGAGTGTCTGTGAGTATGGTAGTGGTCATATTTGTTTGCTATGTTAACCATAAGCAGTCACTATTCTGGCTTGAGCCAGAAATCTCTTGTCTTGAACTTTTAGTTATCGTGCATTGTTCCATGTACAATCGAAAGGAAGATTTGAGGAGCCCTTTTACTGGTGTATAATCGTTATTGCTTATATGTGTCTATATATATATATATTTATATATATGTATATTTTCATCTGATACAAGGTTTCAACTTCATAGGGTGTTCGATGAATAGTTATTTGTAGACTAAAACGCATGAAAAGTCTTAACTTTGATCAAGATGAAACATGAAAATCACAAAATCTCCAGTATAGTTTAGTAGCTGCAACTCGTATCAAGCTATCATTCTATTACATGATTTACATCAGTATCAGCTTTGTCATTGTTGTCCATACCTTTATAGACTAGCCACAGTTTTGAGAAGTTGGTCGCGCATATTTATGATTTGTGTTTCTTGCAGGTCATGTATGATGCTACTGGTGTAAGACTTCATGCTGGTCGTCAAGCTGAAGTAAGATTACATTTCTTGCACTCAACATGATCTGTTCATAGAATCTTAGTCTGCCTACTTTGCTGTATCTAAACTATTGGGGTAGTACAGCATAGTTTGTTAATTAGGGTTGGGGGTCGCGGGATCATACTGAGGGAATATGCCACTCTGAGAGATTATAATATAATATCTTCTCATAATATTCGTATATGTTATGTTATCTCTTTATATCTTTGGTTCATATTTCACATTAAGTATATAAAGGGGGAGATACATCATACATATATTCAAAGTAGGGGAGTATATAAATATATTTATATGCATATGTTTATAGGGAATTGATCTGCACTCCCCAATTTACAATTCACACTCCTTTCCTGTTTTGTCTTCACTCACAAATGCTTTGTCTTTTTATAATAACTTTCACCATAAAAGGAAAGTGGGAGTGTAGATTGTAAAATGGGGAGTGCAAGTTTCACTCCCCTTATTATATAATGCAAACTCACTTTCATTGAGTTTGCATTAAATCCTAAATATACATACTCTCTTGCACTGAAGTGTCAGCTTTAAGCCTTTAACAAACCCCATTGATGCATGTGCAAAATTTCCTTTACTTTGCCTGCTCGGCAAAGTGATAGAAATTTGATGAGCAATTTTATTGAACTTATTGAACTTTTGAATCTTCATATTTTATTCAAATATTGTTTGCTTTTCTTTGATAAGCAATTTTATTATGGCTATTTTTGTTTACATTAATTTTATTATGGTTGGTATTCTAGTTTCTTGCTACACCTGTTAGTATTTCTGTATATGTTGGTGTGTTCTTTGTGATTTGCTTGCTCTATATTATTTTCTAATGTTCAATATATCTTATTGCAGTTATTAAATCAAATAGTGTGTGAGCTACCTCCAGAACACCCGGTATCTAGTATTAGACCTCTACGGGATTCACTTGGTCATACTCCATTGCAGGTTTGCTTCATTTTAGTTCATGTTCATTCATACACTTTATATTAAATGGAAACGACTTGACCTTGAATGATCATAAGTTCATAACTCTATATTGGCTATGTTATCTACAGTGAATTTTTCATTTGAGCCTGGAACTCCAGTACCCACAGAGACTCAGTTAATTTAATTGATTTGTGTTTTGTTCATACTGTTGCAGGTTTTTGCTGGTGCAGTGTTGGGGTGTATAGTGGCATACCAAATGAGTTCCAGCTAGCAGTGGGTAATTCCAGTGATTATCATAAGTTCAACAGGCTCTAGAGGTCAGTGCGATCATTCAACAGGAGACTTCCCCAAAGTCTGCCTTTCTGTCAAATAATGAGAAGGATCGAGCAAAATGTATCCCAAGTTTGTACTCACAATTCAACTGTGGAAAAGTTCAAAACAGTGAAACTTCTAATAGTTTGACCACATATATAAAGATGCTCTTGAGCTCAAGTAATACCAGTGCCATATATATTTTTTCCATGTTTCATAACTCATTGATTGTGTTTGAACACAATTCTATATTGGATCTGCAGCAAACTTTTCAATGGGCTATTGTTCATCTTTTCTTAATTGAGGGAAATATAACTCATTGAATGTGTTTCAACACAATTCTATTATGGACCTGCAGCACACTTTTCAATGGGCTATTGTTCATCTTTTTCTTAATTGAGGGAAATAACTGAATCTTTGAAACTTAGAATGTTTGATGGCAAAAACAGTTGTTCTACAATCCGAACTCAATAGTTTTATAAATATTTAGTAACATATAATTTGTTGCATTTATATAAAATTTTCATTCAGAATAGAAAAAGGGAGCATGGATCGTAAACTAACGAGTGAATTTCATTCACCTAAGAGCAAGAAACGAAATTAAACAGCAAGCCTGTAAAAACCTAAACCCTAATAAGATCGTAAACTAACGGTCTTACATATAATCGATGCTCCAGTTTCCCTAAAATTGCATTTCTTCTATTCAAAGCTTCAGTACTCTCAAAATAATCCATAAAGCAGTAACTCACATACTCTGATTTCCTGCTGCTTGATTGTTTAAGAACTCATTGTCTGTAAAAACCTAAACCCTAATCTCCAAGCCGCTCTCTCTTTTCCGAGAGCACAGATTTTTGCAGAGATGCCAACCTATCTGCCTCCCTATCATCACCATGTCCTTCAACCTCTCATCACCTTCATCCCCATCCATAGGGAAAAACCCTAGCAAAATCTATTTTAGGGTTTTCTCCTCCCAATCCAAGAACTCTCATGATTTCTTATGCCGGATCTGAAGCTTTGATCATTGACAAAGCCACAACATCCGTTGAGAAGAGAGAACGCCCTTTGGGTTCAAGATATACAACGGGCAAGAAGGAGCAAAAGAAGCCTCCTGCCATCAATCCTAATCGTGTCTTTGCTCCTCTCAAGAAGAAGATAGGACACCCGGTTGGAAAACATGACATTAAGTAGATAAGTTTTAAACAATTGCTTATGGTTCAGTGCTTTTCACATGGAACTGTGAGCTTTATTTTCATGCATCTAGGTTAGGAATAAGTGTCTATGATCTAGAATTTCTAAGATTGTAGGCTGACTGTGATTCTTGGTGAGGCTTAATGTATAGGAGGATACAACCCTCACACGAATCACATAATTTTGATTATCCTCTGTACGCATGACAGCCGTTCGATTCGTATTGTACTCTCTACATGAGTTTATGAATGACAAAATTATCTTTGATTCAAAAACAAAAACATACTCTTTGATTCGAAATTCTGTGGTGTATTTGGTCATCGTGATTTCGCTAAATGATTCACTTGCAATATCAAAGGTAATAAAGGAGTAGTTCATCCTCTTAAATTTGTTATGAAACCAATGCAGAGCACCATTGACAAAAGCATGAGGTTATTCAAGAAGAAAAGCTTTGGGATACCATGGTACTGTCATCACCAGGAATATCCATGCAATCATGATCCCACTTGATTTATCTGAGGTCGATGTTAAGCATTCTAGATAAGCAATGAATTGAGTTTGTGATGCCATAGGTTAATCCTGAAAGCTATTGTTTGCTTGTAAAATGACATGTACTGTACCGGGACTACCGGCCATAAGCTTAATTGCATATAGATGTAGGCACTGGTTATGGTATTTGTCACGCATTGGTTTAGCTAAACTGATATAGTAGAAAAACTTTACTAAGCGAAGGAAGAAAACCTTTAACTAAGCATCATTTTCCGTCACTTAGGCTCTTAAGCGACAAAAAGTCCGTCTCCTAAGGTTTGTCGCTTAAGATGTAAGCGACGAAAATCCACAATTCGTCGCTACAACATGTAACTATGCGACGTAATATGTCCGCCACACAAGAGCTAATGCAACAAAACGATAGACTTAAGCGACCAAGTGTTTCGTCACTTAAATGTATAGATTTTTTTCAAAAAAAATTTCGCAGGTGGAAACAAATTTGATTTTTGCGGCCAAATCCGGCCAAATGGAAGAACTCATCCTAATCCGACCAAATATGTTGGTCAACTCTTTTTTCTTCATCATCAACACCACCCTAACCCATCCGGGCTAGAGTCATAATCAAATCTGGAGTCATCACGGCTTTGCCGAGATCGTCATAAACCCAGAAAAACATCATCTTGACCCAAATCCATGCAGGAGGGAGAGAAGCCTACCCAAACATTCTGAAAAGAACCACGCTGCTAGGCTCATAAAAGAGCCCAGACACCATTATAAGTTGTTGCCGGAGTCGCTAGCCTCGCTGGGAAACTCACTGCCTAACCCAGAATTTTCTAAACATCACTGATCGGAGAAATTAATCATATAAGCTTGTAGAACTCGTCAAGGAGACTAAGAATCTTACCACACGTAGAGGAAACGGTGGCCGGAGTCTGGAGAAATCTCGTCGGAAAGTTTTAAGCCAAAATTGGGCTTTTGCGAGAACTTGAATGCATGTGTTTTGAGACCACAAAGATGACGGGCTCGACGAGAGGAATCCAAAGGTACCTGCAACGAGCGCAGCAGTGGCCGGAACACAGAGATACGGCAAAGTCGAGTCGGATGAGGGAGGAGAATTGGGTCGACTTTTGAAAGACTTTCTTATGTTGTCGTCGGCAGAATAGGTGTTGGACTTAAGAAACGGAAATAACTGTTGCTTAGGTTATTATTTCCGTCACAAAGACTAAAGCGACGAATAATGTTCGTCGCATAAGCTCGCGCTTCTGTCGTCTTAATTTCCAAAGACGTTGGCTTTGTTGTTTTCAGAAGAATAGAATGGGGGGACATAATTTTTCCGTCGCTTAAGATCCTTAAACGACGGATTGTGGCTTGCCTTGAAAAGTTTCATCGCTTAAGAGTGTTTTTCTAGTGCTCATACCTTTGGTTGAAAAGACACCCCCATGCTTTGCATGGGTTCTCCAATGAAAATTTGGCATTTGCACTTTAGGGTTCTTGCCACCTGAAGAAGCTTCATGCCGGCGTCAATGGCTTCGTCGATCTTATTGGTGCTGCTCATACCTCAATCCTTACATTCGTATTGCCAGTGGATTCGTCGGTGGCGAGTTTGAAGCCATGAATGAAGTGATCGATGTTTTCTGGCAATCTTCTCTACTGCACTGTGATCTAGGTCACAGTGGCATTCGATATGATGGTGACGACGTTCAAGATGCTTGAAATCCTTGAGACCGGAACTAGAGCTTCCATCGACGTCGGCGTGAGGCTTCTTAAGGTGGCGTCCACACTTTTTCTTTGTTGCGGACATCCGCCGCTGATCCCGACTAATATATATATATATATACACACACACACACACACACACACACACACACACACATACACAGGGCCCTTCCACTAATGGATCACTTTTTTGACATGTATGAGGGATTTATTCTTAACCTAAATTTTGTTCACATATCAACATCTTCACCATTCAATATTTAGATGCATATATTTAGATCATTTATGCAAAATTTCATCTAATTTGGTGATCGTTAAGACTTTTAACTAACTAAAATCAATTACCGATCAAATCTGCCAAAGCTGAACCGTTCATGTTTATAATGCTAAATTGTAGTTTTGAAGACCTTAACGATAACCAAATTGGATGAAAATTTCCAGAAATGATCTATACACTAGAAACAACAAATTGAACGGTGGAGATGTGAAAATATGAAAGAAAAGTTGGTGAAATTCCTCATCCCTATATAAGTCAAAAAAGCGATCCCTCATTAGAAGGGTCTTATATATATATATATATATATATATATATTACAAATAATTTCAGTTTACCTACCTAAGGTTTTAGACTAACATCATTTCATCCCCCGTACTTTTAATTTTGAAAGTTTACCCTAAAGTTTTCAATTTACATCAATCATGCTTAATTGTTGAAATTCTGTGTAATTTGGACGTTAATTATAACTTTATAACTCACTTTAAGGGCAAATATAATTATCTAACAGCAAAAAAATGTCTTTTAGAACCTTTTTAATAAGACTACATATTAACATTTAATATCCAAATTTGTCGGAATTTCTGCAATTGGACATGATTGATGAAAATTATAAACTTTAGGGGTTAAACTTTTAAAATTAAAAGTATGGGGGGTGAAATGATGTTAGTCTTAAATCTCAGTTAGGCAAACTGAAATTGTTCCAATATATTATTTGGTGGGTCAATTTCTAATTATGGTGGCACCATGCGTGACTACACTACCAGAACAACTACTTTAGTCGACGGATTTTTTGTCGGCCAAGTAAAAATTTCGTCAGCTAGTCTTAACAGATGAAACGTCGTCGGCTAATTAACTTTAACCGACGAATTTTAATAAATTTCGTCGGCTATAATTATTTATTTAACTTTAGCCGACGAATTTTAAAAAAATTCATCGTCTATTGTTATTTATTTATTTAACTTTAGCCGAAAAAATATCCTAATTTCGTCGACTATAGTTATTTATTTTATTTAATTTTAGTCGACTAATTACCCTAATTTTGTCGGCTAAAACCCTAAACCCTATACGTAGAAGCTTCAAATGAAAAAAGTCGTGAAATAAAATATGACCGGAATGGTGAAATACGTCTACGGTAATAAAATTATATAATTCCGGTAAAGTCGATGTCGATAGTTGCAGTCAACGTAATTTTCCATTCTTTCTTCCTAGAGGGAGCCCTATCTTCGGTGGTTATTTTTCACAAAATTTTTATATCACTGGTTGCGTCTCATCGATTTAAAACTATTTTTAGTTGAAGGTCTGGGCAAAATATGTAATTTATGGTCAAATGACCGTTTCCGTGCGTTAAGGGGTTTGACTTACGAGATTGACTGTAAGGATCGACCCCTTAACGTTGTCGGATCAAATTGATTTTTTTTCTATAGACATATTTCGACATAATGATCATATTAGACGGTCGGATTTTCGTTTCTCAAGTTTGATCATCAGAATCACAACATGCCTACTAATGTTGTATAACTTGTTTACTAAGTTTTAAATAAATGTTCCGTTTCAAAAACAAACTCTACGTAGAAACTTCAAACACAAAAAAATCATGAAATAAGATATGACCAGAATAGTGAAATACGTCTACAGTTGAAAAATCACGTACTTCTGGTAAAGTCTCGATACCGATAGTTGTAGTCAATACAATTTAGGGGTTTGACTTACGAGATTGACTGTCCAGATGAAGCCCTTAAATTTATCGGATCAAGTTAAATTTTTTACCGTAGACATATTTTAACATATTGATGATATATGACGGTCGTATTTTTGTTTGTGAATTTTGATGACCGGAATCACAACATGCTTACTATTTACCATTATTTATCTCTTTGGAGAGCCATATCATCGAAGAGTAAATGTCTCAAAATTTTTAGATGGGCAGTTGCGTCTCATCATGGTGAGAGTTTGTTATGTTGAAGGTTCGACCAAAATACCTCATATAGATGCAGATATAGTCATTTTCATGTGTTAAGTGGTTAGAAAAACTGCATTTTGAAGCCTTAAACGAACTTGGATGGCCAACAAATTTTATATGTCATAGCATTAGCAATGAATTTGACTCATACGCCCGTTTCGCTCCCAGATTGGTATCACAATAGTCAATCAGACACCAAAATATCCGTAGTGTAATTTTGTATGTAAAAGGTACTTTAGACAATGAAATACCCTAATTTCGTCGGCTAAAGTTCACAGACTATAGCCGACGAAAAAATTAGGTTAGCCGACAATTTTTTTTTTCAACTTTAGATGACGAAAATATAACTTAGCTGACGAATTTTTTTATTTCGTCGGCTAAAGTCTTTTTTCTGGTAGTGCTATTTTGGTAGCCTTTTTTTTATCTAAGGTATTTCATTCTCATATAAAAAATACATCATGAATCAATCCACTGTCTTGTGTACGAAGAGCAAATAAGAGCAAATGACTCACGTGCAGGTTGCAAATGACTCATTGTGATTACATAGACCCATTGTGGTGGTATGAGAGATGAAATGTGTAGTGAGGGTGCACATACAACTCATTCAACTTAGTTCTTATATCTATGTGCAAAAACCTCATTCAAATTACTTCTTATATCTATGTACAAAAATCTCATACAACGTTGCTTGCTTGATATTTCTAATATGCTAAACCTCAATACGTTAGGATCTCTGTGCAAGCTATTCAGTGAACTTTCATTCCCGTAGTACGCTAACTTATGTTTTATTACAATAGGGTTTGAAAGACGCTATATCTTTCAAAGGTATACTCTCCACTTTTCCAGTCAACTGCCAAGCTGCAATGCCTGGAGATGTTTCATCTGCCTTTTGCATTAGGCGAATGAGCATGGGTTAACTATACATGACTTTCCAAGTTTAGATGACTTGAGCATTCATCTTCCCTATATCTCATCCGATGAAGTGGTCCATTCTTCATCATAGTCGAAGATGGAGTGTATATATGTAAATATTTGAAGGTAGCAATATCATTGCCATATGCAAGTTGGCAGGGTCTCAGTATCTGGAAAGCAATGTAAATCTGTTTTAGCCTTCTTGATCCGCATATTTTGCTGCATGCATTTGTATGTTGTGAGCATGCCACTTTACATTGCTTAATCTTATCCTGATCAATGTGTCTATTATGAGTACGATATATAACATCAGTTTCGACCGTACGTTGCTTCCTGTGGGTTTTGTTTGATTTGCCTCTAAGCTATCAACTTTTTATCTAAGCATCTAGTTTATCAAGAACTTACAACCATGTATTTTAGTCAATTGTTGAATTTGAGAAGGTGCTCAAGGATAAGCACTCTTGACACGAGCTAGGTTAGTCTGATCGGACCAATTATATGCCCGGCCTATAGCTATCTATCTCTGCTAAGCTCTCAACTCAAAAGGCATTTTGCAGCCAGTACAGTTATGCTTGTTAATTATCTGTTGCTTTAGTTGTATCAACAAGATAAGGGAGTATCTAAGTTTGTTGGCAAAAGCTTGATGGTGCAATGTACGTTGAGCTATGCTTTTATGAGATTTCTATTTTGAGCCTCACATCTATTTCAAACCCCAGAAAAGTGAAATCGTCGACCCTCCGATCTATTCCCCGGAAAAGTGAATCCTATAACCATGAAAAGTAGAAAGTGATGAGAAAGACATGATCATATAGCATAAACCAGGCAAAGAGGGCATTCATATTAGGAACATGCATGGGTTATTTTTGGTTGGATGCTTTGTCTGCATTAGAGAGGCTATCTGTTCTGGGTCCCTTATCTCAGTTATCTGTCTCTACAGTAGTATAATTGACTGGATTAGTGATCTAAAAACTTTGAAAAATTGGGAGATAGATTTACCTCTTGAAGAAAAAGGAGAGTAGGAGACTAAATGCTTTTGCCAAATTGTGGATAAACTTAATCCAGTTACCTGGAGATGGAAAAGGATTGCCATATCTCTAGTGTTTGGAGACATAAGAGGTGACAACTACAAAAGTTTGAATACAAAAAATCATGTGCAAACATCATTTTCTTTATCCACCTTTTTTTTAAATTTAATTTTCTTTGAGTCGACATTTGAGTTATTTTACTTGAACTTGCAAGCATATTATAGTTATATGTTGGTATTCTTATACATGATTAAATTCTTAACAAATTGATATCCTGCTTATTTGAATATTTGATTGACAAATTTTATTGCAGGTGATAATCTTCCTTTTAAGATAATGATTTTATGTAAATAGAATTTTAACTTACTTAGATCTGTTTACATTATTGTTATGTGAGAAAATGAAGGAAACCTAATTTGATTAGGTTTTATATATGCTTGAATATCTGATTTGGTTAGTATAAATATCAATATTAATCTTGATATTCCGATATGCTAATTTGTATGGAAAGAAGTTTGATAAGTGCGTTTTACGCCATGTTCTTAATAGATTTTCACCTCCATTTATACTTTGTTTTTGCCTTAGTATGTTTATTTTTACTTGTTTTAGAGTCAAGAGGGTTTTTCCGTAGAGTTGTGGCTACTAGCCGTTTTTATACAGAAAATTGCACTTAAATGATGAAAACCGTTTTTGGACTAGCACTTGGACGTTTTATTATGATTCGTTATTTTGTTACCCTGTCAGTTTTGATGTATCTTGTTTAAATGTGCAGAAGACAGGTAAATACGCTTAACGTATCAGGAATCATGATGAACGGACTCATGAATGACAACAAGTGAGGCCACGGAAAAGAAGAAACACTTTTGGACATTGTTTTGCTCTCGGACAGAATCTGCCAGAAAACGTACGTCAACTTTGGAAAATCATATCTCAAGATCCAGGAGGAGTTAGAAGGCGTGCCACATATGGAATTAAAGCTGTGTGTGTCTACTTTTCAACCCCATTTGGATCGCAGCAATCGGAGTTGAGACGAAGGAGTTATGAGCAAAACAGTGGACAGAGGTCAGGCTGCAAAACTGGGCAGAAACTGCCTAAGTTGTCTAACGAGTTTTGGGAGATGATTCTTCACCAAAAGGCTTCCCAAATTTGTCAAGAGATGTATCAAGACCTTAATGAAGTGTTAGGAAGCTGGACAAAAGAAGAAAATACGAAGAAGCATCAAGGCAGCCATATTTTGGTTAAGTGTAAGGTTTCCCGGTCAAACCGGGACAGCTGACCTTGCTGGACCTATCACTGGTTTTGGCTGCCATCAAAGCCCAAGATTTCGTACATGAGGCCTACATGAACCCATAAACATGTAGGAAGGTCCAAGGAATCAGAAGGAGGAGTCCAAATTCGGATTAAAAGCTGCATTGAAGGAGGAATCATTGAGCAATAAGGAAACCGAGTGGAATAGGATTGCCTTTCCTTAGCCGAGTCAGCTAGGGTTTCTCTTCTTTATTTCTGTATAAATAGGGGCTGTATAGCTCGTGTTTAGGTTGTCCTTTATCAGTTTTAAGTCTTATAGCTAGCCTAGACTCTACCTAAAAACCCTCCACACAGAAATCATACAAGCAGCCGCACCACCTCACTGCCGCAACCATCCTTTGCCGAACTGCCTTCATCCTTTGCCGAATTCCTTCCCCATCCTTGCCGACTGTAATAGGTAGGTTAGGGATGAAAATCCTAAGGTTGTTCATGTATATTTACTGTGTCAAGTTATTGAGTTTATTGATATATGAATTATGGTTTTTGGTTTTGTTTAACATGTATGATTACTTGCTCTTCTTTGTGATTTGTTTGTGTTATGCATGTTGAATAACGATTTAGTATGCATGTTAGGGTTGTAAAAGAAGTTAAAGAATCTGTATTTGTGTGTTTAAAAATTGTTAAGTTAGTTAATCCTCTCCCGAGCAGATAATCGAACCTTAGGTTAGCTTGATTGCAACAGGTTAGCTACTAGGGGGGTGTTTCATGTGCCGTGGTATTTTAGGTCGAGTTGAGCGCTGAGACAGCTCGGTCCTAGGTGCTACAAGGGATGGTAGGGTGAGAGATTTGCATGTGGAATAGGATGAGTGACGCCATACCTAGGAAACATGTCTCCAACGACTCGTGGACGGTAAGTGTTGCTTGATTAGATTGAGCGCTGAGACAGTTTAGTCAAGTAGTCACATAGTTTAGGGTTGAGCGCTGAGACAACTTTAAACACTTGAGAAGTCTTAAGGGTTGGAACTAATTTGCAATTGTGAAAACATAAATAAGATAATTTGACCTTTCATAAAACTATTTGCATGCTAATCGGAGTTTACTTGTTATGTTCTTGAAACGATAAAGTGACCAATCTTGTACATATTTGTTCTTGTTTTATTTTTCTGTTTTGTTTATTTCCGAAACTCATATAAACCCCCCATATTATTCTTTATGTATATATTTGTTTTTATTGTGTGAATATTTCTAACTATCTGTTTTGCAGAAATAAGTTCTTCCCTAGTGTCCCCGGTCTAGAACGATCCCTACTTACCAAAGTACAATGATAGGGTTTAAATTGATTAACATGTCATATTTTGACACGTCAATTTTTGGCGCCGTTGCCGGGGATGCTAAAAAGGATTTATTAATGTATTTATGTATATTTGTAACTAACAATTTTTGTTTTGTAGGTACAATGCCGAGTTTGGCATGCTATGCCGAGCTCACTTGTATATGTTGCCGAAGCATGTTTTTATGTTGTTGTGTTTTGTGTAAAACATTTTTTTTGTAAAAATTCCATAAGTAGGCCGACATGTTATTGAGATTAGATTGTCTATATGGTTTGTTGTTTTGGAGTGTCTAAAGTGATACATGTCAGGTGGAGCCACTTGTGTTAATCTTAGCCTAAACCCCTCATACGAGCGACGCTTGTCGGATCCGTTTTTATGAGGTTGAGGGCGGCTTTGATTAACATAGGGTGACTGGTCTAAGGATCCGAGTTTGTTCCTTATGGAATCCGCTCGACTTAGCCAAATGCTCGGGCCGTAGCATCACTTCGCTTTAGACATTCGGAAATGACTTAGCATATTTACACTCTCTTCTCGGTTTCTTGTCACTATGGCCGAAGATCTTCCATGTATATGTGCCGCCACCTAGTAATGGATTAGGGTAAACACCGAATGTATGATTTTTATATATTAAAGTCGTTTTATAATTTCTAAAGTAAAACGTGTCAGGTGGAGCCACCTGTGTTAATCTTAGCCTAAACCCCTCATACGAGCGACGCTTGTCGGATCCGTTTTTATGAGGTTGAGGGCGGCTTTGATTAACATAGGGTGACTGGTCTAGGGATCCGAGTTTGTTCCAAGCTGAGTAAGGGTCGTGTGTCATTGATAAGGAACACAGGTTTGTCTAACTGGATCTCAAGGTCATTGACTGTCATCTCTTCTCTGTGAAGGGGACGATAGAGGGCTCGCCCTCCGTGACCACAAACGAGTCCTGCCTGATTCCTGTAGGGGGTTCGCCCTCCGTGACATTCGTCTTCTGAAACCACGGAATCCGCTCGACCTAGCCAAATGCTCGGGCCGTAGCATAAACCTTACTTTAGACGTTGTAAAATAACTTGATATATAACTATCATACATAATGGTTCGAAATTCACCCTCTTAACTTATAATGGTATATCGGACGAAGCATAACACTACCTTGGGCTGTATCAGTCCATTGCACAGTGGTCTTCCCTGCTCCACGTACCATAAAGTTAAGAGTGAATAAAACAAACTAGCAACTTTTACTTAGGTTGCCGACATATGTGCTTAAGTGACAAACTTTTAACTTGTTAATGATTGCCGAGTTACATACTTTGCTTTGTGGCCACATTGCCGAGATTGTACCAATGCCGAGTTTGGCATGCCAATGCCAAGCTTGTCATACTTATATATAACTTGTTTTTAATGTCACTTATGTACTTACTAACTTGATCTTGGCCATTTGTGCCATTCTATGCAGGTGAATGAGTGAATTCGACACTTGGATACGCGACAAAAACAACCGATTAGTGCGTGCCCGTGAAGAACTTGCCATTGACATCCCAACTTCATCACAAGCATCACAAAACTCTTCACCAACATCTACTCCAACCGAGCCACTTTCACCCAAGGAATCAATTATGACTTCTCTAAGAGCCGAAAATGGACAGATTGATGGAGCGGAGGTTCAACTAGTGAACATCACATACCCCGCTGCAGCTGTAGGGAAGTCAGCTGATTTTGAATTACGTGGTGGTTTCTTCCAGCACTTGCCAAAGTTTTATGGGTTAAATGGAGAAGATCCTAATAGGCATCTGCAGCAATTTGAGTTTAGCTGTGACACCATGTTACCAAGGGGCGCTGACATCCAGCTTGTCAAGATGAAGGCGTTCCCATTTTCTCTTGAGGACAAAGCCAAGACATGGTTCTTTGCCGTGCCAGCAGGCCGCATCATCTCATGGGCTACAATGAGAGAGGAGTTTCTCTTGAAGTATTTTCCTTCTTCAAGAGTCACTCATATAAGGAAGGAGATTACATCAATCAGACAGGATGTGGATGAACCGTTTGACGTCTACTATGAGAGGTTCAAAGCTCTTGTGGCGTCTTGCCCCAACCATGGCATTCGCCCAGGTATGCTACTTCAGTACTTCTATGAGGGCCTTCGCCCTATGGAGCGTCAGTTTTTGGATTCAGCTGCTGGAGGATCATTAATGGAGAAGAGTAGGGAGGAAGCTACTAACCTGTTGGAGATGAGAGCCACCAACAATCAGCAATTTGGCTCGTTTTCAACAAGGAGAGTCAACGAGATTGGTGAATATGGCGAGCCTAGGGCCATACATGAGCTGAAGCAAGAGTTAAGCAAGTTGACAATGGTAGTTTCAAGCCTTGCCAAGGAGAAGAGTATGCCAGTGTGTGGGGTGTGCAGTTTGGAGGGTCATACGTCCGAGCAATGCAACCAAGGAGTGCCACCATTTGAGGACGTCAATGCCATTGGTTACCAAGGCCATTTCGGCAATGCTCAAGGACAAGGGGGTCAACCACGATTCCAGAACTTCAATCCAAGGGCCAACGATCCAAACTTTCGTTGGAACAACAACACAAATGTCCTGAACCCTCAACCTGTTGCACAAGGAGCACAACCTAACCCTTATGTGGCTCGGCCTCAAGGCCAATTCCAGCCTAGGCCGTACCAACCCCATGGGTACCAAGGAGGACAGCCGAGTGGTGGCAACAATTATGATGAGATCTTCAAGAACATAGCCACATCGACACAGTCCTTGCTAGCCACAACACAGTCCAACACCAAAGATATTGCGGAGTTGAAGAATCAGATGGGCCAAGTGTTGGATTTCATGGGGAAGTTTAGTGAACAAGGGAGGTTGCCAGGAGGAGTGATCAAGAACCCTAAGAACGAAGACACTAAAGCCGTTGTCACAAGAAGCGGTAAGAAGTTAGAATCACCAACTCCGAAGCCTACCACCACCACTGAACTTGGAGCATTGATTTGGGGTGATGATGATGATGCCATGGATGATATTGGTGCCGAGCATGCAGCCAAGCCAAGCAATGCCGAGCAAGACATAGGGGCTGCCGAGAATGTTGTTTGCCAAGATCAAGGTACCGAGCAACAACCGAAAGCTAAGCCAAGCAAGGGAGACTTGGAAGCAATGAAGAAGAGGGCTCTTGAAAAAGACCCTGCTGCCATGGAAGGAAGACATTCGGCTGCCAAGGATGCAGCCATGCCGAGTTCATCTTGTTGTGTTCCCTTCCCATCACGTTTCATCAAGAGCAAGCAAGCCAAGTCCGACGAAGAAGTGTTGGACGTCTTTCGAAAGGTGAATGTGAACATCCCCTTGTTAGAATGTATCAAGCAAGTGCCCAAGTATGCAAAGTTTTTGAAGGAGCTTTGCACCACAAGAAGACACACAAGGGAGAAGAAAGTGGTGAGCATGAGCGAGACCGTGTCCGCCGTGCTACAACGCAAGATGCCGCCAAAGCTTAAGGATCCAGGGAGCTTTTCAATTCCAGTTGTCATCGGCACTACAAGGTTTGAGAAGGTGATGCTTGACTTAGGGGCTTCCATCAATGTTATGCCCTACTCTGTTTACTTGTCTCTAGGTCTTGGTCCATTGCAACATGATGACGTGATTATCCAATTGGCGGATCGATCAAGCAAATACCCTAAGGGGTATGTGGAGGATGTCCTTGTGCAGGTTAACCATTTGATATTCCCTGCTGACTTTTATGTGTTGGAAATGGAGGAGTCTGTTGATGATTCTACACAACTTTTGTTGGGAAGACCCTTCATGAGAACCGCAAGGACAAATATTGATGTGCATGGAGGCAACCTGACCATGGAGTTTGATGGTGAGATTATTAAGTTCAACATCTTTAATGCCATGAAATATCCAAGTCTCAAGACCGAAATGTATGAAGATGTTAGGGATGCCGAGTCATTTAGAGAGGGAGTTGCCGATTCTACATTGAGGTTTGGTGGCGTTGCACAAGGTGCAATGTCCATCGAGCAAGCATAGCAATTAACCATTGAGCAAGGGGCTGGATTCAACAAGTTTGGAGAACGGGATGAGGAGGCTTTGAAGAATTTAGAGCCGTCCATACTTGCAGTTGTTAATGAGCTTGAGTCTTTATCAACCTATTCAAAGTTTTCTCCAAAGTCGATTCCAAAATCCACAACAAGAATGAAGCCATCTGTGGAAGAAGCCCCTAAGCTAGAGCTAAAAGCTCTTCCCTCGCACCTCAAGTATGTATTTCTTGGAGAGAATGACACCTTACCAGTTATTGTGTCATCACAGTTGACGAAGCAACAAGAAGAGAAATTGATAGCTGTTTTGAAAAGGAACACAGCTGCCATAGGCTGGACTTTGGCAGACATCAAGGGAATAAGCCCTACAAAGTGTGTTCATCGTATTTTACTTGAAGATGGCGCCAAGCCAACAAGAGAGCCTCAACGACGATTGCATCCGCCTATGATGAAGGTTGTAAAGGATGAGGTGATTAAATTGCTAGATTGTGGAGTCATATACCCAATCTCTGATAGTCAATGGGTCTCACCTGTCCAAGTTGTGCCCAAGAAAAGTGGAGTGACCGTGGTAGAGAATGACAAGAATGAATTAGTGCCACAAAGGTTAGTGACGGGTCATCGCATGTGTATTGATTACAGAAGACTCAATGCTACTACAAGGAAGGATCACATGCCTTTGCCATTCATGGACCAAATGTTGGAGAGACTCGCCGGTCATGAGTTTTATTGTTTCTTGGATGGGTATAGCGGTTACAACCAGATCATGATACACCCCGAGGATCAAGAGAAGACAACGTTCACTTGCCCATTTGGTACGTTTGCTTATCGTCGAATGCCTTTTGGATTATGCAACGCACCAGGTACGTTCCAACGTTGTATGTATAATATTTTCTCTGATTACATAGAAGATATCATAGAAGTTTTCATGGATGATTTTAGTGTTTATGGGCAAAATTTCGAATCATGCTTAGAAAACTTAGAGAAAATTTTAAAACGGTGTGTAGAAACTAACCTTGTACTTAATTGGGAAAAATGTCATTTTATGGTTAATCAAGGTATAGTTTTAGGGCATATTGTATCTGCTAAGGGAATAGAAGTTGATAAGGCTAAGATTGATATTATGCATCACTTACCCTCACCAAAAACGGTGAGAGATGTTCGTTCCTTTCTTGGCCATGCAGGTTTTTATCGACGGTTCATCAAAGACTTTTCTTTGGTGGCCAAACCACTTACCTCTCTTTTGCAGAAAGATGTGCCATTTTCATGGTCACAAGAGTGCGAGGATGCGTTCGTTCATTTGAAGACCTTGATGACTCAAGCCCCTATAATTTCGCCACCTGATTGGGAGCAGCCGTTCGAGTTAATGTGTGATGCATCTGATTATGCCATGGGAGCAGTGCTAGGCCAACGAAAGGACAAGAAGCCTACTGTCATCTACTATGCATCACGAACACTCAACGAGGCTCAACTCAATTACACCACCACTGAAAAAGAACTCTTAGCTGTTATTTTTGCCTTAGAAAAATTTCGTTCGTATTTACTGAATTCTAAGGTTATTGTTTATTCTGATCATGCAGCTTTGAGGTATTTGATGACAAAGAAGGATGCCAAGCCAAGGCTCATACGTTGGATACTTCTTCTACAAGAGTTTGACATCGAAATCAAGGACAAGAAGGGGTGTGACAATGTAGTTGCCGATCACTTGAGTAGACTTGTGAGAGAAGAGGATGCCATGCCCGTGTCAGAAACATTTCCTGACGAACAGTTGTTTCAAATAGACGTCAAGGAACCTTGGTACGCCGACTTGGTGAATTACATTGCAAGCCGTGCCTTTCCTCAAGGGATGCCGAGCCATACCAAGAAGAAGATCAAGCATGACGCTCGCCAATACGTGTGGGATTCACCATACTTGTGGAGATATTGTGGAGACCAAGTCATGAGACGTTGTGTTCCCGAGAGCGAGCATCAATCGATTCTTGATTTCTGTCACAAAGAGGCATGTGGTGGACACTTTGGACCAAAGAGGACAGCTCATAAGGTGTTGGAAGCCGGTTTCTATTGGCCAACGATCTTCAAAGATGCGTATGCAACTTGTGCTTCATGCGATCGTTGCCAACGAACAGGTAATTTGGGTAAGAAAGATCAAATGCCTTTAACTCCTATAATTAATGTCGAATTATTTGATGTTTGGGGTATTGATTTCATGGGGCCTTTTCCTTCATCTAAGGGTTTGCTCTATATATTATTGGCTGTTGATTATGTCTCTAAATGGGTGGAAGCAAAAGCCACCAGGACTAATGATTCTAAAGTTGTTGCAGAGTTTGTCAAAACTAACATTTTTACTAGGTTTGGAACTCCAAGAGTTTTGATAAGCGATGGTGGATCTCACTTTTGCAACAAAACAATAACGGCTTTGCTCAAGAAGTATGGTGTCACCCACAAAGTTTCAACGCCGTATCATCCTCAAACAAGTGGCATGGCGGAGACATCAAATAGGGAGATCAAGCAAGTATTGGAGAAGACTGTAGGTCCAACAAGGAAGGATTGGAGTGATCGTTTGGATGATGCTTTATGGGCCTACAGGACTGCATTCAAAACCCCTATTGGCATGTCGCCATTTAGGCTTGTCTATGGCAAATCTTGTCATCTTCCGGTGGAATTGGAACATAAGGCGTGGTGGGCTGTTAAGAAGTTTAACATGGATCATGATGAGGCTGGACTACATAGAAAGCTACAAATCTGTGAGCTTGAGGAGATCAGAAATGAAGCCTATGACTCTGCCATGATTTACAAGGCAAGAACGAAGGCTTATCATGACAAGATGATAAGAGGGAAGCACTTTGAGATAGGACAACAAGTCCTTTTGTTCAACACAAGATTAAAACTCTTCCCAGGTAAGCTTCGTTCTCGTTGGTTAGGTCCTTATATTGTCACTAATGTGTTTCCTTATGGTGCAGTTGAGATTCAAGGCGCTACATCGGGGAGTAAGTTTAAGGTCAATGGTCATAGACTTAAACCTTACTACATCACATTCAAGGAGCACGTAGCAGATGAGGTTAATGTGACGGAACCACCATCAAATGATGAATGACGCCACCTTTCAAGGAGAAGGAGAAAAGTCTAGGCTGATAGACTATAAACATTAAGCGCTGCATGAGAGGCAACTCATTTCAACCGTAGCTGTGGAGGAGCCATCACCGAGAGTTTGAATTTCTTAATCCCTTCACTGCTATTGTTGATATTTTTGTTTATATATTTGTTATGTGGTTTCGATCCCTGCTTAGAAAATTATTACATAATTTTGCGCTTACATTGAGGACAATGTAATTTTCTAAGTGTGGGGTAGAGATTACATAATAAATGTATATTTTATATTGTTTTTGTGTGTTTTTAATTCTTTGCCGAAATTTTTCAATTTTTGCATTTAATTCCGTCATTTGATGTTACAAAAAAAAAATAGAAAACAAAAAAATGTGTTATTTTAATTTTTCTTTTTGTCGTGTGTTTTTATTTTCGAACTTTGTTTTATTTTCTGTTTTTAAATATTTTTAATTGTTTTTGAGTCTTAGGATATACCCTTAAAAAGTCCATGATGAAATTATCTTTAAAATGCATAATTGAAGGTTTGAATATTTATCTTAAGAAAAATTGCAAGTTTTCATGAATTTTGTAAAGTATGAACACTTGAGATTTTTGAAGAAAAAGTTTACATGTTTTGTTATTTTGTTTCCATAAAAACCTTTGTGAGATTTTGAGCCAACATACTTTCTTTTTGAGTGATTAAATTCCATATCCTTTGAAAATTCACTTAAAGCCTCATTATTTTCATTTTTCAATAACTATGTGCTATAGCTGTTTAATGGACTCTAGAATTTACTAAAACTTATTTATGTGATTTTCAAAGCATTATAATCATAAATTGTTTGATTTTGAATATGATTGAAATTAATCTCAATTAGGATCACCACCAAAGCCAAAATAAGCCTTTGCCCATTTTTGTGCCCGTCGTGGGACTCCTTAGTAAAACCCCTTTGAGCCTACATTAAGCCTTTTCTTTCATCACCTTTAAACAGTTTCCTGAACTTAGAGTAGTTATCTTTCACCTTGTTTTCAAGACTTGGCGAAATACTGTTGATGAAGCTGTGCAAAGATGTTAAAAACAAGTGTGGGGTAGAGTTGAAGTGTGGGGTGGTACACCATTGTTTTGTAAAGTATATATGCCAAAAAAGAAAAAAAATATGTTGTCCGAAATTGGTTGAAAAAGAAAAAAATTTTGCCGAAACTAAAGGAAAAAAAAGAGAAGAAAAGAAAAAAAAAATAAAAGTTTCGGCTAAAGAAAAAAAAAAAGAAAAAAAAAATGTTTCGGAAAAGAAAAATATTTCTAAGGCATGAGTTATATGGTGTTTACATGATTTGGAGTTGATATTATTTGAGGGTCCAAAGTTGTATATTTGACCCTTGTCCATTGCATGAAGAAGAGACATAAGGAGGATGAAGCTTAAATTTGCTAAGTCTTGATTTCTTACTATCACCACTTATCCAAAAATTCCTACCTTATGAAACCAAGCCCCGCTACAACCCTTGAGATTATTTCATGATTCTTAAGATGACTAAACTTGATTTGTGGAGAATTTCATATAAGTAAGCATATGATTTTGGTCCATTATTGCACTTAGTTATTAAATGAGGTTTTTCCAAGAAAAATGTTTTTCAAAAGAGCCTTTATTTCTTGAAATATGCAAGTTATTCGTTATTTCTCATCTTTTCTCTTGCATATACTTATGAGTGAAAACCATTCTTCGAGTGAAAAAAAAAAAAAAGAGAGTGTACCTTGGAAAGGAGGATCAAAATTTCATTCATGTATTACTTATGATTTTCGAAACTTCTCACTTTTTCATGCTATAATACAAGTTTATGAACTTTTGCAATTGTGCTTTCACTTGAATGTTTAAACTTGAGATTATGCATACTTAAGAATCTGAGACAAAAATTTCTTAAGGGTATTAGAGTCGTTTTCGTTTTTGTTTTTGTTTTTTCTTTCAGTTAGAGTCAGTTTGCTAAGGGACTAGCAAAGCATAAGTGTGGGGTAGTTTGATAAGTGCGTTTTACGCCATGTTCTTAATAGATTTTCACCTCCATTTATACTTTGTTTTTGCCTTAGTATGTTTATTTTTACTTGTTTTAGAGTCAAGAGGGTTTTTCCGTAGAGTTGTGGCTACTAGCCGTTTTTATACAGAAAATTGCACTTAAATGATGAAAACCGTTTTTGGACTAGCACTTGGACGTTTTATTATGATTCGTTATTTTGTTACCCTGTCAGTTTTGATGTATCTTGTTTAAATGTGCAGAAGACAGGTAAATACGCTTAACGTATCAGGAATCATGATGAACGGACTCATGAATGACAACAAGTGAGGCCACGGAAAAGAAGAAACACTTTTGGACATTGTTTTGCTCTCGGACAGAATCTGCCAGAAAACGTACGTCAACTTTGGAAAATCATATCTCAAGATCCAGGAGGAGTTAGAAGGCGTGCCACATATGGAATTAAAGCTGTGTGTGTCTACTTTTCAACCCCATTTGGATCGCAGCAATCGGAGTTGAGACGAAGGAGTTATGAGCAAAACAGTGGACAGAGGTCAGGCTGCAAAACTGGGCAGAAACTGCCTAAGTTGTCTAACGAGTTTTGGGAGATGATTCTTCACCAAAAGGCTTCCCAAATTTGTCAAGAGATGTATCAAGACCTTAATGAAGTGTTAGGAAGCTGGACAAAAGAAGAAAATACGAAGAAGCATCAAGGCAGCCATATTTTGGTTAAGTGTAAGGTTTCCCGGTCAAACCGGGACAGCTGACCTTGCTGGACCTATCACTGGTTTTGGCTGCCATCAAAGCCCAAGATTTCGTACATGAGGCCTACATGAACCCATAAACATGTAGGAAGGTCCAAGGAATCAGAAGGAGGAGTCCAAATTCGGATTAAAAGCTGCATTGAAGGAGGAATCATTGAGCAATAAGGAAACCGAGTGGAATAGGATTGCCTTTCCTTAGCCGAGTCAGCTAGGGTTTCTCTTCTTTATTTCTGTATAAATAGGGGCTGTATAGCTCGTGTTTAGGTTGTCCTTTATCAGTTTTAAGTCTTATAGCTAGCCTAGACTCTACCTAAAAACCCTCCACACAGAAATCATACAAGCAGCCGCACCACCTCACTGCCGCAACCATCCTTTGCCGAACTGCCTTCATCCTTTGCCGAATTCCTTCCCCATCCTTGCCGACTGTAATAGGTAGGTTAGGGATGAAAATCCTAAGGTTGTTCATGTATATTTACTGTGTCAAGTTATTGAGTTTATTGATATATGAATTATGGTTTTTGGTTTTGTTTAACATGTATGATTACTTGCTCTTCTTTGTGATTTGTTTGTGTTATGCATGTTGAATAACGATTTAGTATGCATGTTAGGGTTGTAAAAGAAGTTAAAGAATCTGTATTTGTGTGTTTAAAAATTGTTAAGTTAGTTAATCCTCTCCCGAGCAGATAATCGAACCTTAGGTTAGCTTGATTGTAACAGGTTAGCTACTAGGGGGGTGTTTCATGTGCCGTGGTATTTTAGGTCGAGTTGAGCGCTGAGACAGCTCGGTCCTAGGTGCTACAAGGGATGGTAGGGTGAGAGATTTGCATGTGGAATAGGATGAGTGACGCCATACCTAGGAAACATGTCTCCAACGACTCGTGGACGGTAAGTGTTGCTTGATTAGATTGAGCGCTGAGACAGTTTAGTCAAGTAGTCACATAGTTTAGGGTTGAGCGCTGAGACAACTTTAAACACTTGAGAAGTCTTAAGGGTTGGAACTAATTTGCAATTGTGAAAACATAAATAAGATAATTTGACCTTTCATAAAACTATTTGCATGCTAATCGGAGTTTACTTGTTATGTTCTTGAAACGATAAAGTGACCAATCTTGTACATATTTGTTCTTGTTTTATTTTTCTGTTTTGTTTATTTCCGAAACTCATATAAACCCCCCATATTATTCTTTATGTATATATTTGTTTTTATTGTGTGAATATTTCTAACTATCTGTTTTGCAGAAATAAGTTCTTCCCTAGTGTCCCCGGTCTAGAACGATCCCTACTTACCAAAGTACAATGATAGGGTTTAAATTGATTAACATGTCATATTTTGACACGTCAAAGTTCTAACCAAGATTATCTAATTATACTTTTTCATTGATTATCAGATTGTTTTGGAAAAGATTTATTCTTTTATGAGTCAATGAATATCTTGTGATTTATATTATCTGATACTAATAAAATTTTCTATTTTGGATATCTATTAGGGCTGTTGGTGCAACGATATTAAAGCAAGATATAAAGAAGACGCCAACAATATAGAAGACTACCTTTGCACGTATTTGAGAGAGCAGCTTCTGCTGTGAACTTTGAAAATAAGGTCATAAGTTCAACTAATTCATGTTGAGTTAAACTTCTTATTTATGTTATTGAAGATCCAAGAATGTGGTTTCTTAGAGATTGAATAGAGTTCTTTTGGTTATATTGAGTATTACTATTGTTGTTGTGGTTGCAGGATTTATACTTAGAACTCATAGAGTTGTCATTTGTGCCACTCATAGAGTTGTCATTTGTGCCACTCACCGTGTTCTTCGTCTATAGTGGATCTAAATCAGTGTTGTTGGAGTGGAAGACGTGTTCAGTTTCTTCCTTAGATAAGTCATAGTTCATTAGGGGATATATTAGATTTATAGATGTAATTAAATCAAGCTTGTTGGCTGATAAAAGTGATTGCGATCACTACTTGATATACTTTGTAAAACTCTGAATATTCATAGTAGATTTGATTTTAGTGTTGACTATTTTAAAAGTCTCTCGGTGATGTTTGCCTTGAGGAAGGTTTACACCGTAGTTAACAAATCTTGTGTTTCGTTATTTACTTTGAAGGATTGAATCTTCATATTCAAGTCTTCTACATTTTATACCATCTTAGTACTTTCAGAACTAGGAAAAATGTGGTTGGAGGATCACATTGTACCGATACTGTCTCAACTTAACCACCTTTAAGGTGTTGGGTTTTAACTATAAAAAACCTCGGTACAATTAGGTATAATCCACCCACATATATGTTGTATTTTATATATCTCTTTTCTGATGTGAGATCTTTTCTCTCCAACACTCTCCTTCACGTGCAACCTAACTTTTTAGGTTGACACGTGAAATTCATTCAGTCGAATTTCTACATCGAAAATCAGATGGTGTGAGGTTACGATTTTTTTGTGGTATGATTCGAGATTCAAGCGGAAGTCAGGTTTTTGTTTGTAGTGTGATTCAAGATTCAGGTTTTTTGTTTGTGGTGTGATTCGAGATTCAGATAGGATTCATATTTGGTTATTTTTGGTATGATTCGGGCTAATCAGAATTTTTCTGATAACATTTCGATGAACCCAAATTTGGGTTCATTATCCTGGGAGACGTAATTGAAAGGGACCCACTCTGATACCAACTTGAAAACACATCAGAAAATAGATAAATAAAATACAACATATATGTGGGTGGATTATACCTAATTGTACCGAGACCTTTTATAGTTAAAATCCTACACCTTAAAGGTGGTTAAGTTGGGACAATATCAGTAAAATGTGATCCACATACCACACTTGTCTCAGTTCATGTTGGAATCAATGCAAAGCTAGGCTTGATTCTTTGAATTTACACCCAGAACACCACAAACCGATGCATATCAAAAACCACAATTCACCACAAAAAACACACAAATTCTCAAATCCTAAATTCCAAATCCCGAATCTCAAATCCCAAAATTCAAATCCCAAATCTCAAATCTCAAAACCCAAAATCCAAATTTCAAATTCTAAATCAGCAAATTAATTTATTTTTTCACATGGCATATCAAATCAATTACGACACCAACATCCCACTATACCACAAACCAAATTCATATGTGAACTCAAAATGTCCACTCTATGGATATTTAAGTTATAGCAGACAAAGATGCTATAAAACAATTGGGTACCTGGATTGGTGAGATTTTACCAAGAGACCCCAAAAGAATCAAGCAAAAGCTATCATAGTCACTACAGAGAAAGAGCAACTGTCCAATACCTCCAATGTCATGCAGTTAGGTATGAATGGTAAGGTATCTATGAATTGTTCTTAGATTATTGACAGCGGAGCAACTGATCACATGACTAATGATCCTAGCCTCTTAAAAAAATTAAATCCCTCCTCTTAAAATATTGTTTCTACTACCGATGGTAGTCCAACTCCGGTTACTGAAGAAGACTCTGTTGTCCTATCAAACACATTAACCCTTGATTCTGTATTAGTTGTCTTTTCATTGTCATACAATCTTCTCTCTGTTGGTCAAATTATTCAAGCATTATCTTGTAGTATCACTTTTTATCTGTGCTTTTGCGTGTTTCAAGATATTCTAACTCAGCGGATTTTAGGTTATGGTGTAAGAAAGGAGAAATTGTACTACCTGGATTTGACATAGATAGGAGAAAAACACAAGCATTATTTAGGTCAATCTAATCAGGTCAATGCAGCTGAGAGTGTCAAGAAAGATGTGTGGCTTTGGCACTACACGTTGGGACATCTAGACTTCAATTATCTAAAGAAACTGCAATCGTAATTGTTTTCGGGTGTCGACCATTCAGATTTTCATTGCTACATATGTGAACTAGCCAAGAGCTATCATATTTCATATTCTCCAAACCTGAATCGAAGCTCTGTTCCATTTATGAAGATTCATTCTAATGTTTGGGGGAATGCAAAAATTCCTACTCATGATGACGATTGATATTTTATAACATTTATCGATGATTGTACTCATATGACTTGAGTGTCTTTACTGATGAATAAGAGCGATGCCTATTTTCGATTCAAAAAAATTCATAAGATGATATCTACACAATATCAGTAGGCTATTCGAGTTTTTCAGCCTGACAATGGTGGAGAGTATGTTAATTGCCCTATGCAAGAATTTATGTAGTTCCATGGAATTCGACATCAGACTTCAAATTCTTACACTCCTCAGCAAAATGGCTTGGCAGAACAGAAGAATCGACAATTACTTGAAGTCGTTTGTGCCTCTATATTCGACATGAATATACCTCTTGAATGTTGAGAAAAATTTGGGAGGTCTGCTGCCTATCTCATTAATTGTACTCCTTCTCGGGTAATTGAATTTCAAAACCCTCTATATCAGCTTCATAATCTACTTTTAGTCCCGTCGTTGCTGAACTTGGAACCTCGTGTATTTGGATGTGTCGTGTATGTTCACATTCCCAAGCCTTAACGAAGTAAACTTGATCCTCGTGCAAGACGGTGTATCTTTATTGGGTATACCGATTTCCACAGAGTTACAGATGTTATGATCCTCTCAATGACACCGTCCATATATAATTTGATGTTTTTTTCATGAATCTAGACCTTTTTACTCAAGAAAAGTATCAGAGTCTTCCTTTTAGGGGGAGAGAGCATATGAATGGAATCCGCCGAATGTATTTGAATTTGAAGAGTTTGGTGAAATAGAGGCCTTGAGTCAAGATTTTGAATTAATAAAGATGCAGAACATGGAACTGAATTGCATGTTGAACAATCTGCCACATCATGTGGTCCTGACCAATGACCAATATGTCACATCACGTGGTCCTGATCCAGCTGACTCATCATGTGGACTTGACCAATCAAACTTATCACGTGGTCCTAACAACCACCAATAGAAGAGACAGAAGTTGAGCTACCAAGTCGAGCTTTTTCAGCTCCCTTCACTAAGCCATGCCATGTTTTTCCTCCTGAAGCCGAGCTGATGACTGGCATAGCTAGATAAGACGCTGACACACTTAAACCAAGATGGATCCCACATTGGGAGAAATTAGAATTCATTAAATTTAGGAAGTTCAGGTCCGTCAGTGTTTCTCCTCTCTACACCATTAGCTGAAGAGTCCGCCGCGAATGTCTCTCCTCATGTACATTTAAATTCAAAAAAAATTCTACGGTAGATAATATTGAACCTAAGAAATCACAAAAGGTTATCAAAGGTATTTCAAATAACAATATGAACCAGATATCAAAGCCAAAGTCAAATATCTTATAGCAAATTACATGTTAAACCATTGGTTGGCTGGCTCACATGCTCTTGTTATTAATCAATTATCCAGTGTTTTTATTCCTAGTACCGTACATGATGCAATGACGGATCCGAAGTGGACTCAAACAATGAATGAAGAACTAGAGGCCTTACAAAAAAACTCGACCTGAGATGTTGTTCATAAATCTGATGGAAAAAACCGTTGGATGTCGTTGGATATTTACTGTAAAACTCAAAGCTGTTAGGAGCATTGACAGATATAAAACCAGATTAGTTGCCAAAATTATACACTCAATGCTATGAGATTTATTATAAAGAGATGTTTACACCCGTAACAAAGATCAACACTGTTCGAATTTTGATTTCACTTGCAGCAAATAAAGATTGGCCTCTACGACAGTTTGATGTAAAGATGCTTTTCTCAATGGAAACTTAGAGGAAAAGGTGTATATGGACATGCCGCCTGGAGTCAAATGTGGACCTCGCGATGCCAGCAAGGTTTGTAAGTTGAATAAGTTCTTGTACGGATTAAAACAATCTCCTGGAGCGTGGTTTGGGAGATTCTCTAAATCAATGAAGACATTTGGTTACAGACAAAGCAACTCGAATCACACTCTGTTCATTAAGCGTAGTCAGGGTAAGATCACCGCTCTGATTGTGTATATTGATGATATGATTGTCACAAGAGATGACCCAAAGGAAATGGAGGCTCTGTAAAAGTATCTTTCAACAGAGTTCGAGATGAAAGATCTTAGACAATTGAAGTATTTTCTCGGCATTGAAGTTGCAAGGTCTAAAAACGAGATTTGTTTATCTCAACAAAAATATGTACTTGACATGTTAGCTGAGACCTGATTGCTTGACTGCATGCATGCGGAGACACCGATTGAGATGAACTACAACTTCGCCATCTATCCAGATCAAGTCCCGACTGATAAAATGAGGTATCAACGTCTAGTAAGGAGACTTATTTATCTTTCTCATACTAGACTTGATATTACTTATGTTGTGAGTGTTGTTAGTCAATTTATGCATTGTCCCTGTGAAGAGCATGTGGATGTTGTGTATCGTATTTTGAAGTACTTGAAGATGACACTAGGTAAAAGATTATTATTTGAGAAAGAAAGAGAATTGGATGCTGTTGGATACACTAATGCAGATTAGGTTGGTGATAAGACTGACAAACAGTCTACATCTGGGTATTTTACATTTTGTTGGAGGAAACCTTGTCACTTGACGTAGTAAAAAGCATAAAGTCGTTGCAAGATTAAGTGTTGAAACAGAGTTTCGAGGTATGACGCATGAAGTTTGTGAGATGCTTTGGATTCGTAATGTATTGAAAGAATTAGGTTTTAAACTCAATAAAATCATGGACTTCCATTGTGATAGCATGTCTGCTATTAAAATTACTCATAATCATGTTCAGCATGATCAGACTAAGCATGTGGAAGTAGATCGACATTTAATTAAGGAATATTTAAACATGAAGATTATTCGTTTCTCTTTCGTGTATACGGAAGACCTAGCAGATGTCCTCACAAAAGAAGTGTCAAATAAAGTGTTTGACAACTTAGTTGGTAAGTTAGACATGATAGATATCTATGACTAACTTGAGGGAGGATGCAAAATATTATGTAAATATTTACTTTCTCTATAGGTGTAAGTTATATTTTTTTATTAGCATTATAATTATATATTTATATACCCTCATATTTAGAGAAAAATAATACATTAAAACATACTAAACTGTTATAGAATCATATTGAGGGAATGAATTCTCCTTCTTCAATCTTGTTATTATGAATAGGGAGGAGCTCTTTATATAGAGACTCACTCTAAGTATAATGGACCAATCCTACATGGATTGGGTTAAGTCCATATCCTACATGGATTGGGTTAAGTCCCTAATGTAAACCTATTACAACTAGGGCACACGCATAAGGCCCATTGGGCTAAGCCCGTATACAAGGCATGGACCAAGACACACATATATATCAAATATCCTAGAATACTCCCCCTTGTGTCGCGTGTCTTCATGCCGGTATGGTGCTTACGGTGTTGCCTCATCAAAACCTTGCCAAGTAACAAAAACCCTGTGGGAAAACTAAACCTTGGTCCAAGGAAAAAGAGTACAACGCACCAACTACTCCATTGAGAACTCGCCATGTGATGCTCCCCTTGATGTGTACTTCAATCGGATTTTCCTGATGAAAGGTGCATTTTAACATGCTTCTCAAGAGTAGATGTGAGTCAAGACTTAAACAAGTCTGCCATGATCAACCACAAATGGGGATCAATGGTCTTAGCGGTGCATGCAATGTTACCTCGTTAAAAACCTTGTCAAGCAAAAACCCAGTGGGACAAAAAGCTGTGACTAAGGGAAAAAGAGTGTAACATGGTTGACACAAACAACCACACCCTTCACATTTGATCATGACATGTATATGCTAGACTTTCTTTCAAATCTGCATCTCCCCCTGATCTCAAGATCATTCATAGGGCGCTTCCGGATCCTTAGTGACCACGGAGCTGTTTTGACAACTTGGCATATGTATGCTCTTTCAACATGTCTCAAATGTGGCATTACTCAGTGCCAACAGCTATGTACACGGTGCCTAGTAGCTGTATGCACAGCACTCGGCAGCAGGTGCACAGGTGCACGTATAGTGTCTGGCAGCAGTGCACGTGTGCACAGACAGTGCACAGGCAGCGCACAGGCAGCGTGCACAGGCAACGCTCACAGGCAGCATGCACAGGCAGCTCACAAGCAGCGTGCACAGGCAACGCGCACAGGCAGCGCACAGGCAGCGTGCACAGGCAACGCGCCATATGTCCGGTAACTCGGCCACTAAACCAACCGGTGCCTAGATCATGATTCCGCTTCCGATGCATCTCGATTCATGCATGGCTAGCGATGGCATAGGCAACAACCTTTCTCTCATGCCATAGGGATTGAATATGCCAGATACTCTTAGAGTATTCAAGTGATGTCCTTTGCCATATCATTGGCATTGCGTGGGCGCAAAGCTACTTAGCTTTATAACGAATGAAGGTGAGGTCAAGTCTTTCTTTTGATTAAACGGATCACTCTCTCTTGGAGTAAAGACCTTGACTAATCATGGGAGCATATGAAGCTTCCACTCTTCTTCAGAGGACCTAAGCCGATTGATGGCAATACATCATCAATACACAATCGATCGACTTCAATACGAGATTGTGTCTTTCCCAAGATACTTTCCATTCCAACATCGGATATCCAGCATATACTGTGATCATCCGAAATCAATACGCAATGGCATTATTCATCATATCCCATCCGAAATCAAGGAGTCATGTACTATGCGTCCAAAACACTTGGCCAACGCAAGCTGCACTTGATTTGGCTTATGAAGTCTATTTAAGATCTTCATGCATATCTCTGATCCCATAAAGACGTCACTATGATCATATTCATAGAGCTGCATGTACAGTTATTGGGGAACTACCAAACTGACAAGGTAGTGGAGTGCAATAACATCCATTACGAGAGTACATCTCATCGTAGTCGATCCCAGTGCGTGTTTATGAGAAACCTTGCGCCATAAGGGAGTCTGAGACTCTTGTTCTCACTACGCTAACTCACAAAGGTTTACTTGATAGGGTTTACACTTACGGTGTCGGCAACACCTGCCCAAGTACCTATCCCTTTGTCCGGGTCGCATCTTCCCATTTTAGGTCAATACACTTTGTCGACATATCAACAAACGTGTGGTTCGATAAACTCATCATCTCACGTCCTCATGTACACTAGTGTAGTCATTGTAGAGATCTCTTTCTATGAATTGGATTTTGACGTTGAGGCGTCCCCTAACGATAGTCAAAATTCAGACTAACATGAGACGGAGTGAGTATCACTGATCAATGGACCAGTAGTGCCAAACTCACTTTTTCTCTCAGTGCGAGTGTATATCGAACCCAAGGGCCTCAACCTAACCTTCAGGGAGCCACAAGGCCTAGGACACCATGTTGCCACATAATGACGCCCTCATATCACCACACAAGGTGACGGCGTCAAGACCATCTCAATATGGCCGAGCCATGGCATCAAGACCACCTCAATCTGGTCGAGCCATGTCCTCTAGGTAGGACATCATTCCTTACAGACATATGTAGCATTGATCTCGTCACTATAGAGTTCTATGGGGATCATGTTGAGAATTAGTGGTAACCAACCACGACATTCACATCGTTCCCACTTGAACCCTGGTGTTCGTATCTCCCCCTAACGGTGAAAATACAGTCTCAAAGTGACAATCCACAGTGTAGCGGCTAAGGAGATCGTCTGTCAAGGAGCTTAAGGTGGAGAGCAATAAAATGACTCCTATCCAACCTTAGAACATATTCATCTCATGCGACACATCATCATTGGGCACTGTGGCAGTCCAATTTTGCACATTGTGGAACTCAAGGCTTGGAGTTTCGTTACTATCCTGCTGAGTTCAAGGATTACAACTACGTGTCAATCCTAGCACACAGTTACGAGTTGTCGTGCATCATTGCAATGATGGTAAGTCGTGGACGAATTTATACATGCCTGCATGTTCCTCTTCAGGGATGGGTAGTGAGCCCATAGATACATAAGCAGCATGTGGTAGACGATGGTGCAACACATGACCAATGTGTTAGCCCTTCAACCAACACCATAAAAGCGTATACGGTATCCATACGTTGGTTGCATCGGTCTACATAATCCCTCTTTGGATTTTCAATAAGAATGACATCTTTTGTGGCATAGCATAAGAGGATCTTTCACCTTACTTAGCTAAAGAACAAGCGTTACAAAACGAATCCATGTGTACCGTGCGGCTGCCGAGGACATCATGTCGGCGCACAATCACAACATACAATCATGGTGTATTTCGTTGTTATCGGGGGAATGGACGCCCAAGAATATCAAACAATTCTGGCTCGCATATCTCACCCGGTATGACCAAATGTCATAGCTTGTCTGAGTCAATTGTCCCAAATATACTTATTGGCGACACCTTAGGACTCATGCTCTTCTCCATGATTCTCTTAATCGGCACTCATGAGGACAATGGACGGTGCAGCGTGCACGCGCACAGGGGTAGGTGCACATACGGTGCCCGGCAGCAGCGCACGCGTGCACAGGGGCAAGCCCTGGCAGCAGCGTGCACGCGCAGAAAAGCAGGTGCATATATGGTGCCCGACAGCAGCGCACGCGTGCACAGGGGCAAGCCCTGGCAGCAGCGTGCACGCGCACAGGGGCAGGCCCTTGCAACAGTGCTCAGCAGGTGCACGCGGCAGCACAACAGTTAGTAGGTGCACGCGGCAGCACAACGGTCAGTAGGTGAGCGCGCCAGAGCACATCACTCGGCAGCAGCGCAAGTGTGTCAGGGCACAACGCTCGGTAGCTATGCACGCGCCAGAGCACAATGCTCGGCATCAGCGCACATCGAGCAGCATGTGGGGTAGTGGTGCCGGTAGTCAAATGCACATGTTTTAGGATTTTCATAATAACCTGCAAAGACAAACGTCCCAAGCATAGAATGAGGATAGAGAAGGGAGGAACGGATTTTATCTTCCCCGAGGTTATTGAACTTTGAAATTACTCAAAAGTAAAGCTTACTTGCTAGTCTGCCAAATAGACTGCATTTATATAAGCTGCTCCAAGCTTCCATGCTCAAGTCCATACGCGTTCGGCGATTGTTCGCGCAATTCCATCATGAATTGTCACATATGAAGGCCATGAAACACATGAAAATCATATGGTTAGTTAATCTTGCCATAAAACAGTAGCAAATCATTGAAAAACATCAACCATATGAAGGATTCAAAGAGAAATTAGGAATACAACCCGTTTTCCTCAAAGAAAAGTGATTCCTATACGCGTTGAAGCCATTGGGAAGACCGGTTCACCCACTTTTACTCCAGTTCTGGGGGATTCCTTTTGGCTGAAGGATTCTGATATCCTTGTGCATCACCTCTCCAAATTGCACTGAAATCGAAGTTCCGAAAGTGCCCGAACCGGTTGCTTGAATATTTTTGGTCGGTCTGAGGATTCTGGCAGCCGGTTCGGTTCCTTTCCGGCCGGTTCTTGGAGTGAGGCCGGCATCATTGGAAGCGTATGATCAATATCTTCAACTTCTCTGTTGGTGACGAAAGCCAATTCGGAAATTATTCTGTCGATATTGGCGTTTGAAACCTGAGGCAGATTTTAGGGTTTATTGGTGCGCAGGTGCACAGGGGGTGCGCGCGGTGCCTAGAGGGGTGCACAGGGGATGCACGCGGTGCCCAGGTGGGTGCGCAGCGGTGCCCAGGTGGTGGTGCGCGCGGTGCACGGTGGTGCGCGGCAGTGCGCGTGCAGTGCACAGGCGGGCACACGACAGAATTTTTTTTCTTCTCGGTGGCCTACTTGCTCTTTTTGGGGTTTAGAGCTACGTGCATGATAACGTATTGTAGAATCATATTGAGGGAATGAATTCTCCTTCTTTAATTTTGTTATTATGAATAGGGAGGAGCTCTTTATATAGAGACTCACTCTAAGTACAATTGACCAATCCTACATGGATTGGGTTAAGTCCATATCCTACATCGATTGGGTTAAGTCCATAATGTAAACCTATTACAACTAGGGCACACGCATAAGACCCATTGGGTTAAGCCCGTATACAAGGCATAAACCAAGACACACATATATATCAAATATCCTAGAATATAAACCATATTGAATCATTTTTTTCTACTATTTTATCATAATCCACCTCTTCTAAAGTGAGCTGGTTCATTTTCTCAAATTATTGAGCGTTTTAACGATTGAAAGACAGAAGTGCCCAATTGCACTCACTGTAACCTCTGTCCTTCCATCCCACACTTGGTTCTACGTATCATAATTACCGGTTACGTTCTTATACATCACTCCATAAAATCGAACACGTTTGCTTGTTCATACTTTGGCAATTTCTGTGTACAAAATTAGAGAAAAAGAAAAAGATTGAAGGATCCTTATGGTGGACCCCTAAGAGGGAAAGATCAAAGGCCTGTCTGGGCAGGGGTTGGTTAGTTTTATTAAGCCTGAGAATATTACGCTTTTTCCACCGACCCTCTCAAAGCAGTGACCAATTGTATTCAAATCTTTCTTCATATTCTGATTCTGTTCTCTTGTCTTGCTCTATCATTTCTTTCTCATCGAGTGTGAAGTATCAACTTGAGCTTTTCATGTCGACTAGCATTTCATCTATAGTGAATAAGACAGTTTCTTTTGGCCCTTTTTTTACTCACAAAATACTAACAGAAATTCTGAAAATCCAAGCTTTTATCAGTTAAAATGATATTGACAATAACTATATAATCTTTAATCATTTACCCTAGGGTAATGAAAGTACTTTAAAACTCAAAAATGACATCTGTAGGTTACGTATTTTCCACTGTATTGGTTGCATGTTTGTAAATCTCAGACTAGAATGAGGGATTTTACACTTGGATTGGTAAGAATTATAGGTGGCAGATTCTCTACTTCGATTTTTTGTACTGAAATTGTGTTTACGATTATACCCAAGTCGTTTTTAATCAAAAAATTCTTTTCATGCCTTGAGAAAAAAACAGTTCTTCATTTAGTGAAATACATATAGAGAGCTTCTTTTCTTCCCCTTTTCTAAGAATCTGTTGTGCTTAATTTAATTGATCATGAAAATGACATGCAGGAAGAGATTAATGAAAGTTTGTAGTAGTGATAATTTGTAGGAGCTGGATAATTTCCTATGAATTTCTTTGTACTTGTGTTTGACTGATCTGCAGAGAATATAATAATTACAGCCATATGATCCTTAATCCTAGACAAGTCACCCACCTCACTCCCCCTATAAATATGACCACAGCCTCTGCTTCATTTCTACTCCATTCCTCTCATTTCTCCCATTCTTATTCTCCAACTTCCCCACTACCTTTCCAAGTTCCTCATCAGACAAAGAAACCATGAAGAACTATGAAAAATCTCAAATCCTTATGCTTTCTCTTGTACTTGCTCTTCTCATCGTCACACCTCTTTTATCCTCATCAGTAAGGACTACCTATCTCTACATCATCACTAACCTCCTCATCATTTCCCTCGGAGCACAGGCCGGTATTCTCAGAGCCTTCTCCAAGCCTATAGATCATCATGACAAGAAGAACCCATCAGTTTCTGTTCCTCAAAAACCAGTACCGGTGGTACCCTCCGAATTAGCCTCTACTCAAAAGAAAACTCAGAAAAAGGTTGCTACCCAAAACGATGAAGATCAAAAGGTTGTTTCGGAATGTTCCGAAAAGATTGTTCGTAATAAGATGGTTGCAAAAAGCAAGTCTCAGAAGGTTACTGGTACTGTGAAAATTGAGAGTGTGAGAAAGTGTCCTTCCATGCCTAGCCTTTTTTTCATAGGTGATGGTGAGACTGAGACTGAAGGAGCTCACAGTGATGATGACGATGATGTTCGTGAGGACTTTCATCCGATAGAGGAGGAAGAAGAGGTTACAGATCTTAGTGGTCAAGAGCTTTTGATCAAAGCTGAGAAATTTATCGGGAACTTCTATAAGCAGTTGAAGATGCAGAGGGAAGAGTCATGGAAAAGGATTCATGGGATGTATCACAAAGCCTTCTAATAACTAGTAATCAACCTCTAGCTTACTAGCTGCTCTTCTTCTTCTTCTTCTTCTTCTTCTTCTTCTTCTTCTTCTACTAGCTATAACTATATCATATAATGGTTATATGATATATATTATTCTCTATCTTTAGGGCCATATATTGGTTTTAGTTTGGAGTTATATATGATTGACTGGGAAGATTTAGATTTCAGATTTCAGACATTGGTTTTAGATTTCAGACATTGGCTTCTGTACAGGATTAAGTTACTATCATAAATATGCAGGGGTGATGCTAGAATATAATTCCTGTTCTAACAACAAAGGATGCTAGCTAGTTTGTCAACAAAAGCAAAGGGGATATTGGTTTAATATAAAATTTCTTGTATCGAATGACTGTTTCAACTAATTTATGAATATAAGTCATGAATGATGTCCATTTATTATTCTTGGATCCAAAATGCTGTTCTTTAATTCAGAAGCTACAAATTGAAGTTGGTGTTGCCTTATCTGCAATCCAAGAGCAGTTCAAATAAATCTTAGCTTATTTTGAATATCAGAGGCGATTATTGCATTGGCATTATTTCCATTATATATCTGTAAAGGTGGTTTCTGTATCGTGAATTCCAAACATATCCAGCAGTCGTTTAGATGCTAAAAATCTGATTTGGGATTAACTATATTATGCTACCAACTTGCACTCAAAAATGAAGAATAAAGAAAACTGAATTCTCTAGGAAATTAAACTGCTCGTATGTGTCTTTTTTTCCGGTGAAAAATATAACAAATACAAACTAAAACCACGATTTCAGCCGTACGACAGTAAACGATAATAAGCTGATTTTAATGGGAACTAAATATTTAGATAACTGCCTCTCAAGTTGAGTCGCTACTCACCTTGTAACTTTCTTAGAGATTAATAAGAATGATATGATAGTGCACGAGTGACTCAAGCTAGTGAAAAAACAACTTGTTCATCTAATCCGTTATCCAACGTAGTCATTGGATTGTTTACATGCGAGGCTAGGGACATTATGCTAAGTGCTAACCCCTAAAGACATGGCAGAGTCGAAATGAAAACTTCGAGGGCCAAACACAAAATTCTCATCAAATCGAGGGTGCCACATAGTCAATGGTGGCAAACGGCACAGCCAGTCCACTTAATAGGGTTTCAGACCATGCTTGAGTCGGCTCATGATGGTCCACATCTTAACGGATTCGTGCTTGGACCGACTCATTTATACAAATATAATATCTAAGCCGATAACATATCGGAGCGTGCTTGTGCTGGACCCGTTTCTAGTTGAAAATTGTCAATAATTAATATTATAATAGACCAATACAATAACAAATCAAAACTAATTCACACTTTTCATCGATCATTTTTTTCTTTGTCAATAAACTAAAAATGATATATTAATCAAATCATTGTTTATAGTTAATAATATTTTATCAATAACTTCTTGATAGGTCTAATAGAACCAAAATAATAATTATTAGTATTTATAAATTATTATTTACAGTTAAAATGAATTTTAAATTATTTATAAATAAATATAACATTTTCATATTATAAAATATATATATAGAACAATTCAGAGATGGACGTGCGTGAAATTGTAATAGTGCGGACGAGACACACATCGAGTGCGCTATCGACTTTCATTTTTCTATGGGTCTCACACACATCATTTTCTCACTTTCGTTCTTCTGCAAACAAATAACAATATTATCCACTCCTCAGTGATCATCATGACTCTCTCTATTTAGAACCAGAAGAAGAAGACCATCACCGACTGGCGAAAAGAATTCCCGATTACCCATCATGGAGGAAACTATGAAGAACTCATCAATGAAGAACATATCAATGATCGATTGCATTTAGGGCTCAAAGAATTCCCAATTGCCCATATGTTTTTCATCTATTCCATGTCTTTCTTCTTTCTTCCTCATTCTCTTAGATCACTTAATCAAAACTGATATTGATCACAGACCCATCTTCTCTTATGGTATCTCAAATTCTCAAAATGCTATTTTTTCTACCAAATTTTGGTTTCAAAATTGGAATCTCCGAATTTGAAAGCTAAATTTCCAAACAATCAAGAACAACCAATAAGAATCTGAAAAAATGGAATGAGTCCGAGCCCATGATTGATAACACATGGGTGATCTTGTTGTCCCTGACTTCCTTCATTTGCTGGATATCTTCCCCCGAATCCAGAACTTTCGATTGAGAATACATCGAGTATTTTGGGTGAAAGAACAGAAGTGTGAAAGAGATATGAGTGGGACCCATAGAAATATGAAGGTTGATAGCGCGCTCGACGCGTGTCCCGTCTGCACTATTACAATTTCACGCAAATCCACCTCTGAACGGGGCTATATACATAACCGGCAGGACGGTGGGTCTCAATTTATCATGCTCTGGCTGGTGTCATGAACTCATTTTTTAAGTCTGACCTGACCTGACCTACTAGAATAATGTGCTCATACCGTGCAAGGCCATTTAACGTACTCGCGCTTTGCCAGATTGCTTTCAAACGTGCTGTGCTTGTGCTTTACTACCTGTTTGTCACCTTCACACATAGTCACGTTTCCTTTGTTTCAAACAAAATTAATAATAATTGATAATGGGCTTGTTTGTAGGGTGAGTAGATCGTTCGGGGTGTCCATCTTCTTAGCTTCCCCCTAAGGATATAGATCATCCCAAAGTATTCTTGTTCTTGAAAGGTTACTAAAGTATTGCATCGTGTTTCTACCTAACATGCATAAACATATGCATAATATGGTTCTCTTCCTAGGTTATACATTTGACCATGCATAATTACTACCAAGGTTCTAAAACTCGGTCAACTCGACAGAGTACTAGGCGAGTACTTTCTACTCGGCTACTTGCCGAGCCGATTTTCTCCTACTCAGTGCCTCTAACCGACCGGATGAAAATCGGTCAAGTACTCTGTCTAACTCGGTCAACTCAGTTAGTTGGAAAAAAAGCAAACGACGTCTTTTCGTTAAAACATAATTCTCTAACTCTGTCTCTAGCTCTCATCTCTCAGTTTCTCACATTTCGTATCTCTCTGACTCGCACAGCCACACGACCTTGCTCTCTCAGACTCTCACTCAGTCATCTCCTCCCCGCCCTTGTCTCGCCGGCTTGTGTCACAACCCGGTCCTAGAATCAAGTTACGGTCGGTTATTTCTTAGTTTACTTTAATTTTTAACCATTTGTAGTAACCGTTTTACCTTAAGAGGTCACAAAGTTGACTTTTTCGTTAAGTCAAGAATTTGAGAAAACTTTCTTCATGAAAGTTGTAAAGGGCGTTGTTAAGAGTTCGTGGACACGTAGCACGTTCAAATCAGAGTTCGTATGGAAAAGTTATAAAAAATGTAAAGTTACTGTGCGGTAAAATGACTATATATAAGAGTTATCAGGGTGAAAACTCAGATTTTCACCCGACCTTTTCTTTCTCTCTCCCCGAGCCTTCTCTTTCCTCTCGGCCAAAAACCTGCCGGAACTTCCAGCCACCACCGCACCGCCGCCGCACTGGTCCCGAAAGGACGGTCTCTGAGTCTACTTCCATCCTAGGTAAGCCTTTCGATCTATCTGGTCTTGGTTTGAGAGAATTTCCTTGTTGAATGCCGAGTGTACAGTAGAAGTTCTAAATCGAAATTCTCCCTCCTCAAGCCACAAATTAATGAGTTCTTTATATGGATATGATGGGTTTTAGGAGTACTAATCGTCCCTAAAGTTTGGTGGTTCGATTTGGAGTGTGGAGGGAGAATCGAAGATTTGAACTTTGAAGTTTGAAAATTTAGGTTTTTGTATTTTTTATTCGATTAACCTAGTTAGAGGCTGAATTGGCCTTCGAGATGAACTATGAAGTTGTTCGGAATGACGAGAGGAACAAATTGTGAAAATTTGGTGTCGATTTGTGGTGGCTGGAGTTTGGCCGGATTTTTTTGTCGGCGGCCACCGCCGGCGGTGGAGCCGCCACCTTTTGGGCAGTTTTTCTTGCCCATCAAATTGTAAAAATTAAGAGAAGGTTATTTAAGGGTAGTTTTTATTTTTTGGAGATTTACTCGGTATGTTTAGTTTTTTTGAAGAATTGGAATTAGTAATCGGATAATTAAATGGTAACATGTCATTTGAAAATTATCGGCTAGGCGTAGGAGTGTTGTTAAGGGTTTTACGCTAGCGGGGTAATTGAGGCCGACTCCTCACGTTTTTTTCTTGAGGTGGTTAAGGATGAACGTTAAGAGAGGATATTCAATTTTGCTGTCCTTTACTTTAATTGTGAAATTGAGACCTTAATTGTATATTTTGAACAGGACGGGGGGGAGTTCGAGCTGAGCAGTCTTCAGATAGCAGATAGACTTAGCGGCATCTTTGTGAGTGGATTTTTATTTTAAATACATTGCATGCAACAAGGTTTTATTGAGTTTCTCTTTTATTTATGAAAATTTCCTCCATGTTGATTTTATGGTGATTTTGAGAAAATTTGGGATTTATTATTTTTTAAAGATAAGTGAGTCGGGAAAGAGGTTCATACATTTCCCGTGAGTTTTAAATAATTTCCCCGGAATATGATTTTAAATCGTTTTCACCATTTTGGGTTATGGAGGGGGATTATTTTTAAAATGGGAAACTTGGCTCTTAGATTTTAATGATTTTAATTAAAGTCAGGGAACCGGTTTCGGATGCTTGAAAAAGTTTTAAATCCAATGTATTTGGGGAAAAATCATGGGTGTTTTGACTTGGATTTTGATTTATTCACCACGAGGTTTTTAAAGGATTTTCAAGTGCATTATATGTATTGCTAGCTAGCATGGACCCTCTCCGGTTGGAGATGGTACCCTCTTCGGATTGTAGTTTGTCAGACCCTCTTCGGTGGTAGCTGGTCAGAAGGACCATGCCGGATAGAGCCGGTCAGGACCCTCTTCGGTGGTAGCTGGTCAGAAGGACCCTCTCGAATAGAGCAGGTGTGAGACCCCGAAACTTTAATTTAATTTTCCAACACATTGAGGGTTTAATTCCTATTACTTTTCAGTACGTCGTTAATTTCGTCTAACGTTTTCACGTTAAGACAGGTCACCACATGCGTGAAAGTATTTACGGAATATTTTCCGGCACTTCACGTATTTTTCGTACGACTTTTACGTTTGAATTTGACGTTTGGTTATTTTAAATGAATTTTCCGAAAATAGATTTGGTTTTGAAATTATTTTGGAAGTGGGATTAAATCGTGGCCGTTGATTCGATCGACGAATCGTGGCCACTCGTTTACCTTTAAAACCTTATCTCTTTCTCTCTTTTCTCTCCACCTTTCCTTTTCTTCTTTCTCTTTCCTTTTCCTCTCTTTCCATTTCTGCTTTCGCCCGAAACAGAAAGAGAGCTTCTCTCTCTCCTTCCTCTCGAAAGAGCCACCCAGGCACACCGCCCCGGCGCGCGTCGAGCCTCACCGCCGCCCCCATCGGTTTCGCCTCGCCCCGGCGACCTCAACCAGGCCACCTACGACGCCGCCCAGCAACGAGGAGAAACTCGGAGATTACTGTGCAGGGCAGATCGAAGTGAACCAGAGGATTTGAGGAGCTAGGAAGCTCCCAGGCGCCACCAGGAGGAAGGAGGAGGCCAGCGGAGCTCCGCCGGAGGAGAACCGCCGGAGAACAGTGGAGCTTGACTTCAAGGGTATGAATCTCCACCTTTTCTCTCGATTCTTAGCCTGTTGTGTTGTTGGAATAGTGTAGAAGTTGTTTTGCAGGCCTAGGAACTCGGTTTTGCCGGAAAAGCTTTGAAATCCGGCGAAACCAGTCGATCAGAACCGACGTGGTAAAAACTCTGGTTTTTACCGTGTCAGTTTTACTTTTACCATTTACCCAGAGGTAGAGTTACCAATTTGCCCCTGACTGTTTTACTATTTACTTTTACTGTTTTACTATTTACAGTTTTACTTTTACTGTTTACTTTTTACTGTTGACTTTGACCGTTGACTCTTTGACCGTTGACTTTACTGTTGACCGTTGACTTTTACTATTTCAAAGTTGACTTTTAACTTATACCGTAGAGCACCTATTTTACGTTTTCGAACACTACGGTTAAATGTTTTAAAGACTTTTGGTTTACAAACGTGGCAAAACGACGTACGTACTGAATAAGAAATAATCTCGACTTCTCGCTGGTTCGAGAATCGGAGTGATAAACAAGTCAAACCCTAATGTCAGAAAGATAAACAAAGAATGTTTATCAAGTCTTAATCGTAGATAGTAGATCCTCGGATTACTTATACCTGACTATCATTGTTATCTCACCCACAGACTCAGGAGCTCGTCGACGTAGGCTTCAGGAGGACCAGGAGTTGGAGCGCAGCCAGCTGTACCGTCATACCAGGTAGTAGGGGGAGCACGCCCAATGGGTGAGCCGAAACCCTCTTGGGTCGGTGGCTCTTTCACTTTACTTATATCTATAAAAGTACTGTTGCATTGTTTAAGCTTGACCACACGCTTCTTATAGCATTTGGTGTGTGTGTGTGAGTTTGGATCGAAAAGTAGTACCGTCGTCCTGATTTCCGGTGCTTGGCCTGAGAGCGACGGGACCTAGTATCTAGTACTCCTGCGGTGTCGATGACCGTAAACCTCCGGAGGGGCTATGCCCTGTTTATTTTATTTATTTATCCCGCTTACGCTCGCCTCGTACAGAGTAAAGCGTGACGTAAGTGTGTCTTGCTGTTTGTTGGGCGTTAGCTGGAAATTGACGCTCTCGCTACTCTGCGCACTCGGGCGCTTAGGTAGTTGGCCCCGGTTTGCAGTGAAGACAAACCTGGGATTTCGGCCGCTCAGATCCAGAAAGTTCTTTCATGTGTGGTCCCATGTTTTACCGAGCTTTGTGTGCGTGGCTTGCATTTACATTTCCACATGCTCTTTCGTATACTTACGAGTACCTACATATATGAACTAAATGTTTTCTCATGGGTTTTAAACCCCGACTTGGTTGGCTTTGGCCCCATTTGGGTTAGCGAGGACGAGTTGCTCACCTCTACATCTTTTCAGGTCTACAGCACCCATCTCTAGAGGAGCTGGACTAGGAGATCGCGGAGCGTCGACGGTTATCGTGCATTTCTGTTTTCGAGGGCACCCATTCTGGTGTGGACTCCATTTCGTCTGATTTCCGTATTTTGATATTTGATAATCTGTTGGATACTTTGAGACATTATTCGGGCTCGTTATTCTGAGACTTTTTCTTGTACTATTTTCGTCTCGGGTATTTTCCATTATCTTCCGCTTGTATAACATTTGTATGATACTCTGTGTATTTTTCATTTCATATTTGACATCCATATTGTTCATGTGTTGTTTATTTCATTCTTAGCCTTGTGGTTTCGGTCCGGAGGGTTATCAATACGTCAAATGACGTATTGATTACTCGTCTGATCGGGATTACGGCGGTTACCGTCGTGTTCCGGGGCCGAGATTAGTCCCCGGGATGCGACAGCAGGTCAAGGGACCCTCTCTGATAGAGCTGGTCAATAAACCCTCTGGTGGGTTAGAGCTGGTCAGTTGTTTTTCTCGTGGTCTTTATGTAGTACCCCACATCTTTAATTATGGATTTGAGCCAAAGAAATTGTTTTATGTTTTATTTAATCATTTTCTAATGGTTGCGTGCATAAGGAATTTTTAGAAAATCCAAGGGAGAGAATTAAAGAAATTTGTCTTTACTTGTTTGATTTTCGTCCACTCACTCTAATATTTTTCAATGTTTCTCCCATGGGCCCTTCGTTTTAAATGCCTAGATTGCAGTGCTCGATCCGACTAGTTTTCGTGGAGGACAGACATAGTTACCGCCACTTCTCAATCTATCAGTAGGTTCCGAGTTAACCTACTTTGCATTTTTCCCTGCTTCTGCTTTAATTAGTCGCTTTGATACATATCAGGTTATATTTAATCATTCGGTGAACTCCTTGGGATCTAGAACCCATTGTAGGATTTAAATTTGGGACTGATGTAAAATTGTTATGACATTTGGTGTAATTTATTATGAACTATTTAGATGTATATCTTGTGGAGGTTGTTGGTTATGGGAGCAGGGTGGCTCTAGAAGTAGTGGGTGGTTGTTGGTTTTATAGAAGTGTTCTTTTTGGGTTGTTGTTGGTTAAGGGTTGTCCACTTTTCAATGGAGACTATGTCGAAATTTCAGCAAAATCTTCTTTGGGAGGTGTCCCCGCAAGATTTACTCCGGGTTAAAGGGGTTAATTCGGGGTGGGTCATGACAGTTGGTTTCAGAGCATTAGGTTATCCGATTTTTTCGTACTACTATTTGTGCTTAAGAGTATTTAGTATCTATAGAGTGATGGTTCGACCGTGGCGGATCATTAGCATATTATGCATGAGATAATAGATATTCCTTGAGTATTTGTAGTAGTAGTTAATCTAGTGCTATTGTTATGAATTGTGCCAAATGTTTCTTCCTCAGGTAACTATGCGTCGTGGTCGCGGTCGAGTCTGTAGGGAAAATCCTCCCAATCATCCATTGGGAGGGGATGAGGGAGCACCAGCTGATGGTCCATTAGAACAGTTCTTCAGGCGACTCACCACTTTTTCTTCAGATATCACTTATTAGAAGGCTCGCAGGAATGGAGCCCAGGTTTTTTCCCATGCCAATGCGCCGATGGATGCTCTTAGCTGGCTAGAGAGCATGGAGAAAATGTTTGTGCAGGCGGAGTGTCTTGAAGATAAGAAAGTGACCATAGGTGTTCAGTTTCTGGGAATGGAAGCTTGGCATTGGTGGCTTGATTTGGGAAGAGTCTTTGGCAATGGTGTTCAGGGTATGACTTCAGGTCAATTCACAGCTCATTTCAAGGAGCGTTACATCAGCCCAGCCCATATCGACCGAATGAGGTTGGAGTTTCTGAATTTGAAGAAAGATGACAGTATGACTGTGACGGCCTTTGACCAGCACTTAAGGGAGTTAGCTTTCTATGTGCCTGACTTGGTAAAGACAGATGAGGAGAAGATCTATTACTTTGTCAAGGGACTTGGTGGTATGTATATGAGTCAGATGACAGATGTGCCTTACCAGACATTTCAGCAAGCCATGATGTTTGCTATGCATATTAAGGCACATGAGTTAGCAGTTGCCCCCTTACCTGATTTTAGTGGTCCTAGTTGAGCCCCTCCTAGGAGGGGGACATCTACTTATGGTTCTAGATCATATGTTGGCAGTGGTTATAGTAGCCACTCGAGTTCTGGCTCAAGAGTTCGTGGAAAGTTCAAGAGGTTTGGCAGGAGACGCCCTAGGAACCGGTTTGGTGGACGCTCATCTGGACAGTTCAGTGGAGGATCTAGTAGCCAGAGTGGGGCTTCAAGTGGTCAGTCATTCCAGTTGGGGCAGAGTCAGTATCAGTCAGGGGGATGCTATCATTTTTGTCAGCAAGACCACTTTTAAGAGAGAGTGCCATTTCCTGACTCAGAGAGCCACATATACCCCTACTCAGGCCATAGGCCAGTTTCCATCGGGTGCTTCTAGTAGCGGTACTCGCATGTTGGGTCCAGATAGAGATAATGCTCAGCAGAACAGAGGAAACAGAGGACGTCCCATCACTACTCATGCTAGATTGCATGCAATGACTCAGTATGAGGGTCGTACTTCTCCAGAGGTCATCATTGGTACGTTATTAATTTTTGGTCAGTCTGCTTTTACATTGATTGATCCGGGAGCTACGCATTCTTTTATGTCAAGTAGATTTTCGCTCCATGCCAATTTGCCATCTTCACCACTCCCAGGCGAGTGGCGTGTTTCCTTGCCATCTGGGGATACGATGGAGATAAATTGGGTGTGTAGTGGTTGCGAGGTGTTAGTGGATAGCCATGTGTTCGAAACTGACTTAATTCCTTTAGATGTGATAGAGTTTGATGTAATCTTGGGTATGGACTTTTTAGGAGCACATAGGGCCATGGTGGATTGTTTCTAGAAGGAAGTAGTATTTTGAAGTCCGGGAATGCCGGAGGTTACATTTTAGGGAGAAAGAGATGTTCTCCCAAAGTATCTAATTTCAGATGTGGCCGCTAGAAAATTGTTGAATAAAGGTTGTCAAGCCTACCTAACGCATGTGGTGGATACTAGTATGAGAGAAGTAAGTTTGAATAATATTCCTATAGTTAAAGAGTTTCCAGAAGTTTTCCCGGATGAATTGCCTGGTTTGCCACCCGAAAGAGAGATCGATTTACTCCCTGAAACCACACCTATTTCTCAAGCACCGTATAGAATGGCCCCTTACCGAATTGAAAGACTTGAGAACTCAATTGCAGGAGTTGTTGGAAAAGAAATTTATTCCACCTAGCTCATCTCCTTAGGGTGCCCCGGTGTTGTTTGTTATGAAGAAGGATAGTACGTTAAGACTTTGTGTGGATTACAAGAAGCTAAATCAAGTTATTGTGAAGAACAAGTATTCGTTGCCCCGTATTGATGACTTGTTTGATCAATTGAGAGGGGCAACAATCTTTTTGAAGATTGACTTGAGGTCGGGATATCATTTGTTGCGGAATCGAGATAATGACATAGCCAAGACTGCTTTTCGGTCACGTTATGGCCATTATGAGTTTGTGGTGATGGCCTTTGGGCTTACAAATGCACCCGCAGCTTTTATGGGCCTCATGAATAGGGTGTTTAGTCTATATCTTGACCGATTTGTAATCATATTCATAGATGACATTCTGGTTTATTCCAAGAATGCAAAGGAGCATGCAAAACATTTGAGGTTAGTCTTACGGACCTTGAGAGAGGCTCAGTTGTACGCAAAGCTCAGCAAGTGTCAGTTTTGGCTAGATAAAGTGGGATTCTTAAACCACATTATGTCGGCCGAAGGTGTTAGTGTGGACCCCCAAAAGATAGAGGCGGTGATGAGTTGGAGGAGACCCACTAGTGTAAAGGAGATCCGGAGTTTCTTGGGTCTAGCTGGGTACTACCTCCATTTTGTGGATAGTTTATCTAAGATCGCGGCTCATCTTACTAGATTGACGAGGAAATGTGTGAAGTTTGAATGGTGTGAAAACTGTGAGCAGAGTTTTCAAGAACTAAAGAGTCGTTTGGTTAGCGCTCCAATTTTGGCACTACCTGACGATAGTGGAGAGTTTGTGGTCTATAGTGATGCTTCTAGACAAGGATTGGGTGGTGTGTTAATCCAAAATGGGAGAGTTATTGCCTATGCCTCTAGGCAATTCAAGCCACACGAAGAAAATTATCTCACCCATGATCTAGAGCTTGCAGCGATAGTTTTCGCGCTGAATGTATGGAGACACTATCTTTACGGAGCTAAGTGTCAAATTTTCACTGATCACAAGAGCCTTCGTTATGTGTTTACTCAGAGAGATTTAAATCTGAGGCAGAGAAGGTGGATAGAGCTTGCAGATTATGATATTACTATTGAGTATCATCCAGGAAGGGCTAACGTAGTGGCCGATGCATTTAGCCGCAACCCTTCTGTCTCTTTGACTCATTTGAGAGCGGTTTCGGGTTCCGCTTCTCTACGAGTTGCGGGCTACTGGTGTTGAGCTATGGGAGAATGAAGTTAAAGCTTTGGTGGCTAGTTTTCAAGTGAGGTTAGTTTTAATTGATAAAGTGCGGGAGGCATAATATAACGATCAGTCCATAGTACGGTTGATTGAGCAGACACTTGATGAGGCAACGGTCGATTTCTCGGTTAGGAAAGATGGAACATTGATGTTCAAGAACAGACTTTGTGTTCCAAAAAGAAATGAGGAACTTAAGATGGAGATTATGGAGGAAGCTCATAGTTTGACGTATGCAGCACATCCTGGTAGCACTAAAATGTACAGGACGTTAAAGAACCATTATTGGTGACCGAACATGAAGAGAGAAATTACGGTTTTTGTGAGTAGATGCTTGATTTGTCAACAAGTGAAGATTGAGAGGCAGCAGCCTGCTGGCTTGCTACAGCCCTTGCCTATTCTTGTGTGGAAGTGGGATGACATTGCCATGAATTTTGTCTTCAGTTTACCATGTACCCGTATTGAGCATGATGGTATTTAGATGATCGTTGATCGACTACCAGTGAACAAGAAGTATGCATTGGATAGCTAGATTTGCAGATCGGGATCCTAGATTTGCCTCCAGGTTTTGGAGAGCTTTACAAGCAGCATTGGGCACCAGATTGCAATTCAACACAATCTTTCATCCTCAAACCGACGGGCAGTCCAAAAGGACTATCCAGACCGTGGAGGATATGTTGAGGTCGTGTGCTATGCAGTTTGCCGGAAGTTAGGACAAGAACTTGGCATTAATGGAGTTTGCTTACAACAATAGCTATCATTCTACCATTGGTATGTCTCCTTTTGAGGCACTTTATGGATGGCAGTGTCGTACGCCTTTGTGTTGGAATGAAGTTGGTGAAAGAGAGTTGTGTAGTTCTGACTTGATTCATAAAACAAATGAGAAGATCAAGGTTGTTATGGACAAACTAAAAACAACTCAGAGTAGGCAAAAGAGCTATGCAGATAATCGAAGAAGGGATCTTGAGTTTCAAGTAGGTGATTGGGTATTTTTGAAACTATCCCCTTGGAAGGGGGTAGTATATTTTGGCAAGTTGGTGAAGTTTAGCCCAAGGTACATAGGCCCTTACGAGATTATTAAGAGGGTTGGCTCACTTGCTTATTGGTTGGATCTACCCTTCGATTTAACGAAGATACATAATGTCTTTCATGTGTCCATGCTTCGCAAGTATATTACCGATCCATCTCATGTGTTGCAGGAGCAACCGGTTAATTTGAAAAATGATTTGCTTATGAGGAGTTACCGGTGAAGATCCTTGATTGGAAGGAGCAGGTACTCAGGAAAAAAACTATTCCCCTAGTTAAGGTGTTTTGGAGGAGTCACGAGTTAGAGGAAGCTACTTGGGAACCCGAGGCACAGATTAAGCAGCAGTACCCCCATCTCTTTGCTTGATAAGTATTCAATTTTGAGGACGAAATTTTTATATGGGGGGAGAATTGTCACATCCCGGTCCTAGAATCAATTTACGGTCTGTTATTTCTTAGTTTACTTTAATCTTTAACCATTTATAATAACCGTTTTACCGTAAGAGGTCACAAAGTTGACTTTTCGTTAAGTCATGAATTTGGGAAAACTTTATTCATGAAACCCTAAACCCTAGGTAAGCCTTTCGATCTATCTCTCGCCTTGGTTTGAGAGAATTTCCTTGTTGAATGCCAAGTGTACAGTAGAGGTTCTAAATCAAAATTCTCCCTCCTCAAGCCACCAATTGAGGAGTTCTTTATATGAATAGGATGGGTTTTAGGAGCACTAATCGCCTCTAAAGTTTGGTGGTTCGATTTGGAGTGTGGAGGGAGAATTGAAGATTTGAAGTTTGAAAATTTCGGGTTTTTGTATTTTTTGTTCGATTGACCTAGTTAGAGACCGAATTGGCCTTCGAGTTGAACTAGGAAGCTATTCGGAATGATGAGAGGAACAAACTGTGAAAATTTGGTGTCGATTGGCGGTGGCCAGAGCTTGGCTAGTTTTTCCTGTCGGCGGCCGCCACAACCTTTTGGGCTGTTTTTCTTGCCCATTAAATTGTAAAAATTAAGAGAAGACCAATGAAGGACAGTTTTTATTTTTTGGAGATTTACTCGGTACGTTTAGTTTTTTTTGAAGAATTGGAATTAGTAATTGGATAATTAAATGGTAACCGGTTATTTGGACATTACTGACTAGGCGTGAGAGTGTTATTAAGGGTTTTTACGCTAGCGGGGTAATCGACTATCCATGTTTTTTCTAGAGGTGGTTAAGGGTGAACGTTAAAGGAGGATATTTAATTTTGTTGTTCTTTACTTTAATTGAGGAATTGAGACCTTAATTGTATATTTTGAACAGGACGTGGGGGAGCTCGAACTGAGCAGTCTTCAGATAGACGGCAAGCTTAGCGGCATCTTTGTGAGTGGACTTTTATTTTAAATACATTGCATGCAACAAGGTTTTATTGAGTTTCTCTTTTATTTATGAAAATTTCTTCGATGTTGATTTTATGGTGATTTTGGAAAAATTTGGGATTTATTATTTTTTAAAGATAAGTGAGTCGGGAAAGAGATTCATACATTTCCCGTGAGTTTTAAATAATTTTCTCGGAATATGATTTTAAATCGTTTTCACCATTTTGGGTTATGGAGGGGGATTATTTTTAAAATGGGAAACTTGGCTCTTAGATTTTAATGATTTTAAGTAAAGTCAGGGAACCGGTTTCGGATGCTTGGAAAAGTTTTAAATCCAATTTATTTGGGGAAAAATCATGGGTGTTTTGACTTGGATTTTGATTTATTCACCACGAGGTTTTTTAAGGATTTTCAAGTGTATTATATGTATTGCTAGCTAGCATGGACCCTCTCCGGTTGGAGATGGTACCCTCTTCAGATTGTAGTTGGTCAGACCCTCTTCGGTGGTAGCTAGTCAGAAGGACCATGCCGGATAGAGCCGGTCAGGACCCTCTTCGGTGGTAGCTGGTCAGAAGGACCCTCTCGAATAGAGCAGGTCAAGGGACCCTCACCGATAGAGCTGGTCAATAGACCCTCTCGTGGATTAGAGCTGGTCAGTTGTTTTTCTAGTGGTCTTAGTGATAGTACCCCACATCTTTAATTATGGATTTGAGCAAAATGAATTGTTCTATGTTTTATTTAATCGTTTTCTAATGGTTGCGTGGATAAGAAATTTTTGGAAAATCCACGGGAGAGCATTAAAGAAATTTGTCTTTACTTATTCGATTTTTGTCTACTCACGCTAATATTTTTCAATGTTTCTCCCCTGGGCCCTTTGTTTTAAATGCCCAGATTGTAGTGCTCGATTCCACTAGTTTTCGTGGAGGCCAGGCATAGTTACCGTCATTTGTCAATCCATCAGTAGGTTTCGAGTTAACCTACTTTGTATTTTTCCCTGCTTCTGCTTTAATTAGTCGCTCTGATACACATCGAGTTGTATTTAATCATTCGGTGAACTCCTAGGGATCTAGAATCTATTGTAGGATTTAATTTTGGGACTGATGTAAAATTGTTGTGTTAGCACTTGGTGTGATTTATCATGAACTATTTAGATGTGTATCTTGTGGAAGATGTTGGTTATAGGAGCATGGTGGCTCTAGGAATAGTGGGTGGTTGTTGGTTTTATAGAAGTGTTCTCTTTGGGTTGTTGTAGGTTAAGAGTTGTCCACTTTTCAAAGGAGACTATGTTGAAATTTCTGCAGAATCTTCTTTGAGAGGTGGTCCCCGTAAGATTTACTCTGGATTAAAGGGGTTAATCCGGGGTGGGTCTTGACATCTTGCCCTCCCCGCCCTCTTCTCTCGCCCTCATCATTGTTTCTGGTAAGATTTTGGTTTGATTTCAGTGTAAAGTTGGAATTTTTGGCTCTGGTTTTTGGGTTTACTGATTTGGGTCATGGATTTTTTTAAACTGTTGAGTTGTTGGCTTGTTACTGCTTCAGACTGAGATAGGATGATATGAATTGCTGAATGATTTGGGTCATTGATATGTGTTCTTGTTCAGTTGTTCTATTGTATGTGTCACAACAATAACAACATATTGTTGTTGTTCTGTTGAGCTAGCAGTTGATGGCGGGTTTTTAAGCTTGCATCAAATAAACCTTTTTTATCGTTAGTAGCCTAAGACAAGTAGGGTATCGTATAGGACCGGAGATTGAGGGTACCTGGTAAATACGCTTTAGTATAAATCATAACAATTATAAATAAGTATTATAACTTACAAGTTATTACAAAAGTGCTACTGTTCCTAACAAACAGCAGTTAAAAACCTAACCTAAACTACGCAGAAAATTATGAAAATTTACAAAGATATATTAAACATATATATGAACAACTGTACAAAATTTCAAGGTATTCAGAGTTCATTTGGTATGGAAATAAAATAAATGAAAACATAGGACAGAATAGTGACGAAAATCCTAAACTAAAAAGAAAACTAAATCTAAGCTACTATATATATGCGACCAACTTCAGACAAACACACAAACTCAACACAAGAACATATCGATAAATAACAATTCTAGCAACCTAAAATCTTACAAATTCGATTGTTGAACTAAATTACAAGAGAAAACATCTTACACAATTACAAGAGAAAACATCTTACACAACCCAGTAATCTCTCATGTCTTTCTAAACTATCTCTAATACCCGCGCACGCCGCTGACAATATTAAACAAATTCCATGCAATGCAAACACGCTTCACATAACATGAATCAATAAGTTTAAGCACAAATTCGAACATACTAGCATATAAATCCGCACACGCTGCTGACAACTCATATATTAGCATGCATCCTATGATTAATCTCTAAAAATTTTAACTCATATTAACATACGCGGTCCAAATACAAGTCTTGGCACATTTTTATGAAGAACAAATCATAGCAATTTAATTATCGAACAAGCATGATTAAGATAACTAAAATATCATTCAATCAATGAACAGAAACACGACACACATATGAATAAAGAACAAACTAAAAACAGAAAAATGTATTGAAAATAAAGAGATAAAGTCATGAGTTACACTTTTCGTTCTTCAACACGCTCAAAGCACGTCAAGGAAACTATGAAATTACAAGAGGAATTGAAAAGGCTAAACTAGGGTTTATAGAAGAGGTAGAGAGATAGAAAGAACTAGGGATTTTGAGTTGTTGTGTGTCAAGAGGAGGTCTCCAAATTTGTTGGTTTGCTGCCCCTATTTATATGGGACAAGGGTTACACTTTCCTTCTTGAATTAGGTCTTTTTTCCTTAGCAAACTTGGGTTTGATTACCCCTTATGAATTTCCATGAATTCAATGACCAAAAATACTCAGAAAGAGGCCTTCAAAATCCAGCAAAAATCCTTCAAAAAGTCATCCCTCAAAATTAGCCCAAAACCTGACTTCAACATAATCTTGCTGAAAATTTCAGTTTTTCTTTCGACTTTGAGCAATCGTAACTTCATCAATGCTCCACCTTTTTGGACAGTTCTTGGCTCTAAATTTAAGTACTATCTCTTGTCTACAACTTTCGGAAGAAACCTTTCAGAGACGAAGTCGTAGTGATGGTGTAAAAAGGATCGAAAGGTTGATAGTCAGTATGCTTTTCGAATTTCCAGTTTTTGTGTTCAACTTTGAGGACTTGTAACTTACGCTTCCCGACTTCTTTTTGAATGATTCGTGACATGAAAATGAAGCACGAAACCTATACTACATCTTTGAATTGAGCACTATCCAAAAGGATTGCAAGAAACCCCTCTAATTCTTCATTGAAAACAGAAGAAAATAAACTATTTTCAGACTTCAATAATTGCTTCTTCGAGGGTTGTTTCACACATCTTTTCTTCAACTTCTTCTGAGCTCTTTAACCAGTAGAATCATCATTCTTCATGATTTACAACAAACCTCCATGCTTTGCAACAAACCTCTATGAACAAAGCTTTAATTGCCCGATTTTAGCTCTTTTTTCTCATAATCGCTCTCTAAAATACCTAAGAAATAAACTATGTAACACCCCGTCCTGAAATTAACATTTTTACCGGGATTAGGCGAGTTACAGAGAATGGTAACCGCATTGTTAATTTTTCCCCGAATTAATAACGAGATATTCTCGGTTCTGAGGGGAAATTAGAATTTATGTCTCGAAGGATAGATATGTTATTACGAGTTTCCCGGTATGTCCGGAAGATTTTCCGGAGCTTCGAGTTGTTAGTTATGAATTATCCAATTTACGGATGTAACAAATGTTATGTTACGTTACCGTAGAAAAAGGGGACTTTGCGATAAGTCGGGAATTTGAGGAACTTTCCTTCGGAAAAGATGTAGAGGACGTTAGTACGAACTCGTGGGTATGTCCTACGAATTAATCGGAGTTCGTATGTGAAAGTTATGTGGGATAAAGTATCGTTACCGTGCGGTAAAAGTAAATAGCAAAATATCTATTTACTGTTTATGGTAACTTTTTAATAATTCAATCTAGGCCATTAGATCAATCAGAGATTGATCTGGGCCGTTGGTTTTGGATTTAAATATGGGGAAGGGGGTTGACCGAGACGGTTTTTTCTCTTTTCCTTTCTTCTCTCTCCTCGTCTCTCCCTCACCTTCCCTCCCTCTGCTCTCTTCTCGGCGAGGCCTCACCGCCGCGAGTGGTGCCTCACCGCCACCACCAGCAGCCTCACCTCATCCCAGTTAGGCTGCTCAGGCCCTCAGCTGCTCCGAGACGCCACATCAAGGCCTAGCCAAGGAGGGAAAGAAGCGACTGTGGTGGGATCGGGTTTTTCCATATCTCACCTCGATGCGAGCGTGGCAGGCGTTACCAGCTTCGCCTCAGCATGGCGAACCTCCCCTGGTGCTTCATTGTCCTGGAGGAGCGGCGGTGAGAGAGAATCGAGGAGTTAGAGGAGCTGCCTCCTCCCGGCAGTGGTCCTATCGAGAGGTAGTCCCGTTCCCCCCGATTTTCTTGTTCTCCTTTCGTTTGTGGTTGAGATATTGTGGATGTTGGTTGTAATGGGAGAAAGGATGGCTTGAATTAGGAGAAAATCCGGCAACAGACCGGCCGGAGTGGTTATGGGTAAATTCCCAGATTTTACTGCGGTAGATCTAAAATTTTACTGTTTTACCGTGGATGAGGAAGTCAGAATTACCCTTGACAGATTTGTGTATTTACAGGGGCTGCCACTAAGGTTAAGGTTCTAAAATGCCCCTGGTACTCAGTTTAATTACAAACTGCCATTAAGGCTATAATGACAGAACTGCCCCTGGCAGTTTAGGGTAATTACAGGGGTGCCATCGTGGTTAAATCCCAGTAATACCCTTGGTAGATTAAGGTTGTTACCGGACTGCCACTAGAGCTGGAATTCCAATACTACCCCTAGTTGTTTTGTATATTTACAGGGGCTACACTAAGGCTGAAATTCCTAAAAGGCCCCTAGTAGTTCAGAGTAATTACGAAACTGCCATTAAGGCCAGTTTGTCCATGTTGTCCCTGATAGTTTTGGGCTAATTACAGGAATGCCATTGAGATGGTAATTCCATAAATACCCCTGGTAATTATAGTTATTTTCAGGGATGCCAAGTAGGAGGAAATATCTTAAATGCATGTGGTTTGGTTTATTTACGTGGATGCCACTATGTTTTATGTTTATAGTTATGTGTGATGGTGGTTTGTAATCGTGTGATTGCTTTTATTATCTGTCTTGCCGGGTATGGATGCTATTGTTATGAATGGTAGAATGTTCGGTTTAATTCCGAGGATTTTAGTTGGTCGGTGGATGCCTCGTTTGAGAGGTTAACTCAGGATATACGTAGGTGTATGCTATCCACATTTAGAAAGCAACCGATAATTAGAATAGCGGGATTCGCCCGGTTAGGGTGTTAGTTAATACAAGAGCTACGTGTGGCTTGATCCCTGAGGACAGGGTACGTAGGCAGCCTGACCAGGATTCAGGTGCAGTCACAAATACTATTAGAACCCCTAGGTTCTTTAATTGGCACATTTGAGATTCATATGTGGGAAACAGGATAATCTCCGGTTTGAGGTTTATTCCGGCACCGTTTGGACGGTTTGAATTGGGTTATGAAGAAAAGGGTTATCCTGGCTCAAGGGGGATTTCAAGTAAATCTCTCTTGTGTTGGGTCCCGCACGTCTTAACCCAGGGTTAGAGAGGTAATCTTGGGTTGGGGCGTGACAAACTATGTTAAATTGACATTATTAAGAAATAAACTAAGCAAAAGTTTAAGGTTTCAACTATATATTCGTCACATAAAATGCTCATATCAGAAGTGACTCAGTGAACATATTGTTCGGTTATTCTGTTGATATATCACAACTCTAGGTAATAGCAACATATGTATTCTTTTTCTGAGGAAGATTTTATATCGGATGATGAAGAGGAAATAGATGATATGAGTTTTCAATTTGAGTCGGATTCGGAGGGAGTACTAGATGGATATGTAGAAGAAGAATTTGAGGCATAGTTACAAATGATATGTTTGAGATTGTTTGCAAGAATTGAATTTGATATTTAATTTTATTACTTAGAATTCATTGAGTTATTGTAATGGTTTGTTTTACTATAATTTTAGACATTATTATCTCTTGAATATTGTAATGTTTTATTGACTATTTTTATTATTTTAGATATTATATATTTAATTATATGTTTTAAAAATAATAAATAAATCTAAAAATTAAAAACCGAATACCCCAAGTACTCCTCTACCTGCTACTCCTAGACCGCCCAACTAACGAGTTTTAGAAAGTTGATTACTACACGTTATGTAGATGACATAATTAAGTATGAAGATGTATTATTATTGTAAGGATATGTACAGATTAGATAGGAATGAAATGTATGTTCATGTCTGTGGCATATGGGAAACCTATAGAAAATTATACTTGCTGAGTTGCTGTTTCTTTCAACAAAATTTACACAAGAACAAGAAGTTATATTCCTCGAAAATGCCATGCATATATAGGATTTTATGGAAAGATTTTTATGGGTGGTTTCTTTGTCAATCTGTATACAGCCGGTACGTATGGCAAGTCGGCACTCGGGAGCACTGAAATTCTTATGTATTGAGCAATTAATCATGACTTGATTTCAGTTTGGAAGCTTCTAAAACACACGATAAGGATGGTTGAAAACCAAATATCTAACTTAGAAAAATGAAATTTTGCTAGAGAGTTCTGCTATAAGATGTACGTGTATAGTCCGGGCTGCTCAGGTGCGGTATACGTGTGCAGGATGAAACAGGACGAAACGGTGATAACCGTTCGATCTTTAATGAATTGATCAAACGGACATGATCAAACAGACTCAAACGAACATGATCAATTCATTAAAGATCGGACGGCTGTCGATGTTTCGTTTCGCACACGTATCCGACACCTGAACAAACCTGATTGCCATGGCTAGTCAGGTGCTGGATACGCGTGCGGGACGAATAGACAGACGCTTTTGTGAATAGTAAGGTAATGGGGGTAACTGTGTGGGTTACAAAATGATGAGGATGACCAAGTTGAAGATCTTGGTCATGCCGCAGTCGACCAAACAGTTAACCATCATAATAAATTGGGGGATTAATTACAAAAGATCACCCGAATTATGATGTTATTTTTCATTTTCATACCTAACTATCAAAAACTTGCATTTGCATACTCTAAGTTTCATTCTGTTAACATTTTAATACCTGACCACTAACACCGTTAAAATTTGATAAAACTCAAAGGCGTTTATGTCAATTCCCAATATGTTTATAATTGATGAAATAAAAAATTATACATTAAAAAATTTATTAAAATTAAATATTTTTCATTGCTATTGTTCAAACTCGAGAACACCATTTCTTCACCCAAATCAATGGGTTATTGTGATCACGGAATAAATATCCACCATATCCTTGATATTTTCTCGAATTTTCGGTTTTTACAAGCATTCATATTAATTTTTATATTTTTCTGAAATTTTATATTAATTCTATTTGTGGCCAAATATACCAATTTTATATAAAATTTCCATGGATATTCAATTTTTTCGGGAAATATACATCAAGATTTTTTTTGAACCACCTATATTTTCATGATTGTTGATATTTTATTCCTTGATTGATTGTGATTGATTATTCTTATTAACTTCAATTTATCTAATCATAATGAATTCAACTGTAATGTTTTAATTTATTTTATTTTTCTTAATATGTAAGTCCAAATATATATATTTATATATATATATATATATATAAATACAAATACATGAGTTCTACTAACTTTTATCACTATATTGTTACAAAAACTATATATTTAATTTTGCATTTTTTGAATATTTTTGCTAAAGTAAATTATTCTAATTGAATTTGATAACCTAAAAAAATAAAATATTTTTTAAAAGTAAATGTAAGAATGATACATTTGATGAAATGAAGAAAATGCCCTTAAAATTTAACGATGTTAGTGGTTAAGGTGTCAAAATGTTAACTGAATGAAATTTAGGGTATGAAAATACTAGTTTTTGATAGTTATATATGATAATGAAAATAACATCATAATTCCGATGATGTTTTGTAATTAATCCTAAATTGGGTTTTGTTTCTTTAGCATGAAAGTTTGTGAAGGTTTTAGTAGCCGTTGTAAAAGTTTGTTCACTGACATGAGTTTATGTTCACGTCTTGCATGATGAATACTTCATCCACATATACATAGTTAGACTTGTTTAAAACTCTCCTTCAACTGATATAAGAAGCAGAAAGGAGAAGATAGGGTAAAAAATTCAATACCTCTCAGTTTGTAATCTTTTCAGCATCAATAAAACCTTTCTCAATTCATAGAAACTCTTTGTCTAAATTCCCTCTAGCATATGTTCATCTCCTCTTAGACATTAAATCACCTTCTCTTCGACGTGATTATTGTTCAATCAAGGCTCGGATAAATTGGCATCCCCGCATTTTCCTGATCGGGTTTCAGAAAAGTTGGATTACAAGTTGCTTTTGGAGCTTGGTGTGCAACCGGTTACTAAATTAGTGCAGCCTCCCCGCCTTGTTTTCTGGGTTCCTCCAATACGTCCTTGGATAAAATTAAATATTGATCGATAATCTAGCTAAGGGCGGTTTAGGTCTAACTGCTTGTGGTGGTATTTTCAGGGGACAATGTGGTTCTTATATTGGAGGTTATTATTGCAAGTTGGGTACTGGTAATACTTTTTATTCGGAGCTTATAAGTGTTATCATTAGAATTGAATTTGCATATCTACATGTATGACATTACTTATGGTTGGAGAGTGATTCTACGAGTGTTGTAAATTGTGTCAAGTCCTCCACATTTGTTCCAACTTGGCATATGTGTATATGTTGGCATAGTCTAGCCCGTCTTCGATTAATGCATTTCCACTGCTCTCATATTTTTAGGGAGGATAATACGGATGCTGATGGTTTCGCCAACTTGGGTTTGGCTTACTCATCTCATACTTGGTTTATTCAGCCCCCGATAGATATTCACCGTTCTTGTCGCATGATTCTTCAAGTGCTTTATATATTCGCCACGATTGATGGTGTCATGGTACAAGTTGCTCCAAGTTTTGGATATTAAGACAATGTCATTCTGCTTGCTTAACAAGTTGTTTTGGTTTGTTTATGGAATGGTTTTGATCTAGTTTCCCATTCTTCACCTCATGTATTTTCTTTTTTATTATTAAAAAAAATTCTGATAAAGGACATGCGATGGGTTTTGTAACAGTCCCTTTCAGCGTAGAGTGGGTGCTTTGTCACCTCACAAATTGCTATAGAGATGCTGATATCACCTCATCCTTGTCAGGATAATTTAAGAAAGAAAAAAGTTCATATCTTGTCACTGAAGATGTTTATATGCAATTGCCACCTGGATTTGGCCGAAAGGGGGAGAATGTTGTATGTAAGTTGCATAAAAGCTTGTATGGATTGAAGCAAACATCTCGGTAATGGTTTATTAGACTATCCCTAGCTCTCAAATCTGCGGGTTTTCATCAATCATGGAGTGATTACTCATTATTCGTCCGAAATCAAGATGGCAAGTTAACATTGTTACTAGTATATGTGGAAGATGTTATTCTTGCAGGAAATAGTATGGAAGACATCACAAGTACAAAGAAGTTTCTCTCAAGCAAGTTCAAGTTGAAAGATCTAAGAAAACTCAAATACTTCCTAGGAATTGAAGTGGCTAGGTCTCGGCATGGCATAGCTTTATGCCAAAGGAAGTAGGCACTTGAGATACTTGAAGACACAAGTTTCTTAGCATCTAGATCTTTTCGTTTTTCAGTTGATCATAATCTTGTTCTGACACAATCAGGAGGAAGTTTATTGAGATACCCTTCACAGTACAGGAGACTTGTTGGACGTATGATCTACTTAAAAATCACAAGACCTGACTTGGCATATGTAGTTCACATTTTTGAGTCAGTTCATGGACAAGCCTCGACAACCACACTTGGATGCTGCACACCAAGTTCTTCGGTATATCAAAGGAACACCAGGTCAGGAAATCTTGTTGCCTTCAACTGGAAAGCTCGAACTAACAGGTTTTTGTGATGCTGACTGGACTAAATGTAAAGACACAAGAAGATCAATTACAGGTTATTGTGTAATGCTTGGGAACGCACCAATTTCATGGAGAGCAAAGAAACAAACTACAGTTTTCACGATCTAGTGCAGAAGTATAATACAGATCGATGACTACCACAGTTTGTGAAATTACATGGTTGAGAAATGTTTTGCGAGACTTGAATGAGAAGCAGTTTCGGCCAACAAAGTTGTTTTGTGACAACCAAACAACTCTTCATATTGCATCTAATCAAGTCTTTCATGAGCGTACGAAACATATAGAGATAGATTGTCATGTAGTACTAGAAAAGATGCAGCACGGAATCATTCAAACTACTCATATAAGAACGAAGGAACAGCCGGCGGATTTGTTTACCAAACCAGTAAGTTCAGCACAATTTTAAATATTACTTGGCAAGTTGAATGTGAACAACATACATTCCAACTTGAAGGGGAGTGTTGAAGATAATATTCAAGTAAAAGAAGAGAGGATCTAATCTATTGAAATATGTAGCTATTATGTAGCTGGTGAAAATCTGATATCTAGTTATTATGTAGCTGATGAGATTTCTTTCCTAACTTATATAGGAATCTTGAATAATCATTGATTACTAGGGATAGATTTTCTTCTTGATCTTGTAGAAAGCCCTAATAATCTAAGGTTATATCAATATATAAGTTGTATCATGACTTCTGTATAATTATCAAATAAAACTCTTTTCTATCAACATGAACCGGGGTTTAAGGTTTAGATGATTACTTTCCTTTTGTATACAAACCTGAGAGCAGAGTGGGGCAAGTATTTGTACATATAGTAAAGCACAACTGGAGACTTGATTCACAATAATTTGGCCTCGTGGATTGTTAAGTAAACTGAACAATTCAAAGAGTTAATACGTGAGTTTTGGAAGGGTGACTGATTTCTTCTAAAAACAAACCGACTTCCAGAAACGTCATACATGGGCAAAGCAAGCCTTACAAGCCCAAGTTACAGAAGCAACGTTTTGTAATTACAGTGATAGAAATTGCCGATGGGGGCCAATTAGCATTTAGCTAGATAAGGACCTATGCAGCCCTCTCTGGCACATAAGCACCAGAAGGCACTCCGAAATCAAGCTTGTTAATTTGCGCTATTGATTCATCATCATATGATCAAACCCTGCCCCAGCCTGAAGCCCAGGAACCCGACTAACTCCAACATTGTGAAGCAACTGCTGAAGCCATCTCCTTGTAGATTGATCTTCCTGAAATCAGTCGAACCACTCGGTCAAAAAATCTGCCCAAGTAAACCAGTAGATATAGACAGCAAAGAGTTGCATGCAACTGAAGACAGTACAGTTTAACGTTGTCCATCTAACAGAAACAGAAAAAGGACCAGAGCAATCAAACTGAGTTAAAGACCATATAAAGTTTATGGTCAGTGTTTAGTAGGCATATAAACAAGTGTCAAAAAGTCAAAAACTTCAAAACTGAAAACCAAGTGGGATATCGTCCTACATATCACAGAATACATTTGGTCCATGAAACATAAATAGAAAATAGACCCTTATTTTAAACTGATACTTAAACACACAAATAAGGGTCATTGGCATGTAGCCATTTCACAAACACCTGGAAAAAAACAATCATGCTGAACATATAGCCGAATATGCACAAAAAACATGTTTTATTCAGATCCAGTTGTTAAATATAAGAATCTGGCTTGGGAAATGCATATACCATACTACCAAAGAAGATGTGCAAACCAACAAGTCTCATCTGAATATGAAGCAGGCTAATTTTATTAACCTAAGTTTAAGAATTAAATTAACAGAATATGTATGGAAGAAGTGCTTACACGAAGGCAAACACTGAAGGTAGCATCTCTTAACATATCAGGAAGACAACTTCTTAAAGCATCACATGCTCTGCATGATAACAATCCGTGAAAAACTTATTAAGATCACTAACAAGTGAGACTCCAAGAAAAAAAGTAAAAGTTTTTCAATAAAGCAACCTTGGGTTTTCGGATAATCGAAGGTAACAGCGGATAATATGTTTCAATAAACGCGATGAATGTTGTTCAGCAAGTGATGCAACCATATTCCCCAACACTCGACCTACTGCAAAAAACCGCTCTGCTGTAGTGCAAATATAATCCAAGCCCACATCATCCAACACAATCTTTTGAACAATAAACGTGGCAACCTGCCCGAAGAAGATTATTTGTCAGTAATTTACGTGTCTTATTACAGAAAAGAGGCAATGCAACAGCCCAGCATACATTAAGCTGTAGATCTCAATTTACAGCAGGAGTGAAAAGCTAAAAGATAGAAGAGCATGCTCAACTGTTTTTGACAGCTCACTGCCCATTTCCATAGTGCGCAAGCACAGGGGTATTATTTCCGTAGAGAGGAGGAAGCTGATCACTTCTGTGTCATCAACCTGGAAAAGAAAAGGAAGGAGCCATCATCATTTCCTTTCTAGCGAAATAGAATATAGACTCAAGAATAAGTTTCTACTACAAAGTGATCTAAGTACCAGGAACACTATTCTCCTTTTCACGTATCAGACATGCATGTGTAACAAAGAGTGAGAGTTGGAGCGGCATCATAGCACCATAACGGTGTATCGAGAAAGAGACTCTTATAAGCAGATATGTGATCAAAGAAACTGAACCACTACAGAATCAAATATGTTCTTACTTCGGTTTTAACACTCACTAGGAACTGCCGCAAGAACTCGAAAGCAATTCAGATTAGGTTGCTTCACTATAGCAAATGTGTGGTACTCATAACTTTTTAACATCTGATGGATATAGTAAAGAAAACCATCCCTTAAAACTTTAAAACCTAAACAAATATATGAAACAGGTCTTTCTTTCCTCCAATTGATTAGATTACAAACTAAAATAGATTCATTCTTAGATCTACTAATGCAAGCAAAAAACACCAGAAGATCACCTACACAAGGCATGCATCAGGTTATTCTGATTGGATTAATACTAAATACAAGTCGTGCTTTCTGTGCCATTCAGCCTATTGAAAGTACACATCTACACTAGCTCGTCATTTAACGACATTGGATGCACCATATATCAAATTATCCAAGAAAAACACAAATATATGTTCAGTTCAGCCAATAATAACAGCATACCTTCACCAAGGCACCAATGACACCTAAGCTGGTGAGCCTCAAGTACTCGAAAGGTCTTGACTTGCTTGTTGTATTAAGAAAAGGGTACAAATATAATGGTATGTGAGCTGCAAAAGAAAGATCACATCTAAGAAAAAATTATCCTTTCAATGAATACTTATAGACCACGACAGAATAAGTAGCTTCAGTGAGCTGTTTGTAGTTGGAAAGAAATTTGAGTCCTTTGGATGTACAGAGGATGAAGGTTATTTACCATTCAGGAAATACATCCTCGTGTCTGGGTGTGAAGCAACACACTACAGTAAGATGAAAAATATGAATGAAGCAAAAAAAGTATACAATGAATAAAATATCCATCAAGTGGAAGATAACTGGTACTTCATGATACAAGCGCACAAATAATGAGATGTATCAATTGAAGAGGTGACAGCAGTGGACCTGAAGAAGAGCAAGTGCATTGCAAACACGATTTGATTGGGCAGGAGTTAGATTTGGTGGGGATAGAACCGGGTATATTGAAACTATTTCCTGTACATACAGAGATATCCAGAGTGAGAGCTCATCATCAAGGAACAACACACGAGTCCTTAATACTGAAATTTAAGCAGGAAAAATGTCATAATGTCAGCATACTGGATAAACAATTTGTGAAACAATTAAATTGCAACACACATAGCCGAAGTGCTACCCAACATACCTGCAACAGAGCAGAAACAGTACCGAAAGAATTCCATAACAATGGAGCCAAATCATGAAACAGTTCTCTCTTCTGAAAGTTGAAATCCAAATTGGAAAAAAAGTTAATTAGGGATACCTGTACAGAGTATCCATATGACAATCAAATTGAAACCAATAACAGACACAATTCTCCATGCAGCACAAAAAGAATTAAAAGTAGATAAAGAAAGACTCCTTAGCTCCTATATGAAGTAATCGTAGTAAATATTTTCATTTCCCCCTTAAAAGATATAACAAGTCAAGAAAAACTGGGCCAAATCTGTCTGTTCCACAACAGTGTGACTGATAACATGTCAGTTCCTAATGTATGGCTCTACTTCACATTTGAGGCAATCCCTTATCAGACCCGGGGAAGCAATTTCAATAAACGTGCTACAGAGGCAGTGCAAAAAACAGTGAGGATATAGCCTCCCTCAGGCTGTAAATTCTTTCAAAAGAGTTCACACAACATGATGTTTGTCTTTAAAGTCACTTGATGAGACAACACTTTTGTGTACTCATATGTTCTTTTTGAAATTAAAAAGTTGAACAAACCCTTCCCTCCCAATACAAACTCCCTCCACAGAGGTGCCACCTCCCACCCTTTACCCTTAAACCCGCAGTTCAATACCACCTCGAAACTTCTGTCTTTCACTTCTGTGTTTCAGTTCAAAGAGGAACAGCATCCTAACCAACACTCCAAGCTTCTAAGTAGTGGCGACCTGTAAATTTCCTCAATGTTCCTCTCTGTTATCTATTTACACATTTTCTTAACCTAAACACAATACAGCTTCCAGCTTTCCACTTTTACACTGACTATATTTGAAGTTCTTCTTCACAAAATATCACATAAGCTAGTCAATTAACACAATACAAGGATCAAAACCCTAATTACGACTCAGTAGAATCCAAATTACTCCCAAAACTCCAAATTTACACTGTAATAAACCCTCAAAGCTCAAAACCCTAACCAAATGAAAAACCCTAACTTGAGTGTGGACAGAGGAATCGTACCTTGGAGAGTTCGAGGAGAGCATTTTCACGAAGCTCAGGGTTGCTGAGATCCAGAACCAAGTGCTCGGCTGAGGCCATTTCTGGGTCGGGTTGGGCTCCGGCGGCGGCGCTAGGTTTAGAACCGATCGGGCCTCCAAGCGGCTCGTACATGCAGAGAGAGACTAGGGCGGACTCGCCATTTTCAGAATTTGAAGAGAGCAATCTTCTTGGTTGTGAGAGCTTTACCAGTTTGCTTCTGTTACTCTTTTTCTGAGAGAGAGAGAGAGAGAGAGAGACGATGAATAGGAGTGCGTGGAGAGCCACGTATTTAAAGTGCGCGTGGCAGAGGCTGGGTTATGACAATCGATTCCCCTAGAAAATGGTCTCACCGTAATAGTATTGTCCACCGTTAAGAGATTCAGTAGGTCTGAACATGGTCGGATTTTAAATTTTAGGACTTAAATTTAGGTTAGAACTAAGGCTTGAATATGTAAATTATATCTTGTTCTAGCGGCCTATTTCGTTAGAACTAATAGGGTCAGGTAGGGTCGTCTCTTTAAATAGGGTTAAACAGGGCTGAGATGGGTTTGTTATTTTTTTCTCACAATTTAGCTTTAGAATTATATGTAATGAACCTTATTTTTTGTGTTATATTTAACATGCATGCATACACATTATACTTAATTTAAGACATTTATCTATAAACTAAGTGGTTATACTAATATATCTCACGAACTAATGCTCTAAATCATCAAAATACAATCGTTAATCAACAAAACAAAATGAAATCAAATGAACAAAGCTAGCAAATCAACTACAAAAAAGAAGATTGGTTGTATTGTATCTAAAAAATAAGAAACATATTAAAACAATACAAAAAAATAAGAAATTATTAGGGCCTAAAGGGATGCCTTTTAGAGTCGGGCCAGGTTCGGCTCATTAGGGTAGGATCGTAGGGTAGGGTCGGGTTTCATTTGCTCAACTCTAACCCTACCCTACTCGAGAAGGGCTAGGGCCGGCCCGCCCGCCCTAATGGAAAACTGAGTAAGGCTTCGGCATTAGAGGGTAGGGCGGGTTTTAGGACGGACTAGGGTCGAAGGGCTAAATGATGAGGCCTAGTCTGTTGGATGTAAATCCAATGATTGGAACAAAACAACTCAATTTAAAAATAATTATCCACACCGTTAGATTTACATCCAATAGTGACTGATCATGAATCTCTTGATCAATAACTGACCAGGTGAACACTACTGTTGATGATAAAGTGCGTGGACGCCTCACTCAAAGCGATTGGTTTTGAAAAAATACTGCAATTTTTGAGGACTGGTGGTGTAGAGCATTGACCTTTACAAAAATTATGATCCAAACAACATCTGATCTTTTAGAAGAGTGGAATTTTGGTGTCTCACGTTTTAAAAACTTCAAAACCATATCTCACGTTCTTACCTCAACAGAAGAAATGTATCTGGAACCATTAGTTCCATTAAAAAACTAACGACATACACATTTTGTAGAGTATTTTTGTCAATTTTCATTTCTTTCATTAACCTTTTTTCACTTTTCGTTTTTCATCATTTTCATATATTTTTCATTTTTCATTCTCTCCTCCTCCAGCAGCACATCTCTCTTCACATTTTCTCTGGCGGCGACACTTCTCCCTTTCTTTTTTCTCTTATGGAGATGAATATGACAATCATTTTTCTTTCTTTTTCTATTTACTAAGTCATATTCAATCTTATTTTATTTTGTGAATTATTGTTCTTAATTTTAAAGAAATGGAGTTTTAGAGATGAAAATTGAATAAACAGATATTTTTTTGTTTTAGTATTTGAAGATAAAAAGAAGAACAAAGTTCATAAAAAAATAAAGTGTAAATTAGTTTTTCTCTAAAAGGTCGAAAACTCACGACTAGAACAACTACTTTAGTCAACGAAATTTTTTTGTCTGCTAAACCCTAAATTACGTCGGCTAAAGTCTTAGCCGACGAAACGTCGTCGACTAAGAAGTCGTTAGGAAAAAGCCGTCCGCCAAAACTTTAGCTGACAAAATTACTGTTCATCGTCGGCTAAAATCATTTATTTAGCCGACAAAGAAATTTTTCGTCGCTTAAAATCTAGACTTTAGCCGACGGATTTTTGGACCTTAGCCGATGAAATTTAATTAAAATTCGTCGGCTATAGTTATTTATTTAGCCGACAAAGAAATTTTTCGTCGCTTAAAATCTGGACTTTAGCCGACGAATTTTTGGACCTTAGCCGATAAATTTTATTAAAATTCGTCGGCTATTGTTATTTATTTTATTCATTTATTTAACTTTAGCTGACGAATTTTTATAAAATTCATCGGCTATAGTTATTTATTTTATTTTTTTATTTATTTTGTTAACTTTAGCCAACGAACTTTAATAAAATTCGTCGGTTATAGTTATTTATTTTATTTTTTATTTTTTTATTTATTTAACTTTAGCCAACGAATGTTTATAAATTTCGTCGGCTATAGTTAGTTATTTTATTTTTTTTATTTCTTCTATTTTTGATTAATTTTTTTTCTTCTTTTTCATTTTTACACCAGTGGTGAAGAAGAAGAAGAAGAAGAAGAAGAGGAGACTAAGAGGAGGGGGAGGAGGAGAGAGGAGGAGGAGGAGAAGGCTAGGAGAGGGAGAGAAGGAGAGGAGAAGAAGGAGAAGGAAAAGGAAGGAGGAGGATGAGGAGTTGTTGCCGCCGGAGGAGGAAAATGAGGAGTTGTAGGAGGAGGAGGAGGAGAAAGGAAGATGAAGAGGAGGAGAAGGAGGAGAAAAATGAAAAATATAGAAAAAATTCAAAATTTTCGACGGGGTTTTGAAAATTTTGAAATTTAGCCGATGAAATACCCTAATTTCGTCGGCTAAAGTTCAAAATTTTAGTCAAAAAAGTTTAAAATCTCCACCAAAAATTTTGAATTTTTAATTAACTTTAGCCGATGAATTTTAATAAATTTCGTCAGCTATAGTTATTTATTTATTTATTTAACTTTAGCCGACAAATTACCCTAATTTTGTGCGGCTATAGTTATTTATTTATTTAACCTTAGCTGACAAATTACCCTAATTTAATCGGCTATAATTATATAATTTGTCGGCTAAACCCTAAACCCTCAACGTAATTTTCTTTTCTTTCTCCCTAGAGTAGCTCTATCTCCTGTGGTTATTTTTATAAAATTTTTATATCACTGGTTGCGTCTCATCGATTTGAAACTATTTTCAGTTGAAGGTCCGGGTAAAATATGTAATTTAGAATGTCCAATGACCGTTTCAGTGCGTTAAGGGTTTGACTTACAGGATTGACCGTAAGGATCGAGCCATTAACGTTGTCGGATCAAGTTGAATTTTTTCCTATAGACATATTTCGACATAATGATCATATCAGACGGTCGGATTTTTTTTCTCAACTTTGATCATCGGAATCACAATTTGTCTACTAATGTTGTATAACTTGTTTACTAAGCTTTAAGTAAATGTTCCGTGTCAAAAACAAACTCTATATAGAAACTTCAAACGCAAAAAAGTCGTGAAATAAGATATGATCGGAATGGTGAAATACGTCTACAATTTAAAAATCACGTAATTTCGGTAAAATCTCAGTATCGATAGTTGCGGTCAATACAATTTAGGGGTTTGACTTACGAGATTGACCATTTGGATGAAGTCCTTAAATTTATCGGATTAAGTTAAATTTTTTACCATAGACATATTTCAACATATTGACGATATCTAATGTCGTATTTTTGTTTGTGAATTTTGATGACTGGAATCACAACATGCCTACTATTTACCATTATTTATCCATATGAGGAGCTCTATCATCGAGGGGTAAATGTCACAAAATTTTTAGATGAGCAGTTGCGTCTCATCATGGTGATAGTTTGTTGTTGTTTCCGGGTGACTCGTGGTCCCTTTGGCGGGTGGCACGGCTCCAGAAATAGCGGACTTCCCTGTACTCCGAGTTTTCCTGTGCAAAGAACAAACACGTCAAAGAGGCGTCCCCGGGTTTACCGAGGGAAGCCACTCCGATGCTTAAGTTAGACACTGTCAATTAAGCATAAAACTCAGGAATAGTCAAGAAGTTTCATCGTACCTTTAAGGGGAGGCATGTGCCGGTATTTACAGTAGCATTGAAGGCAGCATTCCTGTCCCTTTCCAATGTGGGAGTAGTTTCCCTTGCTTTACTTAGTTTTATGGCGAATTGGGCCCAAACAAAGGGCCCAGAGTGGCTTCACATTTAATTGTAACCCGGTAAAGGTGAAATATTAGGTTCCACCTATAAACAAGTCCCCCAAGTCCTCAGTCAAGGGGTACGCTTGGGTGGGGACTTAAAATCGTTTCTTTACCGGGTTACAAAGGTAGCAACCAAACCCGGGGTACCCAGTCCCCCAAGTCCGTACGCAAGCGTAACCCGCAGACATTCTTTACATTGAGAATTCAAAACGACGTCTCCGGGTTGTAGTGGGGGGAAACTGAAAAATTTTTCAGTTTTGTGAAGCGGCATGCGTGACACATGTCGTTTCCCTCGAGAAACTGAAACGTCCCCTCAGTGCACGCCTCTAACTGTATAAATAGGGGTTGAAGGTGACAGTTTTGTCTCACCTCCAAACCCGATAACTTTTTCGTGCTTTTTGCTGTCGCTTTCTTTTGTCGCTGTTTCTTTTGATTCTCAATCTCAAATCGATCTCAAAAACCCCTTCAAACACTCAAAATTAAGGTATTGTGTCTTCTTGCCTCCTTTTTGATCGTTTTGGGACGATTTGTGTACTGTTTCTGGGTTCCCAGGAAGGTTTTTTGGGTTTCTGCGTTTCTGTGAGAATTTAGCTTTGTGGCGCCGGGTTTCCAGGGTTTTGTTGACGTCCCCGTGTTTTCTTGTTTTGCAGATGGCCAACGAAGCAATGGACACTCACGTCCCCGAGTTTGCCTCTGTAACCTTCACCGATGGGACCGCTCTCGACCCTCCCGGGTACTCACTGACAGCGGAGGAGATCGTGGAACTAAGGAGCAACTGGAAAATCCCCGAGTCCGTTGAAATACGGCCCTTAGAACCCGAGGACCTGTTCTTCGCTCCCGGGGATGGGTGGACGCTGTGCCACGAGTATCAGCTACGCTGCGGCCTTTCACTCCCGCTAAAGGTAGAGGTGCAGTATCTCTTAGCTGCGAGCAACTTCGCAATCGGGCAAGTTGGACCGAACATGTGGAGGCAGCTACTCGGGTTGTGCGTTATGTACAAGGTGTTGAAGCAGCAGATGCCGACCTATCATGAGTTACACGCCATGTACCGGGCCGAGTACTCCCGGAAGGCGGGTTTTAGCGGGACTATCCAACTGAAGTCCAAGGCGACCTTTAAGAAGATTGTCGAGGACCTGCCAACCTCCGTGAGCCGGACCTGGAGGGAGAAAAGTTTCTTGATAAGAAACTTTCAAGACCCGGGATACGCATTTCAAGTACCGGGTGACTTCTAGCCACTGATGAGTAAGTCCTTCTTTCTCTCCAGATTCTTCTTTCTTTTCTCTATCCCGGGTTATAATTATGTTACTTGTGTTGCAGACGTCCCCGATATTCCTTTGGAACCGGTGATGGAGAAGAGGATCCGGAGGATGCTATGGGCCTTCCGGGGTCAAGATGACCGGAGTTCGTACCGGCTTTGCAGGCTGTATGTGTACAGCAGGTGCCGGTTGATGGAGCTCCCAGGTTTGTCTCGTGTCCCTTCAATTTTTATAATCAAATGCTTCTTGTGTAACGGGCTATATGTGTTTCTGCAGCTCTTCTCCCGATGGAGTTTACGAAGCGGAAGAACCCGGGAATATACGACGGGTTTGAAGATAAGGCTGTTTGGGCCGGGATCCGGACACAAGCAACGGATGGTCAATTATACGACATTAATCTGACCACGAAAGCGGCTTTCCTGCGCCCAGAAGCAGAGCAAGGGGATACTGAGAAATTCCTCGTGGACACCTTGCACTTCAACGAGATCCCTGGGTACCTTGCTGAGGTACTTGGCACGGAGATGTACCAGGAGTTAGATGAAGAGATTGTGGGGAGCCCCGCGGAGGTGGCGGAAGACCCGGTGATTGAAGAACCGGTGACTCAATTCCCCTTAGCAGACGAAGAGGTGGAGTTTGAAGAACCGGTGATGAGCGCAGTTCCCTCATCTATGCTCCCGGGTGAGGAGGAGTTTATCGAAGAGGATGACGACGGGGGTGAAGAGGTTGGAGGGTTGGAAAGGGTGATAGGGAGTGAGAACCCGGAGGGGAGTGACGGGAGTGACGAAGTTCACGAAGTAGAGCCCGTTCCCTCTCGCAAACGCACCCGGGAGGCATCCAGCTCGGCGAGGTCCGAGAGGAGGAAGAGAAGGAAGGAGAGGAGGGAGAGGAAGCAGCACCGGGACACTGACGAGATAATGGAGGAGTTGGCGAGCGGGGGAATGGCGGACGTGGCCATCCAGAGAATGGTAGCGGACTTGAAGAATTGTGCCGCCGACTCCTTCATTCTGGAGCATGAGGACCCGGTGATTGTAGCCCGGAGGACACAGGAGAAACTGATGCGGGTAAGTGTTTCTTCTTCTCTAACCCGTGTCTTCTTTCATGTAGGCGGTCAGGATGTCATACTTGGCAACTGATCGGCTAATCAGTGAAGGAATCCCCGAGAGGGAGAGAGTGCTCAGGGATGATCTCCGGGCCGCCCGGGACCAGGTGACGGCGAGTGAAGAAAACCTGGCTCGGGTCCGGGAATTCGCAAGCGCATCAGCCATTGCGTCGTGTGCGGAGTTGGCCAAGGCAGAAGAACACATAGCAGACCTGGTGGCCAAGAACTCGGAATTGGAGAAAGTCATCGAGGGTCACCGGGAGGACCGGTGTGCTCAAGACGCCGCGATAGCCCAGCTGACCGAGCAAAACCAGGCGCTGCAGCAACAGGTTACTTCCCTGGAGCAACAAAAAGGGGATTTAATCCAGGCTGTTTCCCGGGCCAAGGACTCTGCAGTCTCCGAGTTTCTGGCGAGCCCCGAGTTTGACCTGAAGCTGCGGACGGCAAGGGCCGAGGCTCGTGCCGAAATAGTTAGCGCTGGGATTCGCCAAGGGCTGGCTCGACAAGGCTGGTTATGACGGTCATCAAGGTCATGTCAGACCCGACGAGGCTGCAGGCACCTCCCGGTCGACTCCTGCCATGGCTGCAAACCCTAGGGCTCCTGCAAACCCGGTTCGGAGTCCCCCGGTTCGTTCTTCAGCAGCCCGGAGAGGTACTTCCCGTGGTGGGATTGTCGGTGGTGCTCAAAACCGGCCACCGCTCCGTAGGGGACAGTTTATCATACGGCCCCGGGGAGGACATGGCGGCTCGAGCACTGGCGGGGGTAGCGGGTCTGCAGCGCCATGAGCAGGAGCCTCTAAGTTTTGTCTTTGCTTTTGTAGACTAGACTTTACTTGTAGCGGTTCGCTACTTTTTGTAATTGGCCTCTTTGAAGTAATCAAGTTTTTCCTTCGCATAATTCCTCCTGTGAAATAACACGGTAACCTGATGCATAGTATAAAAATTTACGCATAATGCCGGTTTGACATGTAAATAAAGATAGTGCCGCTAGGATATACGGGTCCGTTAGGACTTCCATGGGCCGCTAAGGCCTTGCGAGGGAATGTCCTTCTATAACACGGGTTTTTTCCCTGTAAAATAACACGTTAAACTGATGCATATCTCGCAAGTGTAGACAAAATTTACACATAGTGCCGGTCTGGCATGTTATCGTCATAAAATAACAATAGGCCCGGTAGGGCTTTACCGGTCCGTTAGGGCTTCCTGTCAAATAACACGGTAATGTGATGCATAATATACAAGTGCTGACAAAATTCACAGATATAGTGCCGGGTCGGCATGTTAACATTATAAAGTGAAAATGGGACCGCTCGGGCTTTACGGGTCCATAAGGACTTTCAAGGGCCGCTAGGGCTTTATGGGTCCATTAGGACTTCCAACCTGATGCAGAACCTGCATGTGTTGACAAAATTCACACATAATGCCGGTTTGGCATGTAAATAAAAAGTGCCGCTAGGGCTTTACAGGTCCATAAGGACTTTCAACGGGTCCGTTAGGACTTCCAAAGTCTTCTTGCCAAATAACACGGTAATCTGATGCAAAATATGCAAAGTGTTGACAAAATTTACAGATATAATGCCGGTTTGGCATGTAAGTAAAAATAGTGCCGCTAGGGCTGTACGGGTCCGTTAGGACTTTCAAGGACTGAAATAAGGCCGCAAAAAGCTTGCAATATTTCAAGTTAAGGAGATTACCAGAGATTATCGGAGCTTTCAGAGTTTGACAGTGAAATAAGGCCGTTAAAGCTTGCAATATTTCACGTCATGTAGACCGGAGATTATCGGAGATTTATCGGAGCTTGCCGAGTTTTGACCATGAAAGGCTTGCAATATTTCATGTCAAATGGAGATTACCGGAGATTATCGGAGATTTATCGGAGCTTGCCAAGTTTTGACAATGAAATAAGGCCGTGAAAGGCTTGCAATATTTCATGTCAAATGGAGATTACCGGAGATTATCGGAGATTTATCGGAGCTTGCCAAGTTTTGACAATGAAATAAGGCCGTGAAAGGCTTGCAATATTTCATGTCAAATGGAGATTACCGGAGATTATCGGAGATTTATCGGAGCTTGCCAAGTTTTGACAATGAAATAAGGCCGTGAAAGGCTTGCAATATTTCATGTCAAATGGAGATTACCGGAGATTATCGGAGATTTATCGGAGCTTGCCAAGTTTTGACAATGAAATAAGGCCGTGAAAGGCTTGCAATATTTCATGTCAAATGGAGATTACCGGAGATTATCGGAGATTTATCGGAGCTTGCCAAGTTTTGACAATGAAATAAGGCCGTGAAAGGCTTGCAATATTTCATGTCAAATGGAGATTACCGGAGATTATCGGAGATTTATCGGAGCTTGCCGAGTTTTGACCATGAAATAAGGCCGTGAAAGGCTTGCAATATTTCGTGTCAAATGGAGATCGCCTGCATTCACTCAACAAACTGATTGATAGACATAACCCGGCCGGGTTTTATGTGGTCCTGAAAGGCTTTATATATAACATCAAAATATAATGAATTTGGACATTTGTAGATAACTCGGTACCTACTTGGCATGTATGCACTGTCAATAGTTCGCGGGTTTTCATAACCTGGAGGATTCCCTCTTAGGGTCATTACATCAGCAAGTCTGGCTGATGTCTCATTGGCATTTTCACCATTGTTCTTCAAAATATCGAGCGAGAGGTCTTGAGTTCGACTCTCAACGAGAGCACCAATTGTTTCTGGGTGGCTCGTGGTCCCTTTGGCGGGTGGCACGGCTCCAGAAATAGCGGACTTCCCTGTACTCTGAGTTTTCCTGTGCAAAGAACAAACACGTCAAAGAGGCGTCCCCGGGTTTACCGAGGGAAGCCACTCCGATGCTTAAGTTAGACACTGTCAATTAAGCATAAAACTCGGGAATAGTCAAGAAGTTTCATCGTACCTTTAAGGGGAGGCATGTGCCGGTATTTATAGTAGCATTGAAGGCAGCATTCCTGTCCCTTTCCAATGTGGGAGTAGTTTCCCTTGCTTTACTTAGTTTTATGGCGAATTGGGCCCAAACAAAGGGCCCAGAGTGGCTTCACATTTAATTGTAACCCGGTAAAGGTGAAATATTAGGTTCCACCTATAAACAGTTGTGTTGAAGGTTCCACCAAAATTCCTTATATAGATGCAGATATATGTGTTTTCGTGTGTTAAGCGTTTAGAAAAGCTACATTTTGAAGCCTAAAACGAACTCGGGTGACCAAAAAGCCCATATATATCATGACATTAGCCATGAGTTTTACTCGTATGCCCGTTCCGCTTCCAGATTCGTATCACAATAGTCAATCGGACACCGAAATATCAATAGTGCAATTTTGTAACTAAAAAAATACTTTAGCCGACGAAATACCCTAATTTCATCGGCTAAAACTTTTCAAATTTCGTCGGTTAAAGTTCACAAATCTTAGCCAACGAAAAAATTAGTTTCGCCGACGAAATTTGTTTTCGTCGGCTAAAATTCCACTTTAGCCGACGAAAATTTAACTTAGCCGACGAAATAAATTTTCGTCGGCTAAAGTGGTCTTTAGCCGACGGAAAAAAATTTTGTCGGCCTGTGTTTGGTCATTTCGTCGGCTAAAGTCTTTTTTCTAGTAGTGACTGTTTGGATCATTTTTTATTGATCTTTCATGTAGAATACTTTGTCATTTGAAAAATATATATATTGCAATTGCTAAATCTGGGTGCAATATCCTTCCTAAATCCTAAGTCATTCGTGTTTGGTCAAGATTTGCCAAAAAAAGGTATGAATTCATTTTTCTTTTTGTATAATTTAATAATGAATAAAAATTAAAAATTAGCAATACAAGCACCAGAGGAAAACATGTAGCAACAATATATACTTAAACCTCTATAAATTAATGATGTTGGGACCGAAAAAATTTATTAATTTAGTGAGATATTAATTAATCAATAAATAAATAAATTATTAATTTATCAAAATATTATTTGAATTCTTAAACTTAAATGAGTTTTAATTTTTCAACAAAAATAAGATTGTTGAACATTGTTTAATGTCTATATTATCGAATTTATTACGTATATTTAATTGAAAATGCTACTTTATTCGATGTACAACATTATTCAACGTACTATATTAGTTCATTGAACGAACATACATTAAAACAATAAAACCTTATCTAAGAGCAAGCCCAACAACTTCTCTATTTTATTGGTATTCTCAATTTTGTGGAATTTTTGACTGTTTTTGGGTCCAGCAGCTTTCTCATCTCATTCTCCAAAATGAGGATGGAGAAGAAAAAGAAACACGCATTCCCCAAATTTGCAGCAAATTCTTCATTTCCCAAAATTAAATGTTTCACATGTTCTAACAAAAAGTTATCAAATATATAATATTTTATTAAGTTTGGTATTGTTAATATAAAAAATATATAATTTTTTTTGATATAATTAATAATGATATAGCTTATTTTATTGTTGTAATAAATGTCAAAATCTCCAAAACATAGAAGCTATTAGAGTTGAAGCAAAAAAATGAAGATTTTGGCTTTTAATTTGCTTTCCCATTTTAGAGAAATTTTGAGGAAGATGTTGGACATACTCTAAATAACCAAAAAACATTGTCACACATTGCATCAGAAACATAAAATTAGCTTCTCATCTTAAAAGGAGTAAAAAATTGACGATGACATATGAAATGTTTATAACATTATGCGACTACAGCAAGGATAATCCAAATAGTACTAAGAAACATTTTCAATAGTCGGGCTTTAGAAAAATTCGACTTACAAGCAATGTTCTAAAACTCCCTAGTCGTTAATCGGTCGGTTGGTCGGGGAGTAGCGAGTAGATGAGTACCCGGGGAAGTACTCGGAGAGTACTCAGTTTTTAATTCTTGGAACAATTTATTATTTTAAAAATATATAATTAAATATATAATGTTCAAAATAATAAAAAATAGTGAATAAAACATTACCATATTCAAGAGATAATAATGTATAAAAATTAAAAACAATCATTACAATAACTCAATAAGTTCTAAGTAATAAAAGCAAATACCAAATTCAATTATTACAAACAATCTCAAGCATATCATTTGTAACTATGCCTCAAATTCTTCTTCTCCATATGCATCTAGTACTCCATCTGAATCCGACTTAAATTTAAAACTCATATTATCTATTTCTGTGACACAGAACAATAGAACAACTGAACAAGAATACAATGTGACATATCAAAATCCAATTCGGCAATCCAAGATAGTGCAATTGTGTGAGTCAGAGAGCTGAAAAGTGTGAGAGACTGAGAGATGAGAGCATGATACAGAGTTAGAGAATAATGATTGAACGAAAACGACGTCGTTTGCTTCTTTTTTCCAGCAGACTGAGTTCACCAAGTTAGACCGAGTTACACTGAGTTGACCGAGTTGGACTGAGTTAGACCGAGTACTCGACCTATTTTCTTCTGACCGACTAGAGGCACTGAGTAGGTGAAAATCAGCTTGGCAAGCAGCCGAATAGCGAGTATTCGGCCGAGTTGACCGAGTTTTCGAACATTGCTTGCAAGTGAGTCAAGGAACGATATCAAATACGATCAAGTGATCAAGATGAACTGAATGCTTTAAGGAAACATCCTCGTGTGGAACTGTCGTGCTATTGTCAATTTTGAGGTGTTCTAGAATGTACATAGTACATCCAGTACTCTAGTTGTCTGGAGTAGGTGTTAATTAACGATTGGAACGTGCAAATTATTTCCTCGTTTGGCCAGACGTCCCCGTTAGCGCGAGACTTGCGTGAATCGGTACCTATTTTCTCCGCGATAGGTGTGTTCACTGTGTTGAAGATTGAACAAGCTTGGATAGCAGTCGGTCTACAGTTTCTACGATTTCTAATGATTGTCGGAACGATAAGGTACGTGGTGGTTATAAGGCGGCGATTGGCGAGGAACTGGGTGGTCGGGATCATGCTGGCTCGTGTCTCGTCTTAAATATTGGCAAGGAGTCACATCAGAGAGAGTATCAGTTCTTGCGTAGTTCCGGCTTTGATCACGCCTATGAAAGATGAGACATGGTGTATGTGTATAGATAAAAGAGCCATTAATAAATTCACGGTGGGTTACCGTTTTCCCATTCCCCGTTTGGATGACTTGCTTGATCAATTATGTGGTGCTACCATTTTCAGTAAATTAGACCTTAAAAGCAGATACCATCAAATTCAGATCAAAGATGGTAACGAGTGGAAAACGAGAAATTCTTGTATGCACGGTTGTGCATGTATACGACATGATCTTAGTCATTCATAACAATTCATATGTTTAACCACCCATGTATCAATATTATATCCTTTAATCTCAACCGTTCATTAGTGTCGTGTACATACACGGCCGTGTATTGAAGATATTCTGCTTTCAAAACTTGTGAAGGGTTGTACGAGTGGTTAGTCATGCCTTATAGCCTCTCTAATGCACCGAGCAAATTTATGCAAGCAATGAATGAGATGTTTCGCCCGTTCATTGGAACTGTTTGGTGATCTACTTTGATAATGTCCTTGTTTATAACCAGAACACTAAACAACATCTACAACATTTAAGAGAAGTCCTAATTGTCTTGAGGAGATAGAAGTTTTATCCAGTAGTGAAGAAGTGTTCCTTTATGACTGACAGGGTGTTGTTTCTTGGTTTTGTGGTATCCAAATGGAATCCTTGTAGACGAGTCCAAAGTTGAAGTAGTCAAAAATTTGCTCCGACCACAAAGTCTTCATGATGTCAGGAGTTTTCATGGGTTGGTATCTTTTTATAGACCTTTTATTCAGAATTTCAGTTTAATTATGGCACCTATTGGACGGAAGAGGCCACAATAGCTTTTCAAGATATCAAGGAAAAGCTGTCAATGAGGGTTGGTTCAGTTGGTAAAGGGAGGACTTGAGGTATAAACCCACACAAGTTCGATCCCCGCTACCAACAATCCCTCATTAGTGGGTAATATGTAAAATGTCTTTGATCCTTGGGCTGTAAAAAGTCTTTGGGCCGCTGGGTGAGGGTGTGGTCTCCTTAGGGAATACCTCCGGGCTCTTGAGGAGGGTGCCACCTCTAGCAAACGTGGGTGAAACCCCCCAGTCAATAAATCCGAAAGCCTCCGGGCCTAAGTCGCAGGGTTTGTCCTGGTCCTGGTAAGTAGGGAGGCCCCCCTCTTACCTAAACTTTTTCTTACCAAAAAAAAAGATATCAAGGAAAAGCTTGTCACTGCTCTTATTTTGGTGTTGCTTGACTTTAATAAACCATGTGAGTTGCATTGTGATGCATCTAAAGGGTAGACATTGGTGTTGTTCTAAGCTAAGAGGAGCGACCTATCGCCTTTTACAGTGAGAAGTTAGATGGTTGTAAGATGAGCTACAACACTTATGATGTGGAGTTTTATGCAGTTTTTCAAGCTCTCAAACATTGGCGTTCTTATTTGGCTCATAATGAATTTGTCGCAGTTTTTCAAGCTCTCAAACATTGGCGTTCTTATTTGGCTCATAATGAATTTGTCTTATATATTCTGATCATGAGGCCTTAAAACACCTCAATTCACAAGACAAGCTCTCACCTAAACATGCTAAATGGGAGTCATATCTGCAACCATTTATATTTGTGATTAAGCACAAGTACTCTTTGCCTTAAATAAAGTGGCAGATGCTCTTAGTCGGTGAGCGAATCTTCTCACAACCATGAGCAATCAAGTGCTTGGGTTTGATTCGTTATGTGATTTATTATCTATAGACACCTATTTTATAGGGGAAGACAAAATTTAAGCCGTTAAAAGCAAGTACCAAAAAAATATAGTAAACTACAATTTAGTTATAAACCAAATTTCAGTTTAAAAATAAACCATTTAGACAATATCTTACACAATAAAGGACATAAATTAACAAATTAGGACATGTTGATGTCCACATGCCATGTGTCACAATGTATTTTACCACAATACCCTTACTACATATTCTGCTGTGAAATGTTCTACGCGCTCCAACTCGTCTAAACGTGCTACTGCCCTCCAACACGCTCACTGCTACTACCAAATTAGATACTCGTCGCCGCTACTACCTTGGATGCTAGTAGCTGCTACTAGCGAATATGACTGTTATTGCTGCTATTTCCTTACATAAGAAAAAACTTCTGGTACTATCACAAAATGTGTACAGTAGCACATAATAGTAGATGTAAGGTAACTGCTGATTAAATAGCTATTGCTGCTACCAAATTCACCAAAAAAAATCTGCTACTACCAAATGTATAGTAGCATGACTCTTACATATCCAAAATATGTTAATCTGCAATAGCAACAAAATCTAATTATCTGCATCAACAATAGCAGTAAGACTTGATGATATGCATCAACAGTAGCAACAAGATCTTTTGCTCTGCAACAACAATAGCAACATGACTTGATGATTTGCAGCAATAGTAGCAGGAAAACTTGATGATTTGCAACAACAGTAGTAGTAAGACTTTATGATCTGCATCAACTATAGCAGCAAAACCTTTTGATCTGCATCAACTATAGCAGCAAAACCTTTTGATCTGCAGCAACGGTAGCAATAGGTTTTGATGATTGCAACAATAGTAACAGTAAGACTAAAAAATTAAGATTTGGATGACGGTAGCTAGAGAGAGAGAGAGAAGAAGAGTCGATTGGAGGTGAGAGAGAAAATCGAAGGTGATAGAGCAAACCAGAGGTGAGAGTGAGAAGAGTAGATCGAAGGTGAGAGAGAGAAGAGCAGATCAGATGAGTGAGTGAGAGGAAATGAATATGTGGCTATAAGTGATTGAGAATAATAAAGGATAAGGTGGGTACTTTTTGTTATAGAGTTAGACATTTTAGTCATTTCCTAACTATAATCCGGGTCAACCTGTCATAACTTGGTTTTGGACTTGAGCTTGGGCTGGTGTCCTAATTTGTATAACAAATTATGAAAAATGGTTTTTTATGTTTACAAATTTGGTTGGTTCCTTATATGTGATTCTCCCAAAAAATACTATGTTGAATTGTTGATTACAAGTTGGAGCTTGAATGTTGAGTTTTTTTTAGCCGTTAAGTTTGAGACGAAACGTTCGTCACCTCCTAACTAATGTTCTAAAAAATGTTAGGCTTTAGTCGGGTAGATAGCCGGTGACTAACACCTAAACAAGTTAATCAGAAGACTAATTGAGAATTAATTGGGTTTCTAGCTTTCTAGAAGCACCGCTTAGGGGTAACCTAACTATAGGAGTCCTAAGGTCATCTCTAACAGACTATCTATTTTTTAAAAAATTTAGAAATTTAAAAAGATTTAGACTAAATTTTATCTACAATAGACTACTTATTTAATAGCTAAATTTAGTTTTAGCTAAATACTCTAGCCATTTTTAGCTAGAAAAGTGAGAGAAATTAGCTCTAACTAAACTATTTTCTATTTTAAAATTTAACTTAACTAAACAATAACTAATTTTATTCACATACAAATTATAAATCAAATAACTAATATTATTTTTACATATTTTTCAACTATACAAATAAGTAGAAGGCGAGGCAGAACGGATCGGCTGACCATTTGGCCCGAGCCACAAAACCAAATATTGGCCTAATATATATCATAATTTTCTAATTTCTATACAAGAGCCTCGCCCAGTTGAAAAAATCATATTTGGGGTTTTCTTCAGAAATCCTAAATCCCAATCCTCCTCCTCTCTCTGCAACCTCACACGTCCGCCCCAATCGGCGTTCCAAAATAGATGGATTTGGAGGTGGTTGGCCGTCACGCTCTGCTCTTCGACGACGACAACAGCGCGTCATTCGTCAACTCCCCCGACGCGCTCGTCGAGTGGAACTCCCTCTCCATCGACCGCTACGACGTTCGTCACCTCCTGCCAGTTCCTCTGCCCCCTCGCACGCGCCGCCGTCACCCTCAACCCGACGCCTCCCTCGAGCCCGAGCTCGATCTCGAGCGCTACTGCGATTTGCCGTCGCCGTCGCAGGAGGAAGAAGAAGATCAAGGTAATTCAATTGAACTCAGTCTAAGAAATTTGAGCTTTATTTTTGCATAAATTGTTTAAGGAATTTCGCTCTTGCTTTTATCATAGTTGATTAATTTTATACAATTAGTTGCTTACGGAGTAGGTTTGGTATTGAGGGTTTGTTCGGATTGTGAGAAAATGGATGTAAAGAGTGAATGGCAAAATGAGATATAGTTTTGGGAACGATGTCCGAGTTAACCCCATGTGAAGTAGTTGCACCCGTTGCTTCGACTTATGCTTGATAAGATTTATTCTGATTGTAACCTGTAGAATCCTTCTGCACTGTAAAACAAATTGTTCCGTGTAGAATTCTAGTTGAATTAATTGGGTTCTTTGTGTTTCGGTGAAGTAGAGTTGGAGAAAAGAATATAAGAGTTTGATTATAGGAAGTTTAGATTTACTGTTATCTTGTCCGTTGGATTGGTAATTATGCAAAAAATTGCGGCTTAGTTTAAGTTTGTTTATGTGACGTGCAGCATGTGCTAGTTTCTTGGATCAACAGTAATTGATAAAGTTTTCTCTTAGAGAAGATTAATTGCGAAACTGGTAGTATTCCAAATGGTCCTCTTGTTTTGTACGAAATTGGAGATGACTGAGGGTATCAAGCCTGTGATTGGCTGTTACACGCGAGTTTTCTGTATAGTTTCTATTAGTTTTATTCTTTTGGCAATATTTTTCCAGTTTGCAGGATGGAATGTAATTTGCAACAGTTGCATATCTCAGAGACACAAGTAAGAGTATTCCTATCTAACGCTACCCTGTTCTTGTGCCTCCAGTTTTTATTCCGAATGGCTGATGAGTATTAATGGCTTCATTCTTATTTGAAAGTATGATTTTGATTTTGATTGTTTTCATTTCCAGATGCAGGTAATGATGCAGATGTGTCAAACACTGTTGGCTATCACAACGTTGCCTTTGCATATGGAGACCCTAATGAGTCAACAGAGCAGAAGACTAATGACACTGAGCTTGTTTTTCATCCAGCCTTTCCGGTGCCAGAAAATTTGATTCAAAACCTTGTAAGTACAGTCCTTCCTGTGTTCTTATTTGTGTATGTGTGATTTCATATGACTGGAAAATTACTGTTTGTCTGATCGCTAACAAATATGGCCAGATGATAATTGCTAAGGTGCATGTCTTATTCTAAGGCTTACCATGTCTAAGTTTCAGATGCTCGGAGCACGCATGCAGTTCTTGTTACCAAGGGTCTGTGCAGGTGGGATTAGGATGGTAGAAACATACTGAATCTTTCTGCTTGAGAGGAAAATGGAAGAACCATGTCTTTGTAGAGTGATATTTTTAATTTGTCTTTTTTATCTTGGGGTTTATCTTGAGGTTCAGAGGGTTTTACTTGGAGTTTGTAATATGCTACTACTTTTGAGATGAAACTGCATTTAATGAAAATTGTCAGTGTTCTGAAGGATTTTTTTTCTTTTTCTGTTTTTCTTTTCTCAGCCTCCAACAGAAAAGATACATCAGATCATTGCAAGAACGGCTACGTTTGTTGCCAGGCATGGTGGACAGTCGGAAATTGTTTTGAGGGTGAAACAGGGAGACAATCCAATGTTTGGGTTCTTGATGCCTGACCATCATCTTCATGCATACTTCAGATTTCTCGTTGATCACCAAGAACTACTGAAGCAGGATACTCTCGGAGTTTCTGTGCAGGAAGAGAAAAACAATGGTGGTCTTGATCAGACAGGTGGAGCTTTGTCTTTGCTTGGTTCTGTATATGGGTCTGGAGAGGATGAGGATGATACAGCTGAGGAGGCATCTGTATTGCAAAAACTGGACTCTCCTGAAGATGTTGGCTCAATTAGTGCAACTGTGCATGGGTCAGAGCAGAAAGAATCTACTGTAACCGGGAAAAATAATATTGTTTCTAAGTTTCCATGTCCTCTGAAGGAAAAAGTTAATCTCATTAAACATAATCGTATCAATAGAGCAGTTAAAGGTGGAGCTACTAGTGGGATGAAGAAAGAAGGTGATGCGTCGGGATTTCTTTTCACTGCTGCCAGCAAGTCACAGGCTCCTGCTATGCTGAGCACATCGAAGCTTGAGCTACCCATTTTGGAGCCACCATCTGATCAAAGGAGAGTTGTTGAAAAAATTGTTGAGTTCATATTAAAGAACGGCAGAGAGTTTGAAGCTATACTTGCTGAACAGAACTGTAAACAAGGAAAATTTTTGTTCCTTCTGCCATCTAATCAATATCATCCTTACTACTTGAAAGTTCTCCAAGATGCTCAAGAGGTACGTATCTGCAGAACCTTTGCAGTTTTCGCTTTTTGCATGTAATGTCAATTGTAGTGTGGAATATTTCTTTGTTGATTTACCCCAAAGTCCAATATTTAGTGCATAAATGTGGCTTCACGGCATCCTGTATTATTCACATAAATCTAAATTGGTTTGTGATGATTATTTATGTATTATGCACATGATGCTTGCTGAGTGCTGTATAAAATTGTGACGAATAGTGGGTTTTTTGTCTTGTTTTGTTTTTTTCTTAAATATCTTCTTTTTTAAAACTTATATAGGAAAAGAGCTCCTACAAGCATAAAAAGAATGCACATGCACGTTGTGAAAGCTTATTGGCAACTGTTTTTCAGTAAGCAGCTACAGAACAGTTCTCAAGTAGTTTTGTATTATGTGCTTGGGATATTGGCTTGATAACAATACATGCATTTAATACTGAGTTGCCAGTAACAGTTTTATTAATTGTAATTGTAATTGTAATTGTAATTGTTTGAAGTTCTACTTCTATTGACATCATTGTTTCTTTCAGTCTTTGGATTTGATCTGGCTTTTTGATGTTCTGCCTTTCCGCTGCATTACTGATGTTCATATCTTGCCCTTGTTTACAGTCCAAGTTACACGGCCAACACTTAATTTCTGAGAAGCAAGACTCAGCCGGGTGTGTTGTGGACAAGAAAGCTGCCAAGAGCAGTGATGCCATCTCCTCGGGATCTGCTGGTAATGAAATACCATTTGATTATGACAGGAAAGAAAAATTTAAGATGGTAATTAGTAAGTCAAAGAAGGATCGACAGGACCTGCCTTCCAAATCAAACCAACCAGAAGTTGGATTCAGTGTGGATGCAGTGGCCGCTATTCTTCAGGCTGCCACAAGAGGCATTAAGAATCCTGGTTTAGACATATTTCCGAAACCGTCTTCTAGTGGTGTTGGTCAAGGTTCTAGCAATGATGGTGGCCGAGATTTGAGCTCAGGAAGTCAAAAGGGATATTGTTCTAGTGGAGTTGGTCAAGTTTCTCATGTTCCTGTTCCTGTTGCCAAGGCTATTGCAGAGACGGCTGCCCTTGCAGCTGCAAGCGAGGCCGACTCCTCTGAAGCATCTTTGACTAAAGAGCAGAAGCTAAAGGCTGAAAGATTGAAACGAGCAAAGATGTTTGCTGCCATGATAAAAGGTGGATCTGCACCATTGAAAACTGATTCATTCCGTGGCATATCTGCTGAGCCACCAGAATATGGGGTTTCTTCATCAGGTAAGGAGGTTTTAAATCTTGCAACCAAAGAAAGGGAAGGGAGTTCAGCTCCACTGGAAGGTGGTGATGTTTCAGGTAAGGTGGAGGAATATGGAAAGAAATTGTCTGTTTACGAGTGTAATGAGCGACGATCAAAGAAGGCCTATCGTACTTTATCTAAAAGGATTGAAGAAGATGATGAAGGTGACGTTGAGGAAGAAGATAAAAGAAGTCACAAGCACTCTAATAAGTGTCGTTCTTATCATTCTTCAGACGATGGTAAGGACAGGCACAAAAGACATAAAAGACATTCCTCTTCCAAGGACAGAGATTCTAGGCGCCGTCGTAAGCATGAAAGTACAGATGGGAAGCATCGGCACTCTCGGAGTAAGCATAAGAGCAATAGCTCTGACGATGAACATCAGCCTTCAAAAAGGCATCGGCATCTTAGCTCATCTGATGATGATCATTTGCGATCTGAACGTCAGCATACTCGAAGTGAGCATCGGACTTCTCGAAGTAGGCACAAGCGCAGTGACTCTTCTGATGATGAGCGCCGGCATTCTCGGCGTCGGCACAATCGTGGTAGTTCGTCTGAGGATGAGCATCGGCATCGAAGGACAGCAGTAAAGCAGAGGGAGCCTGAACCTGAAAAGGACATGGATTTGGAGGAAGGAGAGATTATTTTGAAGTCGGATCAGTCAATAGCTAGCGGGGGAGGTAATGCTAGCAGAGAAGCCTCTGTGGATATTTTGAAGTCAGATGAGATTGGAAGAGCTCCATCTCAGCCTTCAGCTACCACTGTGGTTTCAGATGATCTTAGGGCCAAAATTCGAGCCATGTTGATGGCAACGTTGTAATAGGCATGGTTTTGTTTTTCTTTGGTGTAAAAGCAGTAATTTATCTGTCAAATTCGAACCATGACACTAGTGTGATTCTTGTTCCTTTGAGTTGGGGATTTTGCTTGAGTTCCTGTTAATTGCTTCAAACTGCGGCGTCGGGGATTTTGCATCCTAGTCCTTGCCAAATGACACGTCCTCACACCCCTTTTGGACTAGGGGCTGATTCTGTAAGTGTATTGCAAGCACTTATTCTATATTTGACGTTTCTGCCATTTCACATTGACCTATGAAACATGTCTTATAAATTGTTCACCATATTCATCTTTTGGCTTTCTTAAGATTGAATTGGAGAAGAAATTTGCCTGCTACTGGGATACGATAAGTGCAAAAATGTCCTACTAAGCACGTGATTAAGCTAAATTAATCTCATGAAAGAAGCATTTAGGTTTAGCTGGGCTCTAGCTAGACGAAAAGTGTAGAAAATAATTATCGAACTATAGTTCGGTTTCAGTCCCTTTCATGTGCAAAAGGTTGATGATAATCTTAGCCGTGTGGCTACCAAGGTAGGTAGCTCTACTACTACCACGAAGAAGCTAGGTGGCTTATGTTGCTTGATCGATCAATTTATAGGTTTGGACCTGCCGGCCAGCCATTACTTATTAGGCTGTAGGGCTGGGAGCCTACATCAATAAAACCACCGGCATACCGAATTCGATCCCATATCGACAAGTACGAGACGCGGGGTTAGGGTTAGGGTTCGCCAGAAATGATGCTCCTCTTATTATCCCAAGTTCCCAACTCAAAATAGACAACGAAATAGAACTTGCAAGTTCCAACGCAATTGTTCCTAGTTAATCAACGTATATAGCTCTAGGATTTTGACAACCAGAGATGTACTAACTGCTCTATATCTATTTATCTATTATTAATAAAGGTTAAATTTTTGAAATATCTAAAATATCTTTAATTAATTAACATTTAAAACTCAAGTCTTTCAATAACCATGTGTAAAATAGTAATTGACATTCAATCTGGAAATCAGATTCTTTAAACTGGGAATCAGATTTTTTTTTCTTGAAAGAAAAAAAGTAGAGATGAAAATTGGAATGAGAGAAACTTTAAATATTATTAAATAAAAATAATATTTAAATATTAATTGTAATTTTTTTTTATAAAAACAGAAAAGAATGGGATTAAAGATACGCATTCTAATAGTAGGGGTCCGACAACAATAATATAGAGTTAAACACTTGTATACCCTCCAACTTTAATCCAAAAACAGTTTTATCCTCTTTCTTTCAAATTAAACAGGTATATCCTCAAACTTTCAAAATTCAACAATTTTATCCAGTCCGTTAAAAGTTCCGTTAAAACTAACTGAATAAGGTTTTTTTAATATATATCAAGCTCTTGTATTTAAGATAAAATACAAACTAAAACCTAATCACCTACCAACTCAAAAACTAGCCTTCAACATGTTAAAACTTCACCTAACGACATTTTGTCTAAATGGTTACTATGCTGGCAGAATCACTGTTGTCTTAAGTTAGAAGATTCATAAATTTTTGTATGCAAAAATATTTTAAATACAAAATTCAAACTAGCAACTGAAATTAGAATAATTCAAACAAAAATATTTTTGTGACAAATTTATGGGCATACAATAGAATTTATTTTACATAACATAACTACAAATACATAATCCAGAACCTCGCTCTTGGGTAAACAACTATAAGCTGTTTAGCTACTCATGATTATAATTACAAGCACAAGATACTTGTAATAAAAGCACATCACACCGAATGATTACAGACTGAAATTTTCACACAGTACTCACACTCACACTATACTAGAAATACTGTTTACACACACTATTTCTCTGGCTTTCTAACTTGGAGAGAAAGGTGGAGAGTGTTTCTAGCTTCTGTTTCAAGTGTTTCGATACCTTATCTCGGAAGCTTGAAGCTCCTTTTATAGCATCCGGACTCCAAACTTGAATTAAACATGAATATGAGAAAGTGGGGGACATGAGGAATCAAGCTTTACTTTAGCAAAAGTAAAGTTCTTTGTTTTCATGTGTCGTCAGCAAAAAGAAAAACGCACTAACTTTAACAAAAGAAAAGTCTTTTGTCGTGATGCGTCGGCCACAACTCCTTTCTCTATCATGTGAGCGTACTACTTTTAACAAAAGAAAAGTCTTTTGTCTTGATGTGTCGGCCACCGCTCATTTCTCCAACATGTTTACTATATTGTAGTATTCTTCATCAGTGCAATCATAATCAGCCAACGAATCTTGGCCCTTTTGTTCTTCTGATGCTTTTTCATCTTTTTCTTCACTGTCTAAGTCTGAATCATAAGGAAAGGGATAAAGAATCCTATATCCTTTTTCCTTCTCCACCTTTTCAAGCCATCCTGTAGTAGCTAGGGTGTAGTCTACTTCATTCCTCATAATAGCTGATAAAAAGTCACAATTCATATGTGGATGATGATTATAGCAGGAAACCATTATCTTTTCTCCACTTGCCAAAAGGCTTGACTCATAATCACTTCTTACCATGTTTTTGATACACATGATTGTCATGGTCTTCATCCATGTAATGCTCTGATTAGGACTGTCATTTTCGCTCATTCTACTTACTTCTTTAATCGGACCTTGAATTATCCTGACATAATGATAAAGAGAGATATAGTTCATTTGTTCTTTCAGCATTATCCATTCCGGTGGAGTTGATATGAACTTTAATCTCAGGATACATCCGTCTGACCTAATGTTCTTGACAGCTTGAACTATAATTCAGGGAATCCTTCTAAGTCTTCATTAGATTTTGTCCAAAGATTATGAAAAAAACCATTCTCCATTTGTAACACCCCGTCCCGAAATTTACCTAGTTACCGGGATTAGGCAGGTTAAAGAGGGTTGTAACCACGCTGTTAATTTTTTCTGAACAAATAGTCGAGTTTAATATCAAAATATTCTCGATTCTGGAGGAAGATAGAATTTATGTCTCGAGGGGGTAGATTATGTTAATACGAGTCATTCAGCATGTCCGAGATTGGGAAAAAACATCGAGGTTGCACAGTGGGGGTTCCCGAGAGGACCAGAGAGGTATCTGTCTCCCCTCCTCCCTGTTTCACTGTGTTGTAGTGTTTTAGAACTGTTGGGGGTGGTGCTAGAAGTTAGGTTTGCAGGTGAGGGGCCAAATTCGGCCAAGTAGGCCGAGATTTGGACGGAGAGGTGATCGGGAGAAGGGGTAAAAATTCTAGATTATTACTGTGGTAGATTTGGATTTTTAACTGTTTTACCGTGGGTGTGAATTATCAAATCTGCCCCTGGTAGTTTGGGGTAATTACAGGGGTGCCACTAGGACTGAAATCCTGGAAATACCCCTGAAAGTTTTATAAATATACAAAAATGCCACTGAGGCCAAAAAGACATTACTGCCACTGTATGTTTTATATATTTACAGAGGCTACCACTAAGACTTAAATTTCTAAAATACCCCTGGCAGTTTAGCTTATTTACCAAACTGTCATGGAGGCTGAATTGACTATATTGCCCTTGATAGTTTAAGATTATTACAAGGGTACCCTCTAGTTGATATTACTGTTATATCCCTGGAGGATTTATTATTTACGTGGATGCCACTATATTATATATTGTGTGTGGTTATTAATTATTTTATGTGGTTGCCTTTATGTTCTGTTTGTACACTTATGGTTGGTGTATAATGGTGACAGTATGTTCGGGATAATCCCGATAGATAGTCCATCAGAAGATAACTAAGCAGAGAGGTTAAACTCTGAATAGGCATTAGGCATTGCCATCCATACTAATAAATCGACCGATATGTAGTAAAGCGGGATTTTCTCGGTTAGGAAGTTAATTATAATAAGTGCTACGTGTGGCTTGATCTCTGAGTACAAGGTACGTAGGCAGCCGGACCGGGATTCGGGTGCAGTCACAAATATTATTAGAATCCTAGGTCCTCTAAATGTTTGGTTTGAGATCTAAATGCGAAAATCGAGATAACCTCCGGCTGTGAGGTCTATTCCGATATCGCTTGGACTGTTTGAATTTGGTTTGGGAAGAGAGTTATCATTTCTCAAGGGGGATTTCGAGTACATCTCTCTTGGTATGAGTCCCGCACGCCCTAACCCAGGTTTAGGAAGATAAACTTGGGTCGGGGAGTGACACCATTAGCCATAATTTTTGTTTCTGAGGGTGTTCAGCTTGGACATTAACCAGGTATCTCCCATAATATGGACCAGGAACAACAGACAAAGTTGGTGGAAGCATCTTTCATTTTCCAGATGCTTATGGAATTTGAACCATTCGGACGCTTCATTGTTGTCATAGGGATCTTAGCACTTTCTAGGTTTTCCAAGTACACCACCTTAGACTTTTCTTATCTTTTACATGGATTCCATACAATTCTTCTGTAAGTGTTTCAAGAGTTTCAAGCAGATGCTCCTCATTTTCTTTATGAAAGGCATAAAGAACATTATCTATGATAATATTTTGCTTGAATGACAACAACTTTTTCTTCTGGAAAACAGGTTCTTTAAAAATCTTTAAAGACTGACCATGAACAGTTTTCTTTCCTGTAACCACATGCGATATGTTTCCCCTAAAAGGGGATATTCTGTTTTTTGGCAAAGTAGCAGCCATTAACGGACTTGATAAGCCTTTATCGTCTGCCGTTTAAGACGGGCTAGCCAGTCTTTTATCCTGAGACTGGTCAGTTGAGGTTGTATCTTTTGGATACAACAAATACTCCTGAATGAATTTTTCTTCTTCACCCGATTTTCCGGATTGACTTTCTTGTAAGGAGAAATCTGAGCTTTCAATCAGCTGGATTTACCATGTCATGACCTGTTGCTTAACTTCTTTCAGCTGCTCCATAGGAAACAATGAATTGAGAACCCGGTCTGTCATGGAGAGGACTTACCATCTTATCACCGCTCTTGTATCTTTCCCAAAGATTTTTCTCTCTTGATTCTGGTTTTTTCTTTATTGGGTTGCGTCCTTCATCTCTGTCATCTCTTTGAAACATTGTCATTTTTCTTGTAAGAGCGTCTGATAGGAAATTCTTGTTACCTGCAACCATTTCAACATCATATTCATACTAAGATAAAAACATTTGTCATCTCAGCACTCTACCTCTATCAGCAACATAAGTTAATTTGTAGTTTTTGAAGTATTTTACTCTTTTATTGTCTGTTCTAACTACAAATTTGTTTCCTAAAAAGGCCTCAGCCCCTTTATACTCTTAATAAGAGCAACGACTTCTTTGTTCCCAGTAGAATAGTTTAATTCTGTTGCGTTAAACTTTTCTGAGAGAAATTTTCAAATATTTTCATGATTTATATCTAGGGCAATAGCCAAGACAATTCCTGCCCAGTAATAATCATTTACATGAGTCTGCAAAATGATCGAATCTCCTTCTTCATGTAACTGTAAAGGCGGTAGGGTCTTGGTTAACTCTTTGATTTTTCTAACAGTATTACTGTCATCTTTTATGACTTACCATTTCTTTTTAGAGCTTGTCTTTGGAGAGAGTAGAGCAGTAAGACCACTGTTTCCGGGGATGCTCGTGGCCCCTTTAGCGGGTTGCACGGTTCCAGAAATAGCGAACTTCCTTGTACTCCCGAGTTTTCCTGTGTAAAGAGCAAACACGTCAAAGGGCGTCCCCGGGTTTACCGAGGGAAGCCACTCCGATGCTTAAGTCAGACACTGTCAGATAAGCAGAAAACTCAAGAGTAGTTAAGGAATTGTCCGTCCTCTTACCGGGAGGTCCTCACCGGTATTTATAGTAGCATTAAAGGCTGCACTTTGTCTTTTTCCAATGTGGGAATGAACTCCCTTGCTTTGCCTCAAACTTACAATGAACTGGGCCCTGACAAAGGACCCAGAGTGGCTTCTCAAGTCTGACTGGCCTTTGGCCCTGTAAACAGTACTTCAAGCATAATAAACGATGCATATTTAATAATTGACCATACTTGGTGTTATTTCTTGAATTGTAACCCGGTAAAGGAGAAATATTAGGTTCCACATATAAACAAGTCCCCCAAGTCCTCAGTCAAGGGGTACGCTTGGGTGGGGACTTGAAACCATTTCTTTACCGGGTTACAAGGGTATCACCCAGACCCGGTGTACCCAGTCCCCCAAGTCCGTACGCAAGGGTGCCCCGCAGACACGTTGACTATGGGAACTGAAAATGACGTCTCCGTATTGTAGTGGGGGAATATGAAAAGTTTTCGGTTTGAAGTGGGGGAAAACGAAAAGTTTTCAGTTTTAAAGTGGGGGAAACAGAAAAGTTTTTCGGTTTTGGGACGCGGCATGCGCGACACGTGTCGATTTTCTCGAAAAACCGAAACGTCCTTTCAGTGTACGTCTCTCAAACGTCCCTTCAGTGTACGTCTCTTAACTGTATAAATAGGGGTTGAGGGTGACAGTTTTGTCGTACCTTCGAAATCGAAAACTTTTTCGTGCTTTTGCTCTCGTCCTCTGTTGTCGCTGTGCTTGTTGGATTTCCAAACGTAAATCGACATCCAAATCCTTTGAAACCCTTACAAGTAAGGTACTGTTCTCTGTTCCGATGTTTTTGAATGTTTTGGGTCGATATTGTGTACTGTTTTCTGGGATCCAAACTGGGTTGCTGCGTTAGTGTGTGCGTTTATCGTTGTGGTCGCCGGGGTTATCTGGGTTTTTGACGATGTCCCCGTGTTTCTTGTTTTGCAGATGACAAACCCCGCAATGGATGCTCATGTCCCCGAGTTTGCCTCAGTTACCTTCACTGATGGTACCGCTCTTGACCCTCCCGGGTACTCGCTGACCGCGGAGGAGATTGTGGAGCTAAGGAGCAATTGGAAGATTCCCGAGTCTGTTGAAATTCGGACTTTAGAACCCGAGGATCAGTTCTTCGCTCCCGGGGATGGGTGGACGCTATGCCACGAGTACCAGCTACGTTGCGGTCTGTCACTCCCGCTCAAGGTGGAGGTGCAGTATCTCCTGGCTGCGAGCAACTTCGCCATCGGGCAAGTTGGCCCGAATATGTGGAGGCAGCTGCTAGGATTGTGCGTGATGTACAAGGTGTTGAAGCAGCAGATGCCGAGTTACCACGAGTTACACGCCATGTACCGGGCCGAGTACTCCCGGAAGGCGGGTTTCAGTGGGACCATCCAACTGAAGTCCAAAGGGGTCTTCAAGAAGATCGTGGAGGACCAGCCTACCTCCGTGAGCCGGACCTGGAGGGAAAAAAGTTTCTTGATAAGAAACTTTCAAGACCCGGGACACGCGTTTCAAGTACCGGGTGACTTCCAGCCACTGATGAGTAAGTCCTTTCTCTCCGGATTTTTCTTTCTTTTATCTTTCCCGGGTTATAATTACATTGTATGTTTTGCAGATGTTCCCGACATTCCTCTGGAGCCTGTGATGGAGAAGAGGATCCGGAGGATGCTATGGGCCTTCAGAGGTCAAGATGACCGGAGCTCGTACCGGCTTTGCAGGCTGTATGTGTACAGCCGTTGCCGATTGATGGAGCTTCCAGGTTTGTCTCGTTTCCTTTACAATTTTTGTTTACATGCTCCGGTCTAACAGGTTATATCTTTTGTTGCAGCTCTTCTCCCGATGGAGTTCACGAAGCGAAAGAACCCGGGAATATACGACGGGTTCGAGGACAAGGCTGTATGGGCCGGGATCCGGGCGCAAGGCACGGAGGGGCTGGCGTACGATATCGACCTGACATCGAAGGCGGCTTTTCTGCGCCCAGACGCCGAGCAAGGGGAAACTCGGCAGTTCCACGTTGACGTCTCTTACTACAACGAGGTTCCCGCGTACTTGGCTGAGATTCTCGGGCCGGAAGTCTACCCAGAAGGAGAGGAGGTTGAAGGGAATGCCTCGGAGGCGGACGACAACCCGGTATTTGCAGAACCGTTTGCCGATGAGACTGAAGAACCGGTGATGAGCGCGGTTCCCTCGTCTGTGTTCCCGGGCGAGGAGGAATTTACCGAGGAGGATGACGAAGGGGGTGAAGAGGTTGGAGGGTTGGAAAGGGAAATAGGTAGTGAGAACCCGGAGGGGAGTGAGGGGAGTGACGAGGTTCTTGAAGTGGAGCCCGTGCCTTCTCGCAAGCGTACCCGGGAGGCATCCAGCTCGGGGAGGTCCGAGAGGAGGAAAAGAAGGAAGGAGAGGAAGGAGAGGAAGGAGAGGAGGGAGAGAAAGCAGCAGCGGGACACTACTGAAATAATGGAGGAGTTGGCGAGTGCAGGAATGGCGGACGCGGCCATCCAAAGGATGGTAGCGGATTTGAAGAATTGCGCCGCTGACTCCTATGTCCTGGAGCACGAGGACCCGTTGACTGTAGCCCGGAGGGCGCAGGAGAAGCTGATGCGGGTAAGTTAGTCTTCTGCTGTAACTCGTTATCTTTTTGTTTTTGGTTCCTTGTACTAACCCGTTGTTTTATTTGTGTAGGCTGTCAGGTTGTCGTACTTGGCGACTGACCGGCTCATAACCGAAGGCATCCCCGAGCGAGAGAGAGTCCTCAGGGATGATCTCCGGGCCGCCCGGGACCAGGTGACGGCAAGCGAAGAAAACCTGGCTCGGGTCCGGGAATTCGCAAGCGCATCAGCGATCGCGTCGAGTGCGAAGTTGGCCGAGGCGGAAGAACACATAGCAGACCTGGTGGCCAAGAACTCTGAACTGGAGAATGTTATCGAAGGTCACCGGGAGGACCGGTGTGCTCAAGACGCCGCGATAGCCCAGCTGACCGAGCAAAACCAGGGGCTGCAGCAACAGGACACCTCCCTGGAGCAACAAAAAGGAGACTTGCTCCAGGCAGTTTCCCGGGCCAAGGACTTAGCGGTCTCCGAGTTTCTGGCGAGCGCAGAGTTTGACCTGAAGCTGCGGTCGGCCAGGGCCGAGGCTCGTGCCGAAATAGTTAGCGCTGGTATTCGCCAAGGCTGGCTGGACAAGGCGGGTTATGACGGTCATCAAGGTCATGTTAGACCCGACGAGGCTGCAGGCACCTCCCGGTCGACTCCTGCCGTGGCTGCGAACCCTAGGGCTCCTGCGAACCCGGCTCGGAGTCCCCCAGTTCGTTCTTCAGCAGCCGGGAGAGGTGCTTCCCGTGGTGGGATTGTGGGTGGTCCTAGGAACCGGCCACCTCTGCGTAGGGGTCAGTTCATCATACAGCCCCGGGGAGGTCGTGGCGGTTCTAGCACTGGCCGGGGTAGGGGGTCGTCAACGGAGCCTTAGGATGTTTTTCATTTCTATAAGATTAGTCTACCTGTAGCGGTTTGCTACTTTTTTTGTAATCGATATTTTTGAAGTAATAAAATTTTTCCTTCTCGCAATCCTTCCTGTGCCAAAACACGGTAACCTGATAAGTACAAAAATGTACATATAACGCCGGTTTTCTATGTGAATAAAGATAGTGTCGCTAAGGCTTTAAAGGTGTCTAGGGCTTTATGGATCCGTTAGGAATTCCAACCCGATGCATAACCTGCAAGTGTTGAGAAAATTCACATATATAATGCCGGTTTAGCATGTAAGTAAAAATAATGCCGCTAGGGCTGTATGGGTTCGTTAAGACTTTCAAAGACTGAAACAAGGCCGTGATAGGCTTGCAATATTTCAAGTTATGGAGATTACCAGAGATTATTAGAGATCTATCGGAGCTTGGCGAGTTTTGATCATGAAATAAGGCCGTGAAAGGCTTGCAATATTTCATGTCATGGAGATTATCGGAGATTATCGGAGCTTGGCGAGTTTTGACCATGAAATAAGGCCGTGAAAGGCTTGCAATATTTCATGTCATGGAGATTATCGGAGCTTATCGGAGCTTGTCGAGTTTTGACCATGAGATAAGGCCGTGAAAGGCTTGCAATATTTCATGTCATGGAGATTATCGGAGATTATCGGAGCTTGGCGAGTTTTGACCATGAAATAAGGCCGTGAAAGGCTTGCAATATTTCATGTCATGGAGATTATCGGAGATTATCGGAGCTTGGCGATTAAGGCATACAAGTAGGGCCGCTAAAGGCTGCATTCACTTCAACAAACTCTTTAATAAAACATAACCCGGTAGGGGAATTCATGCATTGTGGGCCTGAAAGGCTTTATATACAACATCATAAACAATAAAATTGGACATTCATAGATAACTCGGTACCTATTTGGGGAAGAGATGCAGATGTTGGGCGTTCCATGGTCGTGGAAGCGTAACTCCATCTGTACCCCGGATGTAAAACGTTGCCGGGCCCACGACTTCAACGATTTCATATGGACCCTCCCATGGAGCTTTAAACCCCGTTGGCTTAGGGATAACCTCCTTCATTACCCAATCCCCGAGTTTGAGTGGGCGGTTGATAACCTGGGAATTGTAGTGTTTAGCCACCTTTTGCTTCTTGTTGATATTTCGGAGATGTGCACGCTCCCGGCGTTCCTCCAGGAGGTCCATGTTAAGGCGGATGCCTTCATCGTTGGTTTCCCTGTCAAACAGTTGTACCCGGTCACTCGGGACTTCCATCTCTACCGGGATCACTGCTTCAGATCCAAAAGTCATAAGAAATGGGCTCTCCCCATTGGCTTCTGTTGGAGTTGTCCTTAGTGCCCACAAAACCTCTGGAAGTTTCTCAGCCCATAAACCCTTTGCGTCCTCCAGCTTCTTCTTCAGAACTTGCTTGATGAGCTTGTTAACGGCTTCAGTTTGTCCATTAGTCTGCGGGTGTGCAGGGGAGGCATATAGGACCTTTGTCCCATTAGAGTGTAAGAATTCCCGGAACTCATCGTTGTCAAACTGCGTCCCGTTATCTGTGATAAACGTCTCCGGGATTCCAAACCGGCAAAAGACATTGTTCCAAAGGAATTTCTTAACATTTGCGGTCGTGATCCGTGCCAGGGGTTGAGCTTCTATCCACTTGGAATTATAGTCCACTGAGACAATGGCATGTTTGAGCTGTCCCGGAGCTGTGGGTAGCGGTCCGATGAAATCGATCCCCCACATGCAAAATGGATATGGAGAAATTATTACTGATAGTGGGACTGATGGTGCACGTGGAAAGCTTGCAAATCGGTGACATTGAAGACAGGAATCTACGACAATTCTGGCATCGTGTTCCAAAGAAGGCCAGTAATATCCCATTCTTAGGGTTTTGAAAGCCAGGTTACGGGCTCCAAAGTGATTTCCACATACCCCGCTATGAAGCGACTGCAAAACCCGGTCTCCTTCCTCGGGTGTAATACACTTCAAATCAGGAAAAGTTTGTCCTCGTCTGTACAGTTTCCCATCACGGATACTATACCGAGCCGCTCGAACCCGTAGTCGTTTGGCCGCTACCGGGTCCTCAGGTAGGGTTCCATGTTGGATGAAGTTGATGAACTCATCCATCCAAGACGGTGGCGGGTTTGCCTCTACCGCGAAAATCTCAGAAAAGGAGAGTGAGATGCTTGGTTTCTCCAATGTCTCGACCAGTAAGCTTTTAAACTCGGTATTGGAATCGTCCCCTGTTGCAATCCTAGCCAGGGTATCTGCTCTCACATTCTGCTGCCTCGGTATCTGAGTAACCTCAAAGCTATCAAATTTCTCCAGCAAGAAAGCCGCTAACTTTTGATAGGACGAAAGATGTGCTTCCTTTGCCTGAAATCCGCCGTTAACCTGCTGCACTAACAGCTGTGAATCACTTAGTATGCGGAGATGCCGGGCGCCCATATCTTTAGCGAGTTGGAGCCCTTTGATTAGGGCTTCGTACTCAGCCGTGTTGTTTGATGCTTTGAAGTTAAAGCGTAAGGCATAGTCAAACATATTACCCTCCGGGTCTACCAACGTAATGCCTGCTCCACATTGCCTCTGATTGACTGATCCATCTACAAATATTTGCCAACTCTCCGGTTCAGCTTGTGTAGGAAGAGTTTCAGCAACTGTTGAATCTGCTGGGATTAACTCGGCAATGAAGTCTGCTGCTGCTTGCCCTTTGATTGCCGTTCGCGGTTTAAAGTGCAAATCATGCTCCCCCAACTCAATTGCCCATTTGACCAGTCTGCCCGAAGTCGCCGGGTTTTGCAGAACCTGCCGTAGCGGTTGGTTGGTGAGTACATGGATGGAATGTGCTTGAAAATAGGGTCTTAACTTCCTTGCTGCTACAACCAAGGCCAGGGCCAGTTTTTCAATATCTGGATAACGAGTTTCAGGATCATTGAATCCTTTCCCAGTATAGTAGACCGGCAGTTCTTCAGAGTCTGGCTTTCTTATCAAGGCACAACTGACAGCTGTTTGAGACACCGCCAGGTACAGATAGAGTATTTCCCCAGGGTTTGGTCTGGATAAAGAAGGGACTGATGCCAAGTATTCCTTCAACTTTTCAAAAGCTTGATTGTGCTCTTCCTGCCATGTAATCCGCTCGCGGTGTTGACTCTTGAGAATTTTGAAGAAGGGGGCACATTTATCTGTTAACCTGGATATAAACCGGGATAAGGCTACCAGCCTGCCAGTAAGTTGCTGAACTTCATTCCTGGTTTTCGGCGGTTGCATGGCCAAGACGGCTTGAATTTTGTCGGGGTTTGCCTCAATTCCCCGAGCGCTGACCATGAACCCGAGAAACTTTCCTCCTGAAACACCGAACACACACTTCTCCGGGTTTAACCTCATCCCCTTGCTCAAGGCAATGTCGATGACGGTCTCCAAGTCATCCGGGTGTTTGCTTGTTTCCCGGCTTTTGACCAGCATATCGTCTATATAAACCTCCATAGTATCCCCGAGTTGGTTTGCAAACATGCCCACTACGAGGCGCTGGAACGTGGCTCCTGCATTCCGGAGTCCAAAAGGCATCACTCTGTAATAATACATCCCCTTGTCTGTTGTAAAAGATGTGTGCTGTTGATCCGCGGGATTCATCGGAACTTGGTTAAATCCCGAGTATGCATCTATAAAGCTCAACTGGGGGTGGCCCGCGGTTGAATCCACCAGTTAATCAATCTTTGGAAGGGGAAAACTATCCTTCGGGCAAGCCTTATTCAGATCTGTGTAGTCGACGCACATCCTCCACTTTCCGTTTGCCTTCTTGACCATCACCACATTGGCCAACCAATCGGGGTATGTTGCATCTCCAATGAACCCGATGTCTTTAAGACGTTTAACTTCTGCTTGAATGGCCTTGTACTTCTCTGCGCAAAATGCACGACGCTTCTGTCTTACCGGTTTAACACCCGGGATAATATTGAGGGTATGTGTCATAACGTCTGGAGAAATCCCGGGCATGTCTGCATATGACCATGCGAACACCTTCTGTTTCCGGGTTAGCAGCTCAACCATTCGGTTTCTGACCTCGGGGTCAAGGCCTGTGCCAATGCAAATCTTCCTCTCCGGGTATTCTTCTGAAATATGAATCCATTCTGTTGCTTCAATTGGGGCTGGCCGGGGGAACTTGGCAGGATATTTCTGGCTCTTCTTTTGTGCCGTCTTGCTGATGGGCAAAGAATCCGGGTCATCCCTGGGGTCATCGGGTTTGTCAAATGGAGACAAGGAAAAACCGGCCGAAAACATCTCGTGCTGGGACTGAGTTGCTATCGCGTTGCATCTGACAGCGGCTTCTTGGTCTCCGCGAATTGTAACCCAACCCCCGGGTGTAGGCACCTTCATAAGCAGCATGTGACCCGCTATAAAACTTTGTAGGCCCCAGAGTGCATCTCTCCCGAGTATGGCATTGTAGGAGGATGGGCAGTCCACAATTATGAAGGGAACTACAATTCTTGTGGACTTGTGGCCGGTTCCAACTGTAACCGTTAGTTGATCAGACCCCAACGGTTGAGTCGTCTCTCCTGAAAAACTGATCAATGGCTCGTGGTTCCTATAGAGCTTATCTCGTCCTCGTTTAAACCCCTTATAGCAACTGCTGAACATGACGCTGACAGCGGCTCCCGTGTCTATTAGAACCCTCCGAGTTCTCCAGTGGTCAATCTGAAGAGTGATAATGAAAGGATCATTGTGATGCACTTTCAGCGTGTCTTCAGACTGAGAAAATGACACGGTATCCCAAGGAACCAGCTCCTTGCGGCATTCCTGACGAAGCTGCATTATCTCGAACTCCGGGCCTCTTGGGCAGAGTCTTTTGGCCCGGTGACCGGACACCCCTTGGGTGCCACCCCCGTGAATCGTCATTATCTCCCCATATACTTCAATGAGGTTGACACCTGTGGCGGGTGACTTATACTGCTGTAACTTGCCGTTCTGGATCATGTACTCAATGGAGTTCCGAAGAGAAAAGCACCGGTCGGTTGTGTGGCCAGACTCGTTGTGATAGGCACAATGTTGCCCGTTGTCCGGCCCTGTCCTTTTGGGAAACTTTCTTTTTGGAGCCGGGGGAACTTCATTCCTATGGCGGTTCCAAATTTCTTCATAGGAGGCAGTCAAGTTGGTTAATACTTCATATCGAGGGATGTAAGTGTTTTTTTCCTCCCGGGTTGGATGACGAAGGTATGGAGCCTCTCTTGGTTTCTCCCTTGGTCTGTTTGAACTTTTGCCGTAGTATCCCTGGCCACTCTTATGCTGCCCTTCCTTTTTCCATCCATCAGCTCGCTGGCTTGTGAACCCGGTGTTCGTCCGGCGTTCCCCGAAGGTGTCGTACTCGGCTTGAGCTTGCCGAGTTACTTCATTAATTAGATCGTCGTAGCACCTGAACCGCTGCTTCCTGAGCTCCACCACAAAGCGGGTTGGTTTGAGCGCCTGTAAGAACGCCTCTGATGCTACTGACTCGTCCAAGTGCCCACACTTGGAAGTCGTGGACAGCCAACGGGTTACAAAAATTTTCAAGCTTTCATCATCCCTTTGCTGGACTTTGAATAACGAAGTGGTGCTTCGGTTGGCACTTGACAGCAGGATAAACCGGGACAGGAACCTCTGTGTCAACTGACCATAGGTCTCTATTGACAAAGCCGGTAACTTGAGGAACCAACTCAACGCCTCCTCACTGAGTGTTTCCTGGAAAGCATGGCATGCTTGGGCGTCTGTGAACCGGGTCGAATCCAACTGAGACTGGAACAACTCAAGGTGTGCATACGGGCACCCCATTCCGGCATATCTCTTAATCTTAAATGGCTTTGCTTCTGGTGGCTTTTTGTCTGCTTGAACCCGTGCGGAGAATGGGCTTGCACGGGTAATAAAGGGTTGATATTGTTGTGGTCCCGTTCCCGAGTTTAGCCGCTGCTCAAGTTGGGTCACAGTTTGTGTCAACTGTAACAGCAGCTGGGTCTGGGCATCTGCTGGGGGAAGTGGTTGATTTAACAACGGCTCTGGGGGTGGAGGAGGTCCTGTAAGATTGTGATTAAACAAAGGATTGGAGAGATGGATCATTTGTGGATTTGGGTTAGGGTGGGCAGTGGTTGGGAGAATAGCGGGTGGTATGTATGCACTGTCAAAAGTTCGCGGGTTTCCACAACCCGGAGGATTCCCTTCTGGGGTGATGATATCAGCAAGTCTGGCTGACGCCCCCATGGCATTCGCTCTTTGAGTTAAGGTTGCTTGAAGAAGCCCATGCTCGGCCTGGATAGTCGCTAACTGCTCCCTTACCGTTATTAACTCGGCATGTTCTCGAGTAGATTGCTCCTTTTGAGCGAGAAAGTCCTTTTTCAAGAGCTCGAATGCTGCCGCTAAATCTGTTTGGCCAAACTGAGTCCCGGAGGTCCCTGGGTTATCATCCCCTGAGAAATTAAGCCTTCTAGTTGGATCTTGTTCTCCTGCCATTTCCATCGTTCTTCGAAATACGTATTTGGGAGGCCTTGAGTTCGTCTCTCAACGAGAGCACCAATTGTTTCCGGGGATGCTCGTGGCCCCTTTAGCGGGTTGCACGGTTCCAGAAATAGCGAACTTCCTTGTACTCCCGAGTTTTCCTGTGTAAAGAGCAAACACGTCAAAGGGCGTCCCCGGGTTTACCGAGGGAAGCCACTCCGATGCTTAAGTCAGACACTGTCAGATAAGCAGAAAACTCAAGAGTAGTTAAGGAATTGTCCGTCCTCTTACCGGGAGGTCCTCACCGGTATTTATAGTAGCATTAAAGGCTGCACTTTGTCTTTTTCCAATGTGGGAATGAACTCCCTTGCTTTGCCTCAAACTTACAATGAACTGGGCCCTGACAAAGGACCCAGAGTGGCTTCTCAAGTCTGACTGGCCTTTGGCCCTGTAAACAGTACTTCAAGCATAATAAACGATGCATATTTAATAATTGACCATACTTGGTGTTATTTCTTGAATTGTAACCCGGTAAAGGAGAAATATTAGGTTCCACATATAAACAACCACTAACTTGAGGAATAAAATCTCTCGCAAAGTTGACCAATCTTAAAAACCTTTGTAAGGACTTTGTATCAGGAATATAATCTGGAAACTGACTGATTTTTTTTGACAATATGATCTTAGAGACAAATCTCTCTATCTTTAACATGAATGCCTAAGAAATCGATTTCTCCTTTTATGAGGTGAATCTTCTTTTGTCCAAGGATGATACCCTTCTGGACAATCAACTTGCTTACTTGTTCAAGATGTTTCAGATGTTCGTTCATAGTTCGTGAGAAGAAAATAATGTCATCTATATAAACTATACAGAAATTTGAGTAAGGTTTGAAAATATTATCCATTTTCCTTTGAAAAACAGACGGGGCCTACTTGAGGCCAAATGACATGACCATCCATTCATAATATCCTTGAGGTGTTCCAAATGCTATTAAAAAAATGGAGTCTGGATGCATTTTGACTTGCCAGATCCTGATTTTGCATCAAAGTTAGAGAAAATCTTGGCTCATTTGAGTCGATTGATAAACACTCTTACCTGGCTATCTGGTAACCGTCTTTGACCATCTTTTTGTTTACATCTTTGTAGTCAATTACCATTCTAGCTTTTCCTCTTACTTGCTCTGCATGATTTCTTACCAAGAAGGCTGGAGCATGATAAGGAATTTTGGAAGGTCTGATCAACTTCTTTTGGAGAAATTCTTGAATTTGACTTTCCATTTCTTTTTGTCATATTCCCTGTAATAAGGGATTGCTTTAACATGACAAATAGTATTTGCATCATGCATTTTGAGCTGACAGTATACTGGATATCTTTTCCAGTATAACTAAGAATCGTCACTGATTACTGGTTTCAACAAGTTTTCTATTTCTGCAATGGTTGACATTCTCTTCTGCTCGATCTTGTTAGCATACACCTTTAGGTTATACTCTCTGATAAATTCCTCTTATCTGTATGAGCTTTCTTGTTCTGATGAATCTAAGTCAGACTCATTTAAAGAGGGATTCATAATCTTCTTCTGACTTAAAATATTCTGAATTCATCCCTTCGTTTTCCAATATTTCACTGTGACCCTTCAAAAGGTCTTTTAGCAGTACAACTGGTTCTAAAACAGGTTTATCATCACTCCTCTTCACTGATGATATCTGATATTGGTTTGTAAATCCCAGACTTGTAACTCTTACAGCGTTAGTAAGACGAGATTCCTAAAAGAATTTATTATTCTTTTCAAAACAAATCATTGTGGATTCTGAACTATAGTCTGTTAAAGAAGGAAATCATTTCCAATTAACACATATGCTCCTTGACTTTCACAATACCAGATGATTTTTATGACAAAAGTTCCTCCACCTAAGGAAACTTTAATGTCACGAGCCATAGTATCTATGATTATTTCATTCTCTCCCATGGCTATTCCGTAACTGATATTGGAGTCTTTTCTTAATATTCTTCTGGTATGACATATATTTTGGCAAGAGAATACCCTAACCCACTATCTACAAAGGCATGTAGATGGTACTTCCTATAACCGGAAAATTTCAATCTTATAGTGATGTAATTGCTGAATCTGCTCGTCCAGACCTACTTTACTTGTTTTTTATCTTCTGTCGTTTTTTCAGGCAGTTCAATGAAAGGATTAAATTCTCTTTTATCTGTCTCGTTGATGGGATCAAAAGGTTTAACCTGTTGTATAACAGGTTCTGTGATAAGGTCTTCTTCCTGCCTTATTGCCGAAATGTTGATAGAATTAAAGGACTTATTTAATTATTTGTTCTGACTTAATGAAGTTACTAACTTCATTTTTTTCAAATCATCTTCCAAGTTATTCCCCTATTGTTCTTTAGCTTCATAGATATCTTTATATTCTTGTTCTACCATGATGTAAGCTTCACTGTCTTTGGTTTTCCTTCGTAATTCTGCAATGAAGCATTCTCGATGATAGGTTTCACTTGTACTTTTACAATACATGGGAACTGAATTACTATCATCGTAGTTGCAGTAATCACATGTAAATCTCCCTGCATTGGGGGTGGAAGTTACTAATAATATCAGTAGCTTATTCTTTCTAATTTAGGACTTTTAGGACAAACATAGGACAAAATCCGTCCTCTTCTTCTTCTTCAGAACCTTCTGAAGTGTTTTCTATGTCACTTTCTAATGTGAACTTAAGAGAATATATTGAATCATTCTCTTTATCAGAATAGACATCTCAAAACCTTTCAGGTTTGCATATTTTATTGTTTCATCATATTCTTCAATTAGAACCTTCGCAGATCTCTTGTCTTTTTTAGGATATTCGTTTGCATAATGTTCTTCGGCTTTGCAAAGCCAACATCTACACTTCTTCACTTCTCGAAGGAATTCGAAGAACTGGTTATTTTTCTTTTAAAAAATCTCTTCTTAGGAGGAGATCTTTCCCATGTATAGCACTTTTTGAATGAGCTTTTTCTGAAATTATACTTCTTTTTGGAAGCAAAATTCTTTTTTTGCTTGTTGCGAAAGAACTTTTTCTTGTATTTTTTCTTTGTGTGACATCTCCACTGCGTTGGTGTCTCTAATATCTTGGGACACATGTTTTCAACTCATCTGAGTTGCTGCTTTGCGGTTTTGGATTTTCTACTTTCAACGCATTGCTGTCTTAAGAGATCCTTGACTCTTTCAGCAATTCCTCTTACCGTAAAAATGGCAAAGGATTTTCTTCCAAAGATTGTGCTACTGCATCGTTCCATGGTTCTGATAACTTCCTGTAATAGGTTCTAACCAGATCTTCATTATCTAGGTCTCCAATGATACAGTAGTAATTTTGGAACTCGTTAGTGTACTCTTCAAAGTATCTCATGTTGCAAATGCTCAACTTTTGAATATTTGTTTTAGCCATTTCTTTAGACTGCTCACTATGCCCCGTAACATTTTCACAAAATTGTACATATATAGGACATGCGAAATATAGAGGATTATTGGTTTGAGCCAATTTGGTTGCCCAGTCATACCATTGAGAGCTTTGCTTGAAAGACTGATACCACTTTTGGACTATGCCAGTTAAGGTGGACTCATAATATGCATGAGCTTCCTCGTAGGCATATTTAGACAACATCAAAACCTGAGTTAGCCTTAAGCTAGATACCTAGTTGTTTTTTGTCTTTCTCTTGTCTCCTACCCTATCGAGATCAAGATAAACTCCTCTTTCAGATATTGACTACCCTATCGAGATCAAGAAAGAACTTCTTTCTCCTGTAGGGATATACTTCTGAGAACTTCTTTCTCCTGGTTTTCCTGTAGGAGCATATCCCTTAGGAAGTTTAATCTTATTTTCTCGAATAATCTTAGTAGGGTAGTTTGTGATGTTCTGAACTACAGTGCTTTCTTGGGGAATTTTTTCAGTTTCCATCGATGAGGATTCGTCTGGTTCTCTTTTAGCTGCTTGATAAGGAAGAATCTTCCTTTTGTTATTTCTTAGTTGAACCTGAGAAATCTTTTCCATGATCTTTTCAATTTCTTCTGTAGATTCACAAATTTCCGCTTGTTCATGCAAGCTCTTCAGATTTTTGACTTTAGCATCATCATAGGTCTTTTAGCATCTTCTTTCTTGAAAGATTCTTCATGACAAGAAGTTGGCTTGGTTCCAGAGGTACTAGCTTCCTCATAGCTAGCAAATGAATGTCTATGAAATTGTAAGCTTATTTTTCCTCCCATATCTTCATAGATAGAAGCATTGGGATTTTTTACCTGTCTAGCTGGAGGTGTCAGATTCCATTCCCTTGGAAATGTTACTTCCTGCCATTTTGTGATATGCTTTTGTTCATTATGATTTCTTCGATTGGTGAGGATTGATGTTGTAATCCCGGCACTATTGAGAAATCTGGTGTTTGGGGTTACATTCGAGCTCATCAGCTTATAATAGATATGATAATCTATCGCAAGCTCCATCATCCATTTCTTTATGGAAATTCCATCTGCATTGATTCATAATCTTAGACAGTGTGTTGCATCTCTGAGATGTGTGATGAAGTTTGGGAAAACATTGAAATATGCAATTTGGTTGCACATATAAGCTTCTACTGTTCCTAACAAACTTTTCTTTAAGTCTAGGTTATTCTATCATGTAAGACACATAGAACAGAACAATCTATACTATGTCTGGCTAAAAGCTTTATTCCTACTTGAACTGCTCCAATATGCATACAGGAATATTTCTTTAAAGATGTTTCACTTACTTCTTTTGGAGTGATTAACCTGATGTTAGTTTCTCCTCCTGTGGCAGGAACTGTCAGTTCAAGAATCTTGAATCTGTGAGAATTCATGAGAAAAGATCCTCTCCTGTATATCTCATTGAGTTTGAATCTGGAAACCGATGCTTCTCGCATGCTAGATTCAATTTCATTATACTCAAATTCTAAGCATTGATTAGCTGTATAGGCATAGTATTTCTTTTACTGAGTATTCTACTCAGCATTTTTATATTTCTTCTAGTTGAAGTTGCAGATTTGAACGAGGACCATGTAAGGAGTTTAGGTTCACTAAACTTAAACTCACTTTCTCCTTTTGGTAAAGGGGGTATGATTATTTTACTAGCTACATTTTGAGCTAGTTGTTCTTCATTGATCCCTTCTCCTTCTTGTATCTTCATTTTTTTATGCTTGTTTGCAGTCTTACTATCATGTTGTTTAACTCCTGAAATTGGTTTTCGAGTTCAATACTCATCTCTTGGAGATAAGTGATCTTGTAATTTTGCTGATGAATTATTGTCTTGACATTATCACGCATTGTTTATGTAGGAAAGAAAAAGCTTAGAGCTTTATCATATTCCTGTTTTACTTTTAGTTCAACTCTGTGATTCATCCTAATCGGGCGATTCATCCTAATCGGGTGATCAGAAGTTCTAAAAGATTTTCAGCGATTCTCGAGAAGATTTTATCTCAACTGCTTGCTGACGAATGTTGTTGGTGAGATGCTCAGTGCGAACTAGCTTCTTTTCAATATCTAATAGACATTGTTTTTCTTTAAGATAATCAAGCTTGGCTTCAATTTTGCCAAGTTTAGAATTTATCTCTTCAAATTTCTTGAACTTAAGATGAAATCTCTCAAGTTATATTGCAACCCTTTCTGTGGTCGTGTTCCTAGATAGATGATATAGGTATTCAATTAGGATTGGTCTAGAAGGATCAAGCTCTTCAACCCCGACTTCTCTTTTGAGGTAGACAAGATCTTCGTAGAGTGTGTTTAATACTCTATAGATGTACTCTATCAAGTATTGATCTTCCTGAATATGTCTTGAATAAAAGCATTTTTACCACTTATCAGTACCTTTTGTAATACAGAAGAACTAGTAATTTTTTAGTTTGAATTCTCTTTTGTTAGTCAAGAGAAGCCAACTTTGTGGCATAAGCCTTGATAACCTGCTTTTGAGCCAAGTCGGCTCTGATACAAACTATGGCGGATCGAATCGAGGCTTAGAACGTTCAGAAGAGTCTGATTGTAGTCAAACACTTCTTGTAGAACTTCAATCTGTTCTTCAGTACGTTTGATTCTATGCTGAATATCCCAGTAATTTTCTGTTTTTCTAGGAAGATTATCTCTATACTTTTTTAATCTTCTTAGTTTTCTTTTTTCGTCTTACAATTCTTTGTGAGAAATCTTAGCATAAGCTAATAAATCAATCCGTGTAGCTATTAAGTTTGCTATTGATAATGGAAAAAATAGCTGCTTACATTCGAGTAAGAGGATAAGTTTTATATTTGCAGTGTGCTAGATAAACAAATTCATAATCTTAGGCCCACCATGCTCCGTAAAATTTAAAAGAAAACACCATAAACATACTTTAAACTTTTTCTTAATAGAATATTTTTTATTAACGGAATATTCTTTCACAATAGTTAAAAAGGACAAAACTGTTTTGCTGTTAAAATTTTGAGGACAAAATTGTTTAAATTAAAACTTCGAGAGCAAAAATGTTTTTGAATATAAACTGTAACGATATACCAGTATTTATCCCAAATTTATATATCTAGGGTTTGGTCGTCACACATAGCATTAACAACTACCTGCCCTTGAAAACAATGTCGCAACAGCTTACACTTGGCTTTGCAAGGACGATATCCCCCGACGTATGGGTACACTTTGAACGTAGTCTTAATTTTTGATACAAGATATGATGGTCGAGTGAGTTATCATTGCGAGCCATAAAAAGGTTAAATTTTGAATCTCTTCATGCAGATTCTTTACACATATGGATGATCGAACCAGTGACCTCCTTACTACCAGGAGTATCACTATAACGTTCGTCCAACATAGTGGATCCAGCCTCTTCCGTTAGACCAACCCCATATAGATACTTTGAACTTAGTCTTTTGGACCTCTCTAGTTCACTCTAATTAAATCTTGTTGTTGGTTCAAATATTGAAAATTAAGAATGGGATTCCAATTCCTTGGTCACGTCCTACATTCTTCTGGCTGGTCATCCCATTACAACATCAATTTGTTTGATTGTTTACATGTACGGCAGGTCCTTCGACCTAGTATGGTTTATGGAAATACAAGCATCATCATGAAAGAAAAATTGTTCAATTCTTGCATATGTTTGGAGAGGCAAGAGGGAATCAAGCACTTCTGAAAGTTTTGATTGAAAAGAAAATACGAGGAAAAGTTGTTCCTTCTAAAATTCAAAGGAATATATTAGCAACATTCCTGATTGTTTTTGTTGTGCTACCAAATATTAGAATAGAAAGATGGAAAATTTCAATTCTCTTCATGGAAAACGAAGAAAATATTTTCATTTTCACAGACCAAACGTACAATCAGTAGTGGAGCCAAAATGAGATTGCCACCTGTGCTAATTGTAGCATACAAAAAAAATTTCTTTGGCCATACGGCCATACAAAAAAAGAACACATACATAGTGGGACGTAGTAAGTCTTACCCTTAAACATAAATAAAAACTAACTAAATTTTACTCTACGAGGCCACAAAGCTTCAAAATCATTACACACCACCCCATTGTCAACAACTTCAGCAAATTCCTTTTCAATGTGAAGCACCATGTAATCATCAAGAAAATCATCATCTATCTTATTTCTAAGTTTGTTTTTAATGATGTTCATTGATAAAAAAACTCTTTCAGTGGTTGTAGTAGAAACAGGAAAAGTCAACACCAAACAAAACAACTTATAGATCATAGAATAGAAGTCTGATTTTCTTTTACTAAACCATGAACTAATATCTTTCAATCTAGGCTTTTTACCTCGATCAATATGTTCATCAGACATTATTTCTGTCAAACCAAAATGGATACAATTCTCAGATATAAACTCACAATCTCACACTAAATATTTATATCAATATGACAACATCAAAATTCATCAACATATCCACACATTAATGAAAATGTATCTTGGAAGCGGTTGTCATGGCGTTTCTGTTTCTGCATCAGAGTTTCGATTCCCCTATAAAATTGCGACATATTTTTTACCACCAGTAAATTCGTGCACGTGATGATGGGAAATGATTCGTTAATTAGGTAGACAAGTTTGTTGATTATGAATCTATAAAAAAGCAATTCGAGAAAAAAGTTTTGTTTCTCAGTAATTAGTTGAAGAAAGACAACATACTTGTACAGATGATATGTAATAACCGTATTGTGCATGTTACATATGTCGCGTCTCATTTGGTTAGCTTGTTTAGTCTCAACTAATAAGTTAGTAACTTCTTAAAGAAAAAACTAATAAATTGGTGAATTGTGCAAAATGAAACTTAGCTAGCGCGGCAACTGAAGAATCTCGACATCAGTAATTGGCGACCCTTAAATAGATCGGCTAATTTTTACCCAATACAGAATTTGTTCCTCTCTCTCTCTCTGGAGGAAAAAAAATCATACCAAGAAGAAGCAACAATGAGTATTACACCGTCAATGACTCAGTTCAAGAACTCGTCGATATGTGCGGTGTTACCACCCAATATTCATTCAAGTAGTGTTTGGTCGTCGGATAAAAGCAAGCATGGTAACCAGTTTGAGAACACGGGTGCTACATTACCAATGCTCGAAATGAAAATGGTTATGACCTTCTTAGCCACCCAGCTCTTCAATCTCATTCTTGGTTCATTTGGCTTCCCATTCTTTGTCTCTCAAATGCTGGTATGTATTTCTTTTATCAAAAAATTGTAGGAAGATTCTACAGTTTTTTAACACATGACGACGATATAGTACACAGTACATATATATATGTTCTTAACCATCTTACCTGCATTTCTATATAATTTCCTAGATTCATCATGAATATAACTTGTATGATGCAGGCAGGATTCTTGCTTGGTCCAGCGGTGATGGGCAGAATTCCATTTTTCGAAAATCGGTACAATAACTGGATGATGTCCTTGGCAAGTCAGGAGGTACTTGGCACGCTGACAATGTTTGGCTACTCCATGTTTGTATTTCTAGCAGCAGTGAAGATGGATGCAAGTCTATTATTGAAGACTGGGAGAAAGGCCTTTTACACTGGCATTTTCTCCTTGATGGTGCCACTAATTGTTGGCTTTTCCACAGCGACTTTGCTGGAAGCAAATGTGCCATATGGACACACATTTCTAGTATTATCGATCTCTAGGACATCATTTCCTGTTATAGTTTCCCTGCTTGGCCAACTCCGAATCCTTACTTCGGAACTCGGGCGATTAGCATTGTCAGCAGCTCTAGTCTGTGACATGCTAACCATGACTGTCATAACCAGTGCGAGAGGGTTTGCTCCCGATGAAGAAGGGAACATGCCCACCTATATGACAACTCTTATTAACTTTGGATTTTGTCTTGTTTGTGTGCTCGTGGTGCGACCGGCTATGAATTGGATCATCAGACAGACACCTAAAGGCAAGCCTGTTAACAATAGCTACATCTCTGGCGTCGTCCTGCTGGCCTTTGTTTCCGGAGCTCACAAGGACCTTGTTATGTTCGGACCTTTCGTTCTCGGCTTAGCTATACCAAGTGGACCTCCACTCGGGTCGACCCTGGTTCAGAAATACGACTTCATGGTCTCCGGCGTGTTCATGCCACTCTTTGTCACCAATTGTGTGCTTATGTCAGATCTTAGAGAACTTCGCTTCGATGCCGAATACCTAGTCTTAATGGTAATAACGATGTTTGCCAAATTCTTGGGCACTTTGGCACCAGCAATCGGCTGCGGAATTCCCATCAAGGATGCTTTCACACTCGCTTTCATAATGAGTTGCAAAGGCGCCGTTGAAATCGGCGTTTATTTCATGATCTATGAAGGCAAGGTATGAATGCGGGCGCATATCTCAAATAATAAACATGCATACATAAATTTTTTAATCTTGCGCCTGTATATTTTAATTTGTAATTTGAGCATGTCACTTGATTAATAAAACATGCATATTTACTCTGCTTGTTATTCCGAACCAATTATGAACCAATAGAATATGGCGATGTATGCAGAATATCACCGACGGGGTTTATGCCTTTGTGATGTTGATGATCCTATTTGCTCACCTCATCGTGGCATACGCCGTGAAGCACCTGTACAAGAAATCGACCAGATATGCAGGGTATGAGCAGAGAAACATAATAGGAATGAGACCTAACTCGGGGATCAAGATACTTTCATGCATCCACAAGCAAGACAACGTGCCAGCTGTCATCAACTTATTGGATGTGGCTTGCCCTACCGGAGAAAACCCTATTGATCTGAACGTCCTCCACCTGATAGAGATGACCGGCCAAGACGCCCCCATGCTCATTTCCCACCGCATGCAGAAGAAGACCACAATGTCCAGCAGCTTCGACTCCGACGACGTCCTCATTTCTTTCCTCAAATTCGAGGGGGAGTACGGTACCGCCGTTGAGGTCCACCCCTTCACGGCAGTCTGGCCGTCAAAATGGATGTCCGAACAGATCTGTACCCTAGCCCTAGACAGGCTCACACATCTCATCATACTCCCCTTCCACCGCCTTTGGACAGTGGACGGCGCCGTTAAGTCGGAGGACGAAACCGTGAGAAACATAAACATTAGTGTTCTAGACGAATCGCCTTGTTCGGTAGGAGTTCTAGTCAACCGAGGCCCGCTCCGGCAAAACCACAAACGAGAAGATTGGCAATCACAGTTCAACGTTGCGTTGATTTTCTTAGGTGGTGAAGATGATAGAGAGGCATTGGCTTTGACGGCAAGGATGACCGGCGACCCCAGCATCATCCTAACCGTGTTTCATATCAAGGCCCCCACGCAGCCTGAAATTGGGCCTGGGAATGACTGGGACAGTGTTTTGGACTTCGAGAGTTTGAGGAAGTTCAGGCTAAACAACACCGGCAACGGCCGTTACGTGATTTTCAGGGAGTTGGTTTCTGAGAGTGGGGAACAAACTGTGGACATGTTGAGGGAGATTGTGCACAAGTATGACCTTTTCGTGGTCGGGAGGAGGAAGAAGGTTAAAGATAGTACTCTGACTTCAGGGCTTGATGAATGGAGTGAGTTCCGGGAGCTTGGGATTTTAGGAGACTTGCTCGCATCAGATGATTTGGGTTGCAGATCTTCTATCTTAGTGGTGCAGAACCAATGATTTGGCCACACCACCTTTACTAAACATATATTCATTGTTGGATCTAAACGTTCAAATAAAAATGGAAATCATATAAGAGCTGACGTATATTAATATGAAGATCTAACAATTTGTTGTCTTCAATCAATCATTACTAGATCAATAATGGACAAATTAATAGACATGAAATTGAAGATAACATTGAAGTAAAAGAGAAGAGGATATGATGTATTGATGAGCAGGAAACAAAATGTAGTTTTCCTACTCTAGCTAGGAAATCTCCATGTAATCCACATTAGTTAGGGATTACCATAATAGGTTGTTAGGGTTGGATGTTGTACACACATACACACACACATATATATATAAGCAGTCCTTGATGTATGTGAATTACAATTCCACAAAACACAAACACTTTATGGTATCAGAACGTCGTTTCTCGGCCTAAAACCTCGACCAAAACACAACCTCCATCTCAGCAAATCCTACAAACCTCGATCAAGTCTCTTCTCTCATGATAAAACCCTAAATACCTTGACAAAAATCTCATCTCTACTCTCGGCAAAACCAATTCATCCATGGACAGTGATGAACAGAAAGCTCTAGCGTTAATGAACGAGAAAATTTTGAAAGAAGCAGCAGCCTCTCCTTCAGGGCCTTATGCACGCACACCTGAACCATGAGATTATTCTAATCACCCTCTCTATCTCCATCATTCCAACCAACCAGGGGCTATACTTGTCCCTCAAGAGTTGATGGAGGACAATTATGATGAATGTCTTGGATCCATGAGTATGGTTTTGACGATCAAGAATAAGATCAGCTTTGTCAATGGCTCTAGCACTCGACCAATTGCTCAAGATGATGAGCAAAAACAATGGGATCGTTATGATACATTTGTCAAGACTTGGCTAACCGGTTCCATGTCGAAAGAAATCTTCAAAAGTGTTAAGCATTGCAAGACAGCTCGAGCAATATGGACTGAACTTAAAGAGAATTTAGTCAGACAAACATGGTGCAATTATTCAATCTTGAGAACGCTATCTATGCGTGTCTAAAAGGTTCAGGCTCGGTGACAACATTCTACATAAAGTTCAAGAGTTTGTGGGATGAAAGAGACTCGGTGTGTGACCTTACAATATGTAACTAAGAAGATGAAGTGAAACTTGGTGAGTGTGTCAAGAACCAACAAACCATGAAACTCTTCATGGGACTTAATGACAGTCATGATGCTTTACGAAGTAATATTATCTCTATCGATCCTCTTCCTAGTGTCAACAAGGCATATGCAATGGCACTACGCCAAAAAAAACAAGTGCAAGCCTCAAGCCATAATAAGATCTCGGATGCAGCAGCTTTCTTGGTTCACAAGCCAAGCCGTGAAACTGAGAGGGCTTCTGCAAGGGCCCCTGAACGAGCCCTTGCCCGCAACAAGAAACATGTCAATGTCACAAGATGGTGCGACATTTGCAGTAAAGACAACCATTCCATAATATTATGCCGTGCACATTTAACATGTGAATACTGCAATTAGAAGGGGCATGATTCTGAGCATTGTCGCAAAAGAAAAGCGGATGAGGAGGCTGCTAGAAGTTATAGCTGAAATAACCATGTACTTACCGTGCTAGATGCTAAGGAAAACCTGAATTTCTCTTTCTCCAAAGAGGATTGCAGGCAGATCTTGAAACTCTTGAACAAGAACAAAATCTCTACTGCTAACCAAGTTGGTAACATTCCTCCTTCCCTTGATGAGATTTCAGGTAAAGGTTTTCAAATTGCTTGTAATAACTAAAGCAGTATTTGTAACACCCCGTCCCGAAATTAACATTTTTACCGGGATTAGGCGAGTTACAGGGAATGGTAACCGCACTGTTAATTTTCCCCGAATTATTATCGAGATATTCTTAGTTTTGGGGAAAAATAGAATTAATGTCCCGAGGGATAGATTATGTTATTACGGGATCCCCGGTATGTCCGGAAGATTTTCCGGAGCTATGAGTTGTTAGTTACGAATTTATCGAATTTACGGAAGTAACAAATGATAAGTTACTTTATCGTAGAAAAAGAGGACTTTGCGTTAAGTCGAGAATTTGAGGGAGTTTCCTTCGGGAAAGATGTGGAGGACGTTAATACGAACTCGTGGGTATGTCCTATGAATTAATCGGAGTTCGTATGTGAAAGTTATGCGGAATAAAGTGTTGTTACCGTGCGGTAAAAGTAAATAGGAAAAATATCTTCTTACTATTCATGGTAACTTCTGTAACAAAATCTGGGCCGTCAGATCAATCAGAGATTGATCTGGGCCGTTGGTGTTGGATATATATATATTTTTGTGTGTTGACCGGGGGAGGGATTTTCTCTCGGTTTTCTCTCTCTCTCTCTCTCTCCGGTTCTTTCTCTCTCTCTCTCTCTGTCTCAGCTTGCCCAGGCGACCTTGCGTCGTTTCCTACCACCAGGCGTCGAGCCACCACCCTCACCACACCTCCCCTCCTCTACCCACGAACCCTTGTAGCTTCTGCAGGGGAGATCGGTTTCGGGGAGATGGTGTGGGCACAGTGAGCAGCGACGGAGCTCAACTCGACCAGTCGAGTCTGGCGTTCCACCATAACCGGAGTTTCCTCTCGATCTCAGGATCCTCCTCATCGCCTCAAGTGAGTCAGAGGAGCGTTGAGGAAGAAGGCTGGATCGAATGAGGGCACAAAGCTTCCAAGCGGGTATTCAATTCCCCAGTGAGTTTCTAGCCTCGATTAATGTTTGGAAAGTGTTCAATTTGTTGTTGGTTTGTTGTAGATCGGAGAGGAGAGGGAAAAAGGGGTAGAATGAAGCTGAAATCGGCCGGTAGACAGATCGGGGCGGTTAGGGTGATTAAAGGGTAACTTCTTAGGTTTTAACCGCGGTAGATCTGGTATTTTTACCAGTTACCGTGATTGTAAAAGGACGGAGTTACCCCTGACAGTTGAGGGTAATTACAGGGGTGCCATCGTGGTCAAATCCCAGTAATACCCCTGGTAGGTTAAGTTTATTACCGGACTGCCACTAGAGCTGGAATTCCAATACTACCCCTAGCTGTTTTGTATATCTACAGGGGCTGCCACTAAGGCTGTTTTTCCCAAAAGGCCCCTGGTAGTTCAGATCAATTACGAAACTGCCATTAAGGCTAGATTGTCCTTATTGCCCCGACAGTTTTGGGCTAATTACAGGAATGCCATTGAGATGGTAATTCCATAAATACCCCTGGTAATTATAGTTATTTTCAGGGATGCCAAGTAGGAGGAAATATCTTAAATGCCCATGGTTTGGTTTATTTACGTGGATGCCACTAGGTTTTATATTTATAGTTATGCGTGATGGTTGTTTATAATCGTGTGATTGCCGTTATTATCTGTCTTGTCGTGTATGGATGTTATTGTTATGAATGATAGAATGTTCGGTTTAATCCCGAGGATTTGTTGGTCGGTGGATACCTTAGCGGAGAGGTTAAACTCCGGATACGCATTAGATGTTTGTTATCCGAACTAATAAATCGACCGATAATTAGAAAAGCGGGATTCTGCCCGGCTAGGGTGAATCCTATACAAGAGCTACGTGTGGCTTGATCCCTGAAAAGACAGGGTACGTAGGCAGCCTGACTAGGATTCAGGTGCAGTCACAAATATTGTTAGAACCCCTAGGTTCTTTAATTGGCACATTTGAGATTCAAATGTGGGAAACAGGATAACCTCCGGTTTGAGGTTTATTCCGGCACCGTTTGGACGGTTTGTTTTGGGTTATAAAGAAACGGGTTATCCTGGCTCAAGGGGGATTTCGAGTAAATCTCTCTTGTGTTGGGTCCCGCACGTCTTAACCCAGGGTTAGAGAGGTAATCTTGGGTCGGGGCGTGACAATGGTATCAGAGCCTAGGTTCAAATCTCGGACCAAAAGATTGCGAGAATTAAATAAATTCTTTCTTTGAGTTATGTTGTTGGGGGTTTGGACAGAGGCAGAGGTTTGGGTATTTCTGCCTCGGATCAATTTTGAAGGTAACTACTGTTACCTAGAGCTCCTGTGTGTGTGTGTGTGTTCTTGATCACTGTGTAATTACAGTATTGTTGGTGTTGTTTGCTTGTTGTCGGAACTTGGTAGATCGGAGGAAACGGGGAGGTTATGGCGAAATTCCGGCAAGACATCGGAATCCGACGAAGATTCCGGTGATGCAGTTGAACTGGCAGAATGCCGATGAGGTAGAAACCGAATCCCATTTGAGTTGAAAAGTGTCAGTTGAATCGTAATCGGGATATTTACGGAAAATTAGACGTAAGTAGGAAGTTTCCATTTTAGGAAACTTCCCATTTTAAGGAAGACTTACCAATTTAGGAAACTTTCCATTTTGGGAAACTTTCCCTTTTTGGAAGGTTTCCATTTAGGAGAAGATGTTAAATCGGGTTGAAAAGGTTAAAGAAAATGTAGAATTCAAGTTAAAGGTTTTGAAGATAATTAGTGAAATATGGGAACTATATTATGATGACCACTCTAGTGGTTGAGGGAGATGTTGACTCCTATTAACGGTATTGTCAAGTGGATCGTGGAAAAGCAATCGGATAATTTTGTTATCGACGCATTGACTCACATTTAGTAAGAGAAAATACTTACGCTAAGGTGGCGTAAACAGAAACCAAACTTCGAGTCGATAATCGGAAATAAGTGTAAAGTTCGAAAAAGTGATAAAGGAAAGTTCAGAAACTGATTCGGACTTCCGGTAAATTGAGATTAGGAGTCGATAACCGGGAAAGAAAGTTAAAAAGGTTAAAGTGTCATAAAAAGGAACTTGGTCAACATGTGGTCAAATAGGTGTTCCTGGTCAAACTAGGAAAAGACCAAGTCAACGATGAAATGACTAATGTATTGGGTTGTTTGTACAGTCTCTGGTTGAACGTGAGACGGGCTCGACTACGCGGTTAGTTCGAGAGTTTCGCTCAAGAAGCTTTCCGAGCGGGAAGAAGGTCTCAATAGTACTGTGAGTGGACAGACTATTTTTAAATGAATGCATGCCCTAATTATTGAGTTATTTGCAGGGTTTATATGATGGTTTCGAGAATTATATTTTCCTCGGGTTCATGAATGTTTTATATGGAATTATGCATATAAGACGAGGAATGGTTTTACTTATTGTTTTGGGAAGAGTAATTGGGTAAAGTTTTGTTATGAATTTTTGTTATAAGGGTTGTCAATGAATATGCTAGCTAGAGTAGCGTGAGGGCGCTACCAGAGCTCTTAGCTCCGACCCTGGTCTGAGAGGACAGACACGCCTGAGAGGACAGACACGCCTGAGATGTCAGGTGGATATTATGAGGGTTGTCCATTACCACTTTACCCAAAGCTCTTAGCTCCGACCCTGGTCTGAGAGGACAGACACGCCTGAGATGTCAGGTGGATATTATGAGGGTTGTCCATTACCACTTTACCCAGAGCTCTTAGCTCCGACCCTGGTCTGAGAGGACAGACACGCCTGAGATGTCAGGTGGATATTATAAGGGTTGTCCGTTATTATTTTATCTAGCTAGCATAGCGTGATGGCGCTACTAGAGCTCTTAGCTCCGACCCTAGTCTGAGAAGTCAGACTTATTATTTCTTTTGTGTGCGTGAACTTTTCTAATAAGGATTAAGGTTTGGGGTAAAGTCATGGGGGATTTGACTTGGTTTCGGAATATTTTTGACATGAGGTATGGTAGTTGTTGAGCTAATTGGTGTAACAGTGGAAACTGATTATAGAGGCACTATGAGAAGCATACAGGATGTTGGGCCAAGACTTTAGCACACATGAGTTAGTGTGCGAGCTTGTTAGCTCTGATTATTGGAAAATACCCTACTGAAGACTCTTTTATAAGAGAGGGGTAGGATGAGGAAAATTCACTATTTCTAAGTATGTGAAGATGACATACATGTAGGCGCGAAATCGCATAACGGATTCATCAGCTCAAGTGAGCAGTTTGAGGTCGCATTGTGGTATGCGAGTTTGTTCGAGTCCTGTGGTTAAAAGTTTGGGGTATTAGGAACGTGGGTGGATGAGTTTTGATTATGGACGCAGGAGATAATCCGTCTGTGGTCTCAGGGCCTAGTATAGAAAGTTCATATCTCTTTAGTCTTGAAAGGTGCAAGAGATATATGAGTTTCCTCCACGGTGAGGGACTGTAGCATTTTTACCCTTCCATGTGGAAGACTTTGGTGTTAAATGCCAAGTGTGGCAGTCGTGTAAGTAGAGCATTCGAGTCGACTTCAAGTTAGTTTGGGTTACGTTTGGGAAAGTTGCCGGATTGTCGAAATTGGCATTTTGGAAATTAGCTTGTGAAGAGTTAAGAGGCAAGTCTTATAGAGTCGATTACGATGAAAAGGATGAGACTAGGGTATCGTACCCTAGTGTTTTAAGCGAGTGTAGCTATGTTTTCCGTATTGCAAATGCGGGGAGACTCTGAATGCTAAAGAAAATGATACATAGAGCTTGTGACTCTGGTTTTCCGGAAGCTCTGTTCGGTGGAACTTGACGACATTCCTTGACAGTTGGTTTTACCTTTCGCAGAGGAAATTTCGGGGACGAAATTTCTATAAGGGGGGTAGATTGTAACACCCCGTCCCGAAATTAACATTTTTACTGGGATTAGGCGAGTTACAGGGAATGGTAACCGCACTGTTAATTTTCCCTGAATTATTATCGAGATATTCTTAGTTTTGGGGAAAAATAGAATTAATGTCCCGAGGGATAGATTATGTTATTACGGGATCCCCGGTATGTCCGGAAGATTTTCCGGAGCTATGAGTTGTTAGTTACGAATTTATCGAATTTACGGAAGTAACAAATGATAAGTTACTTTATCGTAGAAAAAGAGGACTTTGCGTTAAGTCGAGAATTTGAGGGAGTTTCCTTCGGGAAAGATGTGGAGGACGTTAATACGAACTCGTGGGTGTGTCCTATGAATTAATCGGAGTTCGTATGTGAAAGTTATGCGGAATAAAGTGTTGTTACCGTGCGGTAAAAGTAAATAGGAAAAATATCTTCTTACTATTCATGGTAACTTCTGTAACAAAATCTGGGCCGTCAGATCAATCAGAGATTGATCTGGGCCGTTGGTGTTGGATATATATATATTTTTGTGTGTTGACCGGGGGAGGGATTTTCTCTCGGTTTTCTCTCTCTCTCTCTCTCTCCGGTTCTTTCTCTCTCTCTCTCTCTGTCTCAGCTTGCCCAGGCGACCTTGCGTCGTTTCCTACCACCAGGCGTCGAGCCACCACCCTCACCACACCTCCCCTCCTCTACCCACGAACCCTTGTAGCTTCTGCAGGGGAGATCGGTTTCGGGGAGATGGTGTGGGCACAGTGAGCAGCGACGGAGCTCGACTCGACCAGTCGAGTCTGGCGTTCCACCATAACCGGAGTTTCCTCTCGATCTCAGGATCCTCCTCATCGCCTCAAGTGAGTCAGAGGAGCGTTGAGGAAGAAGGCTGGATCGAATGAGGGCACAAAGCTTCCAAGCGGGTATTCAATTCCCCAGTGAGTTTCTAGCCTCGATTAATGTTTGGAAAGTGTTCAATTTGTTGTTGGTTTGTTGTAGATCGGAGAGGAGAGGGAAAAAGGGGTAGAATGAAGCTGAAATCGGCCGGTAGACAGATCGGGGCGGTTAGGGTGATTAAAGGGTAACTTCTTAGGTTTTAACCGCGGTAGATCTGGTATTTTTACCAGTTACCGTGATTGTAAAAGGACGGAGTTACCCCTGACAGTTGAGGGTAATTACAGGGGTGCCATCGTGGTCAAATCCCAGTAATACCCCTGGTAGGTTAAGTTTATTACCGGACTGCCACTAGAGCTGGAATTCCAATACTACCCCTAGCTGTTTTGTATATCTACAGGGGCTGCCACTAAGGCTGTTTTTCCCAAAAGGCCCCTGGTAGTTCAGATCAATTACGAAACTGCCATTAAGGCTAGATTGTCCTTATTGCCCCGACAGTTTTGGGCTAATTACAGGAATGCCATTGAGATGGTAATTCCATAAATACCCCTGGTAATTATAGTTATTTTCAGGGATGCCAAGTAGGAGGAAATATCTTAAATGCCCATGGTTTGGTTTATTTACGTGGATGCCACTAGGTTTTATATTTATAGTTATGCGTGATGGTTGTTTATAATCGTGTGATTGCCGTTATTATCTGTCTTGTCGTGTATGGATGTTATTGTTATGAATGATAGAATGTTCGGTTTAATCCCGAGGATTTGTTGGTCGGTGGATACCTTAGCGGAGAGGTTAAACTCCGGATACGCATTAGATGTTTGTTATCCGAACTAATAAATCGACCGATAATTAGAAAAGCGGGATTCTGCCCGGCTAGGGTGAATCCTATACAAGAGCTACGTGTGGCTTGATCCCTGAAAAGACAGGGTACGTAGGCAGCCTGACCAGGATTCAGGTGCAGTCACAAATATTGTTAGAACCCCTAGGTTCTTTAATTGGCACATTTGAGATTCAAATGTGGGAAACAGGATAACCTCCGGTTTGAGGTTTATTCCGGCACCGTTTGGACGGTTTGTTTTGGGTTATGAAGAAACGGGTTATCCTGGCTCAAGGGGGATTTCGAGTAAATCTCTCTTGTGTTGGGTCCCGCACGTCTTAACCCAGGGTTAGAGAGGTAATCTTGGGTCGGGGCGTGACAGTATTTGGATCCTAGACAGTGGTGTAAGTGACCACATTATTTGTGATACTAGTTTACTCACCGAGTCATCCGTTGCATGTAATCGTTTTGTCCAACTCCCAAATGGTTCTAGAACACATGTCAGTCATATTGGTTCAGTTACCTTCTCTTCTCAGTTCACACTTCATAATGTCATATGTGTCCCATTATTCCACCTCAACTTGATTTCTGTTAGTAAGTTGTGTAGAGACATCTTTTGTATCACCATATTTCTTAAACATGTCTACTACATACAGAACATACGCTCAGAGAGGATGATTTGGACGAGATCTGAGAATGAAGGACTCTATTGCCTCAACAAAGTTCAGAAAGTCACATGTAATACCGTTGACAATAGCTCTCAAATGCTCTAGCATCAACGCCTTGGTCACCTATCCTCCCGGGTTTATCCCTTATTTCCCTTTCTTTATAATATATCTTGTGATTCAAACAAATGTTCTATTTGTCCATTAGCCAAACAAACTTGTACTTCATTTTCTTTGAGCTCAATTTCAAGTACTTCTTCATTTGTTTTAATTCATGTTGACATTTAGGGAGGTTATCATGAATCTTTCACATCAGGTGCTAAATATTTTATTACAATAGTTGATGGTTTTACTCGTTGCACTTCGGTCTATTTGATGGTACATAAATCTGAAGCCAGAAAGTTTTTGATTGATTTTATACATATGGTTGCAACTCAGTTTAATACAAGAGTCAAAACAATTTGTAATGATAATGGTCCCGAGTTTAAAATGCCTGATTTTTACTCATCCAAAGGTATTTTGTATCAAACGAGTTACATCAACACACCATAACAAAATGGTGTTGTTGAACGTAAACATCGTCATCTGCTCAACATGGCTAGAACTCTTTTATTTCAAGTGCAATTGACGAAGTAATTTTAGGGGGAAGCCATTCTCACTTCCACCTATCTTATTAACCGAACTCCCACCCCTCTTCTTAAAGGCAAAACTCCCTTTGAAATACTTTAAGATTTAATTATCTTAAAGTTTTCGGTTGTCTTTTTTTCGCATCAACACATCCTCGCAAACCTACTAAATTTGATCTCCGGGCTGCCAAATGTATGTTTCTTGGGTATCCAAATGAGTAAAAGGGTTATAAGGTTTTTGATTTTGAAATTGAGCAAATCTTTGTTTCTAGAGACGTGATCTTTTATGAAGATACCTTCCCATATCCGTCTTCTAGTCATTCTCGGACTCCAACCAACCCTTCTCTTTTGACAACTAGGGTTTTCGATGAAGATACAAACACTGAGACTTCGGGTGATACTTATGACATTAGGGTTTTGGAACCTAGGGCTTCTTGTCCAGGTACTCTCTGTAACCTTACCAATTATGAAGACCCTAGCATATCTTCCACTCTTTCGCACCCTATTCTCTCATCTGAAGTGTCTAATCCATCTCCAAACCCTACTTCACCTCTTTCATCATCTACACTGCCTTCTTTGAACATTTATACTCACTCATCATAACATGTTTCCACTACAGAAACTAGCCGTTCTGCTCATCCAATTCGTACTTCTGGTTACTTGCATGACTTCCATGTTGAGGCAACTCTGCCTTCTCGCTCTCTCCAATCAGACTCAATGTGCACAGGTATTCCCCATTCCTTATCTACTATTTTTTCTTATTATCATTTATCTCCTTCTCATCGAGTCTTTAGTGCACATATGTCACTTCTCAAAGAACCAAACAGCTTTGCCGAAGCAGCCAAGCAAAAAGTATGGCGTGATGCCATGTTACAGGAACCACACTTGGATACTGCACACTAAGTTTTTCAGTATATCAAAGGAACACCAAGTCAGGGAATCTTGTTGCCCTCAACTAGAAAGCTCGAACTAACAGGTTTTTGTGATGCTGGTTGTGCTAAATGTAAAGACACAAGAAGATCAATTACAGGTTATTGTGTAATGCTTGGAAAAAGCACCAATTTCATGGAGAGCAAAGAAACAAACTATAGTTTCACAATCTAGTGCAAAAGTAGAGTACAGATCAATAACTACCACAGTTTGTGAAATTACATGGTTGAGAAATATTTTGCGAGACTTGAATGAGAAGCAGTTTCGGCCAACAAAGTTGTTTTTTGACAACCAAGCAGCTCTTCATATTGCGTCTAATCTAGTCTTTCATGAACGTATGAAACATATAGATATAGATTGCCATGTAGTACGAGAAAAGATGCAGCAAGGAATCATTCAAACTGCCCACATAAGAACGAAGGAACAACCGGCGGATTTGTTTACCAAACCAATAAGTTCAGCATAATTTCAAATATTACTTTGAAAGTTGAATGTGATCAACATACATTCCAACTTGAGGGAAGTATTGAAGATAACATTCAAGTAAAAGAGGAGAGGATCTGATCTATTAATGAGTAAGAAACAGAATGTAGTTTTCCTACTCTAGCTAGGAAATCTCAATGTAGTCCATATCAGTTAGGGATTACCATCAAACCCTAACAACCTATTATGGTAATCCTGTAAGCAGTCCTTGATGTATGCGAATTACAATTCCACAAAACACAAACTCTTTAGTGTGAAACAATAATTCGTTGTCCAAGCAACGATAACAAGAAACTTACAGTTGACACGACAAAGATTCGATCGATTCAACATTGGAATTTGTTATAAACTAAATCATGTTATCAGTTATTATTAATTGATTGAGGGTAAAATGCACCAAAAGGTCTAGACTCATAGAGGACTGACAAAATTATACATGAAGCTGTAAAGTTATCAAAGTAATACTTAAACTCTTAATTTGTTATCAATAATATACCTGTAAAGAATATTCCTTTAAGAATATTCTATTATTATTAGAAAATTATCATTTTAACCTTATTTTGTGTTTTCTATATATTGTTTTCTTTTATATTTTGTTTATCATGGTGGGCCTAGATCTATGATTTTGTTTATCTAGAATACTGCAAATATAAACTCATCCGCTTACTCAAAGGTAAACAATTATTTATCATTATCAATTGCAAACTTAATAGCTACCTGGCTTGATTTATTAACTTATGCTAAGATTTCTTACAAAGAATTGCAAGACGAAAAAAGAAAACTAATCTGTCATGTGGGTCACAATATTTGACCCACAGGATTGGATGAGGACTGCATGTGTTGCACGGACACTCCGTGGGGTGGAGTGTCACACACGCCCGACACGCTGATACAAGCCTGACACGGAAAAATGCATGTCAGAAAATGTTGACTTTTCTGACCCGTTTCGGACACGTTGACCATCTTGTCATGTCATCTCTGACACATCATGTCATCATTTATCAATTTTTTAATTTAAAAATAAATAAAAAATAATCTAAAGTAATCAATTTAATTAAAAGCAACCAACTCCTCGTTTTCTTTTTCTTTAATCTTATGTTCTATTGTTGTTAATTATATATGCACTTTTTATCATTTGCATTTGACTCTCTTTATAAATATTATTTCTTATGGTTAGTCAATGGATTCAATTTGCATCTTGACCCGCACAATGTGTGTGTTAATTTGCTCTTATGTTTTATAAATTTATTTTATAATTAATATTTAAATATCATATTTAGTTAATAATATTTGAACTTCATCGCTTTCTAATTCCTTTCTCCACAGTTTTCTCTTTCAAAGAAATAGAATCTGATTCCTAGTAGAGTGTCAATTACTATTTTACACATGGTTACTGAAATCTTAAATTTAAAATTTTAATTAATTAAGAATATTTTAGATATTTCAAAAATTTAACCATTTCAAAAATCCTTCTGACTTTATTAATATAGATTTTTCTAATTGATAAACTTATTTCATACATTTATATTTTTTATTTATTAAAAATATATAAATAAATACTATTATTTACCGTGTTAGATATTCTTTTTTTTAATTTTACTGTATTGGTATGTCGTGTGTCGTGTCGGTGTTCATGTCGGTACAACTTCGGATGAGCCTACTGATCTAAACCGTAGCCACATATCCAATCAATACAAATTTTGAATTAATTGAATGGCTGGTATCCATGCCAGCATCCCCCAACTCTGCCGAAACCATTCTCCCGCGTTTGAATTGTTTATGAAAATGTTTTTTTTTTCTTTTAATAAATGGACATTAGCCATAAATATATTAATAACTGAATAATAAATTATAATATAAACATGAAACAGGCTCATGTGAAGTTGGACATTGAATCATAAAATCTACCTAATCATCAAAGCATCATAGATAATTTTTTTTGTATTGCAACTTATAAGCATGGTCGACACAATGGAGAACCAAGAAACCAAAGTAACAAAAAAACCTAAAATACCTCCTTATTGAAGAAACTTACTAACTTTTTTTGAGGAGGAATATCAAGAATTTATTCAAATAATAAAGAAATTACAATGCATTGGAATGACCGGTTATGACGACTACACCACAACACATATTCCTATCAGGATCCATAGTTACGGGTCCGTCACCAAAAGCAACATCCATAAGCCAAAAGGGCTCAACCCCTAATCAAATTCTACGCTCACAAAGAGCTACTAAATCCTGAGAGTAACAATACAGTCTCACTACCAACACTAACTCGAGGCAATTCACCTTCTTCAACACCGTGTCCAAATATCACCGGACCACGTGCAAAAGCAATCCACCCTCATGTTGACAACCAAACGACACCAATTTTAAAACTGATAGTACCTAGAAAAAAACACCTCTGAAGTAACATACCGACCAAAACTCGACACCTAAACTCTCACTCAAAAGAGGAGAGACAACTCATTATATGTCAGGACCCACGCCGAGTTAAACACCTTTAACCTAAAGTAAGTCCTACGGGGACCATCTCTCAAAGAAGATTTTGTCGAAATTTCGACATAGTTTCCCCTGAAAAATGGACAACCCTTAACTTGGAATAAACCTAAATGAAAACTTCTATAAACCAACAACCATCCAAAACTCCTGGAGCCATTCTGCTCCCATAACCAACATCCTCCACAAGATACACATCTAATTAGTTTATAACAAATGTTATCACAACAATGTTACACAAACTCCAAATTTAAAACCTACAATGGGTTCAATATCCCTAGGAGTTCACTGACAAATATAACAACCCGATGTGTATCAGAGCGACTATGAAAAGTAGAAGCAGGGAAAAATTACAAGTAGGTTAACCCGGAACCTACTGTTGGTTTGGAAAATGGCGGTAACTATGCCTAGCCTCCACGAAGACTAATCAGATCGAGCACTACAATCTGGACATTTAAAACGAAGGGCCCAGGAGAGAAACATTGAAAAATATTAGCGTGAGTGCATAAAAATCAAATATAAAAAGACTATTTTCTTTAACGTCCTCCCTTGGAGTTTTCAAGAAATACCTTATGCACGCAATTCATAGAAAATGAATAGATAAATCATAAAGTAAATCCCTTGGTTTAAATCCATAATTTAAATGTGGGTGATAACCTTAATCACGAGAAAACAACCGACCAGCTCTACCACGAGAGGGTCTATTGACCAGCTCAATCGGAGAGGGTCCCATGACCCGCTCTATTCGGGAAAGTCCAACCGACCAGCTACCACCGAAGAGGGTCCTGACCTGCTCTATCCGGGAGGGTCCTACTGACCAGCTACCACCGAAGAGGGTCAGACCAGCTACTATCCAGAAAGGGTACCATCTCCATCTGGAGAGGGTCCATGCTAGCATGTAATACATATAATCATATCCCTTGAAAATCCTTTAAAAACCTCGTGGTAAAATAAATCGAAAACCAAGTCAAAACTCCCATGACTTTACCCCAAATATATTGGATTTAAAACATTTCCAGGAACTTGAAACCGGTTCTCTAACTTTACTTTAAAATTGTTAAATCAAAGAGCCAAGTTTCCCCTTTTAAAAATAATCCCCCTCCATAACCCAAAATGGTGATAACAATTAAAAACCATATTCCTGAAAAATCCTTTAAAATCACGGGAAAGGTAGGAACCTCTTCCCCGGCTCACTTATCTTTAAAAAGTATTAAATTCTCATTTCCCCAAAATCACCATAAAACATAAAATGGAGGAAATTCATAAATAAAGGAGAAACTAAATAAAATCTATTGCATGCATTAAATTTAAAATAAAAGTCCACTCACAAGATGCCGCTAAGTCTGCCGGCTACTTGAAGGCTGCTCAGCTTGAGCTCCCCCACGTCCTGTTCAAAATACACAATTAGGTCTTAATCTCACAATTAAAGTAAGGGAAACAGCAATAAATCGGCCTCAAATACCCCATTAGCGTAAAAACCCTTAATTACCCCACGCCTAGCCGATACTTCCTAAATGACCGGTTGTCATTTAATTATTCAATTAATAAATCTAAATCTTCAAAAAATTAGAAACTGCCCTTCAATGGCTTTCTCTTAATTTTTACAATTTAATGGGCAAGAAAAACTGCCCAAAAGGTGGCGGTCCTGCCGCCGGCAGAGGATTCTGGCCAAACTCCGGCCACCTCCAATCGACACCAAAATTTCATAGTTTGTTCCTCTCGTCAATACGAACAACTTCCTAGTTCAACTCGAAGGCCAAATCGGCCTCTAACTAGGTCAATCAACAAAAAGTTCTAAAAACCCGAAAATTTCCACTTCAATCCTTCAATTCTCCCTCGACACTCCAAACCAAGCTACCAAATTCTAGGGGATTATAGTACTCTTAAAACTCATCCTATCCATATAAAGAACTCAACAATTGGTGATCTAGGGAGGGAGAAATTCGATCAAGAACAACCATTGTACACTCGAAGAACAAATCAGAATATCTCCTGATTTACGGCGAGTTAGGTCGGAAAACTTACCTAGGAATGAAGTAGACTCAGAGGTCGAGCTTTTGAGACCGGTGCGGCGGCGAGTGGTGGCCGACGGCGGCGCTGTGGCACGCGCAAGGTCCGGCAGAGTTTTCTATCGGGGGAGAGGAGAGAGAGGGGGTCCGTTAAGTTTCTGATTTTTCACTTTCTACCTACAGTAACTTTCCCCTTTTTATAGGGTTTCTTAAAATAGTAACTTCTCGTTTTTAGACCGTAAATTTCATATACGAACTCCGATTAAGACACATAGCATGTCTACGGATTTGTATCAAGGCCCTCTACAACTTCCATGAAGAAAGTTTTCCCAAGTTCCCGACTTAATGAAAAGTCAATTTTATGACCTCTCACGGTAAAACGGTTACTACGAAATGGTTAAAGATTAAGGTAACTTGGGAAGTAACCGACCGTAAATTGATTCTAGAACCGGGATGTGACAATTCTCCCCTCCATATAAAAATTTAGTCCACAAAATTACATACCTGTCATGCAAAGAGATGGGGGTACTGCTGCCTCATCCGTGTCTCTGGTTCCCAAGTCGCTTCTTCTATTTCATGACTCCGCCAAAACACCTTAACTAGGGGAATAGTTTTGTTCCTGAGTACCTGCTCCTTCCAATCAAGGATCTTCACCGGTAACTCCTCATAAGTCAAATCCCTTTTCAAATTAACCGGTTGATCCTGCTGCACATGAGATGGATCGGCAATATACTTGCGAAGCATGGACACATGGAAGACATTATGTATCGTCGCTAAATCGGGGGGTAGGTCCAACCGATAAGCAAGTGAGCCAACCCTCTCAATAATTTCATACGGGGGGTAGGTCCAACCGATATGCAAGTGAGCCAACCCTCTCAATAATTTCATAAGGGCCTATGTACCTTGGGCTAAGCTTCCCCCGCTTGCCAAAACGTACTACTCCCTTCCAAGGGGTTAGTTTCAAAAATACTCAATCACCCACTTGAAACTCAAGATCCCTCCTTCGATTATCTGCATAGCTCTTTTGCCTACTCTGAGCTGTCTTTAGCTTGTCCCTAACAACCTTGATCTTCTCATTTGTTTCATGAATCAAGTCAGGACTACACAACTCTCTTTCACCAATTTCATTCCAACACAAAGGTGTACAACACTGCCGTCCATAAAGTGCCTCAAAACGAGACATACCAATGGTAGAATGATAGCTATTATTGTAAGCAAACTCCATTAATGCCAAGTTCTTATCCTAGCTTCTTGAAAACTGCATAGCACACGACCTCAACATATCCTCTAAGGTCTGGATAGTCCTTTTGGACTGCCCGTCGGTCTGAGGATGAAAGGCTGTGCTGAATTGCAATCTGGTGCCCAAAGCTGCTAGTAAAGCTCTCCAAAACCTGGAGGCAAATCTAGAATCCCGATCTGACACTATAGTCTCTGGCACCACATGAAGTCTCACAATCTCATTAACATACAATTCTGCCAATATCCAAAGCATACTTCTTGTTCACCGGCAGAAAGTGTGATGATTTGGTTAGTCGATCAACGATCACCCAAATACCATCATGTCCATCTCGGGTACGTGGTAAACTAAAGACAAAATCCATGACAATGTCATCCCACTTCCACACAAGGATAGGCAAAGGCTAAAGCAAGCCAGCAAGCTTCTATCTCTCAATCTTTACTTGTTGACAAATCAAGCATCTACTCATAAAAACCGTAATTTCTCTCTTCATATTCGGCCACCAATAATGGTTCTTTAAAGTCATGTACATTTTAGTGTTACCAGGATGTGCTGCATACGCTGTTCTATGAGCTTCCTCCATAATTTCTAACTTAAGTTCCTCATTCCTTTTTGGAACACAAAGTCTGTTCTTGAACATCAATGTTCCATTTTTTCTAACCGAGAAGTCAACCGTTGTCTCATCAAGTGTCCGCTCAATCAACCGTTGTCCCATCAAAATGTCTCAAATAAAATGTCGTGATAGTGCTCTCACAGAATCTCAAATTTGAAAGCAAAATGCCAGAAATAAAAGCAAAGATACGACACCACAACCAAAATTAGGATAACAAATTGGTTAAAATATCAAAAACAAAAAGAAACTTAAAAAAAAGGTGGTAAATATGCCTTGCACAATTAGAGCCCACATTCCACACATCTAGCGCGTGGAACCACTCTCCTTAAAAGCAGGTGAGGAATCATTAGCCAATAGTCCAATAATATACCCAGCATTATCCAAACTTTGCAAAGTCTCCATTACAACTCTGGAAAACCATAACAAAGGTCCATTACAACTCGTTTTCTCCCAAACAAACACCATGAGGTCCATTTCTCACTCTGCATTGCTTCCCTTGCATAGTAGGCTAAAACACAAACACCTTCATAGCACTACTGAACTGCCTTGGCTCTCCACCAATGAACCTATCAAGCTTGCTTCACACAGCCAACAACTCCATCTCTCACTTAGAACTAGTTGCAGGGCCATGCACAATTACAGTGCTATTGTTCTTGGTGTCACTCCCCCGGCCAAGTCCGGCGACATCTCGGTCCTCATTCAAGTTGGGTAAGTTCTTTCACCTCGTCACTGCCATTTACTGTTGTGCACATTTTCATACAGGACTACACATAATCTACCACATTAGTTCTTTCTGAAATGATTTCGTTTTATTCTTTGTATTGCAGAGGGGTTCTTCTTTTCGCCTACATGTTTTCGAATTTCATTGTGCCGAGTCTCATTTCTGAATATTATGGATTCAATAAGTTGAATGAGGATAAGGAAGATGAGGACCTTATATAAAAAGATGAGGATAGCAATCACAACCTCATGAAGACCTGTAAGCTGTAGCTGAGGTTTTTTTTAATGTCTTCGGTTAGTTAAGTTGGAGGATTGGAATTCACGAATGTAATTCTCGTCTGGATGAGCTAATTTTGGCAACCACAATTTTGAGCTTCAGCTTTTACTGATCAAGACTTGTTGTGAAATAGTACTGATACTGTTGTGCTTTCTTGGAAGTCACTAAAATTCTTTATTTCAACATTTAGGAAGAAAAAAGTTGAGTAGATTTTTCCATAATATACACCACTAAAAATAATTTTCCTTTTTTCATTCCTCTATAAAAACATCTTCAATAGCTCTTACATAATTTCTTTATTAAAGTAAAAGAAATTATAAAATCTTTATAAAAAACGAGATCAACTTCAACAGTTCTTTTATTGTACTCTACAAAATTAAATGTTTTTCTTGAATAATTTAATATATCTATATAAATATTCTATATTTATTCATATCAAAATTACATGGTTAATTGCTTTAATTTCTCTATTTTCCATTGAAGAGAGATAATGTCATTTTCTTCCTTTTTTAAGAGAGATTGAATTATAAAAGGCAAACAATAAATTTTAGAGGCTCTCCCTCTATATCTATAGAGGATCATGTTCTCTCTTGTCCCACTTTGTATTTTAGAGAATGCTTTACATGAACTGTTGGAGCCAAAAAATGATATTTTTCCTCTAAAATAGAGATAATCATAATTTTACAAGAGTTGTTAGAGATGCCCTAAGCAAACAAGAAATTAATTTTGGATGTGGCTAATGGAAACCCCCATTAGCTCGTTTTGCGAAACAATTTACATTTACCAGCAAAGTTACCCAAAGAAAAATAATGAAAATAATAAAAATAAAAGAGCTGTATCTAAACAACTGTCCAATCACTGTCTTCTGTAATTGATGCTTTTTCAACAGGGGATGCATTGTCAGGCTTAGGAGGCTTTTTTGAAAATAATGACGACTTATTGTCAAAGAAACTTGAAAATGGTTGGCTACCGGGGCTTTGTGAGTTCTTTTGGTCATTAGAAGCTGAATTTTTCAACTGTCTATCTTTACCTCCAAAGTTGAGGGTCAGCCGCCTGAAACGCCTTTTCGGTTCATTGGAAGAAGGGGTCATGGTTTCTTCCGGTTGCTTCATCATTCTTAGGACTTCCTCTGGATTGAGTATCATAGCCTCAACTGTTTCAAATACCTGTAGCACATATTTGAATATACAATTTCAGAAGATCTCGTTCTCAATAGTGAACAGACTGGATATCATCCTTTATTGTGGACTTGAATTTTCACCGTAAAAGATGGACTTTCACAGAATGGACAAAATACTCTCATCAGACATGAAATTAGTGAAAGTAAACCCAAATTATTTGCATCATATATAGCAACCTGGTTTATTCGTATGAATTCATACCTGACAAATCTCATCAACCTTCTCTGTCCACATTTTGCCTTGACAAGTGGATACTACAAAGTCCTTGCATTCATAGAACAGCTTTGAAAAATCACTGTTATCGGACGATTTAGTCTCAGCAATTAAAAACCCCACACCAAGCTGAAGATTGCATGCCAAGGGAGCATCATTAGCATCATATAAGAGGACTGGAGTGTACTAAACCACATTGAAAGACAAATAATATCATATGAAATGAACTTACCAAGGAAATAAACAGCTGTTCAAAAAGCTCAGAAGGTGATATGTCCTCAAAACCATCTAGAATACCTTCTCTGCAGAAATGCATGATAATATCATTGTCAGGCAGTAGTCTTTACAAAAACTGAAAAACAGGCACAAAAAAACTTGTGATAATTTCAACTTACACAGCCAAGTCCTCGTCAAAGAGGGGCACTTGTTTTACTGCAGGAACTGGTTTGGATGTATCCCATAGCTCACGCCAGAGATTGCCTAGCATTGAAGAATAACCAAAATAAATGTTAATGAGATTTACATGTGGTGGCACTTGCAACTGCTAGACACACATACCATCGTCCTACAACCGTTAACAATACATAAGAATGTCTCTGATGCAAGGCAGTATATAGAAACGAAATACGGAAAGGATGGCACCTGCTTTTTGCATTCGGCTACTTAATTGCCCCTTTGTGGATGATACATCATTACCTTCCAGACATATAGCCTCGATACCTGGCTCAACCTCTGTCCAATCAGGAGGAGAATGCCATCTCACAAAATCTTCCAATACACAACCAGGATTTGCTGCCTACATAAGATAATAAGCAGAACTAAGTTGACTTAACTAATAAAACATTCAGTGAATCTGTAAATTTTATTCAATGGGGAAACCTTGAAAGCCTGCATATCAGAGAGGAGTTGAGAACATCCAGCACCAACACTGACCAGAAAAGACAAGGCCATTTATCAAACAGAGTATAAATGGACAGAATACCAAATATGCATATTTTCTGTCTATGTCTATCTTTATGTATGAGAACATGGGAAATAGACTTGCCTATGTCAAATGAGGTGAAACTGAAAAAAAAAATAAAAACCACATAGTAATTCAGAGGCAAACCTTCCAGTTCGAAGCACAAACTCCTCTGTTTCCTTGATCAGGTCTTCAGTAAGTAAAGGTGCTTCCTACATGTGACATTACACAAAGACCTCAATGCGGGAGCAAGTTAAAATAGCTAACTTTTGAGCAGAAACAGTTATATATACCTGAGTGACTGGGGTATACATAGGTTCACCAGTTTCCAACATTTTGAGGTTACTAAATTGGCGATCAGCGCCTAGTCGGAGAACTATTTCCCCAGTGCTTATTCGAGCATACAAAATAGGGCCGGCAGCATTGTCCATAGGAACAGATGATTCTTCAGCGTTTGGACTGGCTTCTCTAATTACAAAGTCTAGTGTTTCAGTGGCAATCTCACGTCGCCTTTTCCTGGAAACACAACAATTGATGACTTGCAACTGCTGGTACAAAAGGCAGGAATTCAGATCTGGAATCTCATCCACAGGGATGCTAGGTACATATGCTTTCTCAGACCAAAGTCTTTTAAGCTGCATATGAAGGAAATTCAAAGCATATGTCAACAAAATATTATTTGATAAACAAGGAAATCGTATATTCAATTCCAGTTGAGGAAATTACTAAACATTGAAGAACCTTTCTTTAAATTTAACCGACTCAAATTCCCTAAGGCAGGAGAAGCTTGTCTTTAAACATACTAAAGCTGGACATAAATTTTGCATATTCCTTTTGCACCTGAAACTAGATCTTAAATAGTATAATCTACATAATTACATTCATTAGCCCATGTTAATATGTTTCAACTCAGGACTTACAAATGTTAACAATTATTCAAAGAAAAATTGACTTTTAAAATATATAAGTATCGGCAGTTAGACAAGCTCGTGGAACTGCCACCTAATATCTCTCTATTTCCTCTAGAATACAATAAACGTCACAAATAGTACATATAACAGTTCATATAACAGTTCAGCAATGAAACTAAAGCTCAATAAAAATAAAAATAAAAGAAGTCTAGATTAAAATTTTCAACTCATTATCACTGAAATGCTATAAGCTAGACATAAAAATGTATTGAAAGTGATAAAGTAATCTGGGGTTCAACTCCAAAACCAATTGGCAATGAAGAGAGTAGCCCAAACCCTTATAAACCCACAGGCAAGGTTCCATATTCCCGATGTGGGATATATTTCTCAACACGCCCCCGCACGTGTGGCGAATCTTTAAGCCTAACACGTGGACAACAACTTGGGTGGTCGTGGAGTTCGTGTGGTCTTTGGGCTTCACACGTGTACGTGGGTAACCCGCTCTGATACCATGATAAAATAGTCTGGGGTTCAACTCCAAAACCAATTGACAATGAAGAGAGTAGCCCAAACCCTTATAAACCCACAGGTAAGGTTCCATATTCCCGATGTGGGATATATTTCTCAACAGAAAGAGTTCAGTTCTAATAATTAATTAAAGGTTGTGGTTGTTAAACAAGCAGCTAGAAGTGTAGCATTGTATTTCTCCTTTTTATTTTATAATTTACTTCATTACTTTAAATACCTCAAACTTTGTACATAACTTACTTCGGAAACAACACTACACCAAAACAGTGTCATTTTCTTAAGGCTTCTGAAGCTCCCAATGACTAAAGCTAACTTGACAACAAGGCTTTCAGGAGGAGCACCATGAATATCTTTTGGCATACAAGCCGTGGCAATCACGTCTGAACCAGAATCGATCTTCCACCTTAAAAAATTTCCCTCTGCGAATATCTTGCACATATTACAACGGAAGTGAAAGATCATAACACGATAATAACAAAACTTAAAACACGAAAATAAAAAAGGAAAGTCACTGCCGTGAGGTCACCTCACGTATGCATCTACCTGGATCAAATAGAGCGCGAATCAATGATAGGACTTTCTCATTACGACCAAAATCAGATAGCCTTTCATCCTTTTCACGAAGCACCAATGACTTCACTGCAGAGAGACTCAGACCCCCCCTCTCTCTGCCTGGTGAGGAATTTACTGATGAGCCCAAAAGATCTTTCATTGATTTAGACTTCTTTCCAGCCCTGGATAAAGATTGAAGGTTGCCAAATTTTTAGGGTAAGAAAGTTGGGAAATCATGAATACAATCCCATGTCAGTTACAGTAAATTTCAAAATTCTTTCCAATTAAACAGGTAGTGAAAACATATTCACTCTGACCTATGAGAATAAAGACTATAGTTTTGCATTAAGATATATAGGTAACAGCAACGTTGGGAGGTTGCAATTAGATAAATTCCAACAGAAGTGGACTGCAAAGGTCCTAAAAGTTTATCAGAGAAAGTGTACACTTCAAGCAATGACCAGAATACATAAACTTACTCAACAGCTGTGGCCAATTGCTTCATAACAGATAATGGCGGAATCACTATGTTGTCCGCATCTAAGCTTTCAACGGAAGGAATTAATTCTGCCCCCTTGCAAATAAGAAAAATCAATTTATCATTGAAAGAAAGAAACAGTATTAATTGAAGCAAAAAAAGGACATATATTAGTTAAAAACATCATGGCCGGTTTTTTGTTCCCTACTGGTGACATTCCTCATGTAATCAAATGCAACTAAATAACGATTTATACCACCAAAATTCTTAATATGGACAATATCAAACACCACACTGAAGTTATATTTCTGCGTTAAAAGAAAGAATATATATATATATATATACCGATCGGGTCTACCTTCTGTTCCATGAATAGGATGTGCTTATGTAGTGAAAATAAAAATGTATAACATAAAATTCACTACTCCGTACTATCTAAACCATTCATAATATGCAGAGGAAAAAGAATAAAAGATATAATTCTATAATATGACTATCTAAACTAACATATTGCAGAGGAAGAAATAAAAGACGTAAAGAAACAAAATTACCTTTGCTTCCATATCATTTTTCATGTTCAGGATGTACAAATTTTCATCATAATAAGGAGCAGCCATGGACGAATACTCAGCCTTCTCGGTCTCCTCGGCACCTTTCTTTCCTTTTCCAATATTTCTCAACCTATCCTGCCATTCTTGCTTCCTATCCTGCCATTCCCGCTTTGTCCCTATGTTCGGAGGTCTCCACCTCAAAGCCCTTGATTCATGTAAACCCTGAACCATTTCAAACTAAAATCAACACATTCCTCAAACCCTTCAAATCCACGCATCCCGCTTATAAAAACACATCTACCTAACTAGGCCTGATTCGACAATGCAGCTTAAACTCAAGTCAACCCAATTTCATGTCACACGTAACTACAATTCATTTCTGGTAAACTAAACATAAACTCAACCAAAATGATCCTACATTACCAGTTTCAACACAACAAAACGACAAAAACAAATCATCAAAGTCAACCGAAACAGAACTGCTATAAAAACAGGGACGACAAAACATAAACATTACCTGGGACTCCCCTGGCGATCCTTCCTCGGCCAAACACGTCGGCGACGTCTTATCGGAATCTACACCGATGAATTATACACACAAAAAATCACCAAAAATTTAGAACAATTGAAATCTAATGGGAAAAGAAACTCGTGAAATTGGGAAGTGTGTGTGAGGGAGTAAAGGATTGGACTAAATTTGAAAAGCGGGGTGACCTGGGCGATCGGGGTGCTTCAAGTCAGAGAGGACTCGCTCCGCTTTAGCCGCGGCGGAATGGAAGGCTGTCCTCGCTTTCGATACCAAGGATGGGGACTCCATATCCTACAACAACCCAACCAAACCCAACCTCTATATTTCAGAATAAAAAAGAAATGTTTGGTTTTTTCTTAGAGGGAAGAGAAGTGGAGAAGCACCGTACTAATATATTTTTCAAATTCTGCTTCCTTTTTTATTTTTCACAGATAATAATTTTAACCATAATCGCAAAAGTTACGGTAAGCGTTTGAGAACAGCTTCAATATTTCATTGGTTCATCAAAGTAAACACAAAATTAATCAAAAAAACCGAAAAAAAAAAACCAATATTGATAAGAATTATGATCAAGTCAAAAGTTACGGTACGATCTCAATCCAAATACTTAATAGACGGCTGTGTTGCTAATATTACTTGTCGTCCATCATTCTGGATAAAAAAATATAAAAATTATATCTTTCGTTTATCAGTTTAGTAATATCGTGACCAAGTCGTTCCGGCAAAATTATATTTGATTGGAAGATGATGCTGAATTAGGAAAGATTGGGGATATCCTGTGTAGATGTTATTGGTCTAACTAATTTTTATTTTCTTACTAAAACTAGATAGTTGTCCAATTTTCCCCATTTAATGAATGAAGAATTTTAATATGGAGGATTTATAGAAAACAAATATGAATGATTTTAATGAGAGCACGTTACCTTATTAGAATATACCTTATTAGAATAGATGCTACAAGAAAATTATAAATGAAATTGGTTTAGTCAGGTGAGTTTAAACCAATAATACTGACTAATTTATAACTGATTGAGTAATTACATCTGTTAATAATTAATTGCATAGTTAACTCTTCGCCACTTACTTTCACATAGACATACCTAGGGAATTATTCCTTCAACACTCCTCATTGTGTCAAGTCAAAGTTAACACGGTGCATATGGTGTTGCCTCATTAAAACTCTTGTCAAGTAACAAAACCCAGTAGGACAAAATAAATCTTGGTCGAATGGAAAAAGAGCACAACTCATATGTGATAGTGTATGTGTGTTAGAATCCCCCTGAAGTCTACAATCCCCTTGATCATTTCATCAATCATAGGATAAATAATAGCAAAGACTTATTTATGCCCTACATGTGTTTTGCACTAGCATGGTTAGCACTACCAAACTAAATACTGTCTCTTTGTCAGAAAATCTAGCTCTTCCTGGATTGCACTTTTACGTCGGCCAATATGTTTTTTGTGGACATTCTTCAACAAAGCGTGGTTTGATACCTTCTTGCTCTATGATTCCTTGAGCAACAATGTGAATCGTCAATGTATATGTACTCTAGTTATCCGTTGAAATTTTATCTCTAGAATCATTTTAAACATCGGAACATCCTCTCATATTGATTCATGGACAAATTTGTAATCAGAGACAATCTCATGAGAGATATTCTTTACATTAATGAGGTTGTGTCATACTCGCCTAATTCCTTTAGGCAAGTATTGATCGAACCAAGTGGCTTCCTTCTATTCCCTTAAGGAGCCACGACCTCAACCACACTTTCACTAAGTGTGGTTGTGTCGCCTCAATTTGCGATAATGTGTCCCATATTTGAGACTTTTAACCTTGCAAGTATGTGCAACTGGTACATATGATCTCGTCATTTTGGCAATATTTTTAAACGCATTAGGCATCAAAACTGTTACGTTCTAGATATCGATTATATAGGAATCAGTTTGAGACAAAGTGGGATAACCACGACAATTCATGTCGTTCCCTTAGAAAATCTTTTTTCTTACCTCCCCTAACAACGAGAAGAATGTCTCATCTAAGTGACATTTCGTAATTCTTAGCGGTAAAGAGATCGCTTACCAAGGGTTTCGAGTGCGGATAATTGTTGGAGGTGCATATCCAACAAAAATACATATTCATTTCTATGGACCCCTTTTTGATGTGTTGTGAGGGCGCAATAGGCACATGCATGTGTTGTGCAACCAAGTATGTGTAAATCTTATGCTTATGTCTAGTTACCAACTTGTACGCAGAGAATAGTTGACTATCAATGAGTCTAAGAACGAATACATAAGACTATGAATAATATTACATAATCCCAATAAGGTATATGTAGGTTGGTGCGCATAACCAATACCTAGATATGGTGGCATATACATATCATTTTTATGCATGCAATTGGGAAACATGATGTTGTACTTTGATCCTTGTAGATATGTAATATTTCATCAAGTCTTTTTTATGTTAACTCTTAGCATAGTCATGTACTTTAGATATGCAATATTTCATCAAGTCCTTTTGATGTTACTTCTTAGCATTGTCATGTATTTTGGACTTTATGATTTAGGTTGGTAAGCCCATATAATATATGCTAAGAGTGCAACATTTATTGCGAATAATTAATCGACATGTGACCAGTTTGTCGAAACGTCCTCCAGAACTACAAAGTACTTTAATGGTTTGCAATTTTTGATGGATAAATTCACAATAATCACGTTTTATAATGAGTTTTCATATGATAACGTTGGCATGAATATCCTTTAAACTTTAGCAAGACTCGATTATGTCTTGATGTATATTGAGCTTCTGTGACTTTAACTATTATGTCATTTAAGCAAAGGAGAACAGACAGTTTCTCACCCTTTTTATTTGGTGTGATGATCTTATTATCGTTGTCACAACGGAATTATAGGCATAAATAAATGCGTATTCCTTAAAATAGTGTGAGTAGTCTCACTATCAATTAAGCAGTAGATTTCTCCTCCATACATTCTTTAAAGTATATGAGAGTATATATAATTTGAAAGATACAACTCATATTCTTTAGTGTTTCGATTTAGGTAGAATGATATGTTTTTCATTCTCCTAAGTTCTATTGTTACTTGTCGGATGTATTGCTTTGCATCTTTATAGTGCTATTTTCGAACCATGTACTTGTGCAAATAATAAAAATCTGATGCTTCAGTATATGAGGCCAACAATAATCAAGGTCTCGTACAAGAAATCTAATTCATTATGTATTCATCCAAATAAACTTTAAGACTAAACAATAGTCTAATTAAAACAAGTGAGGTGGTAGGCCTTGATAAAAACAAACTTCAATAAATAAAAAACATACTCGTTACGTTAGGTTGCTAAATAAACTGTGTATGAATGTGGTTGCTCTCACGATTTTGGTTTGGATCACCGCGTGGTAGTTGGTAAATCACATGTAAAATTAGTCACATTTAATCATATAATTTTGATTTAATTTTACCATAAATGATAAGTAAATCAAAACAGTAAATAATCTAGTTCGTCTCGTTTGGAGCTCACGGCGGCAAATCCAAGAGGGCGAGGTATGGCAGTGATCGGTGATGGATCGCGGCGGGCCAGAATAGGTTCGTCGAGGTGCGTCGGATCGGGAAGGGTTATGGAGGACACAGATATCTGGACTGGGCTAAAGTCGCCGAATACGGGTCGACCAAACCTCGATCGGAGCTCGGCTGCTGCTGCGTTCGGGTTGGTAGCCTAGGCACTCAGCTAGATCGTGGCAGAATCGAGTTCGCTGCCGGTGTCTTTGAGATGGTTCGACTTCTTCTCGAACTTGATCCTCCCCTTTTCAACCGATCAGCAATTGCACATCTCTTGATTCAATGATCAGAATCATCAGGGCTCATAACGTGTTACTGTAAAATGAGAAATGGAATTGGTTTGCAGATGAAAAGCACATGAAGCATTTTCTTAAGCACAAGAATTTCTGAAGAATTTTTCTTAAGCACATGAATTTCTGAAGCATATGATAGAATTGCTGAAAGATAGTTATGTTAACCATGTCGTTTATCTCCTTCAAAGTAAAATAAGAAAGAGATCATTGATCTTTTAGCAATTCATCAAAAGAGCTATTTTGCATTCTACAGATTCAATACAATACCATTCTTAGCACAACACCCACAAGGAAATGAATATGAGATGGAGAATACATATTGCATATGAACTACCAGCATAGAACATACTTCATTTCTAAAATGTAATCAATACAGATTGATCTACAAACCAACTGCAAGAGAAAAAGTACAAAACCTTCAAATTTAATCATGAGTTAAACATCTAGGAGCAGACATTTATTTTATATCTGAATTCTTCAAAGGCGCAATCAAAGAGTAATGGCAAAACAAAGAAAATGATGAACACTACTTTTTACGCTTGTTGGGTCCAGTCTTGTACCCACCCTTACAAGGCTTGCCCCAAGGTGTTCGAGAACATTTCCCATGATCACCACTACTCTTGCTCTTGCCCTCCCCTCCTCCATGAGGATGATCACACGGATTCATTGCCACTCCTCTAACTGTTGGTCTGATACCTAACCACCGGCTTTGCCCAGCTTTATAGAGCTTCTTAGGTTTTTTGCCTTTACTTGGGACCTCCCCAATAACGGCCCGGCACTTGGAATCAATCCACTTTTCAACACCCGAAGGCAGTCTCACAAGACATCCTTTTTCTGTGGGTTCTTTCAGAATCTTTGCACAAGTTCCTGGAGCCCGAACTAACTTGCCACCCTGACCAGGGTTTAACTCAATATTGTGTATTTTGGCTTGAATGTGCATAGCAGAAAGCGGCAAGCAACTTCCAAATTGTGAATTAATGTCATAAGTAAAAAACTGATTGCCTACATCAAGGAAAATACACAGTATCTATCAGTAAGGCTCACTTGTGCATCAAAATTTGAAGAAAACAAATTTCTTAACCTTTACAAACAAAAATCATAATGAATCAATCTTGCGCGGAGTTAGAAACGATTGAGTATCAGTCAACAGTTACCCTAAATCTTCTAGCGGTCAAGATGAACACGGGCAGAACCAGAAACTATAACCTGCGTGGGCTCAACCTCAGAGCAATTCTTTTTGAAAGTGAACTTACAGTACCAGAAACATTAATTTACTATTTGTTTCGCAAAGCTATCGACCAGGATGTTCTGATTGATCATGGTTCCTACATTCTAAAAGAACAACAATAAACAAAAGAAAAATAACAATACAAAAAAATCATAGTTGATTAAACCAAATACAGAGAACACTGATTTGAGCTACTAAGAAATAATCCAAAACCAAATCCAACAATCAACAAGCTGCCTAGCAGCAACCATTTCCGAGTGTGATTTGAAATCAACTCAAGCTTAAACCCAACCATATAAATTGAACTGAGCCCACCTAAACCCTAAAATTATTCCCAAACTTGATACCACATCGAAATTTATTCCCTAACAAAACTGAACCAAAAACCTCATTTTGGATTGCCTCTTCCTAATTTTAATCAAACGATTTCAAAATTTAATACGGATGTCTACCTGTGGAGAAAGTCCGGCGGGTAACGGCAGCGGCGTCGGTGGCGCCGGAGCGGCTGAGGAGGCTACTCAAGATCACCGACGAAACTGCGCGAGCTCTCCAGAAAGCCATTCGATCTGTGTGAGGGTTTTTTGGCAAAATCTGTGGGTTTAGGGCTCCTCTAAATTTAGCTGCTTCTCTTTTTGGGCTTTTATTTTATTTATTTGGGCTCAGTTTATAAGCCCAGTCCAACAAATCTCACTACGGGTTAATAGCCTATATAAAGCGAGTCCGTGACCTCTCCCGCCCAGAACTGCGTCACTCTCTCAGACTGAGTCAACTCGCTCTGCTGGTCTGAGTCGCAACTGTTTCACAAATACCCAGTTACTTAGACAATTTTCATTTCAATGTAATCACTTGTTCAATTACAAATCCAAAAAGACATGAAACTAATTTATAGAGTTACTTATACAGCTCCAATATAGCCCTTACTACTTAACACATTTCACATGAAACTAACTTATAGAGTTGTTTATACAGCTCTAATATAGCCTCTTCTACTTATACAGCTCGAATCGAGAGCAACACCAACAAACACAGTTTCATTTCAAATCAGAAATGTCCAGTTTCGTATCTAGTTACAAACACAATTTTCATTTCAATTTTCATTTTTAAATCTGTTTCAAACATTTCTCAGTTACATGCATAGTAAATCCTGAAATTCTAAACCAACAAACAACAACAAATGCCCAGTTACTTAGACAATTACTTATATCGTTTCATTTTTATTTTTTCAAATTCTGTTTCAAACTTTTTCAGTTACATACACAGTGAATCCAGATGAAAATCAAACAACAATAATCACAAATTCAAAACCAACAACAAATCAGAAATGCCCAATTACTTATACAGTTTCAAATACAGTTTTGATTTCAGATCTGTTTCAGTTTTTCAATTTTTGAAAATTAACAAATCAACAACGAATTAGCAACAATGCGTTTTTAAATCCACAACAATCAACGACTTAATCCCTAGATTGATTCTGAACCGTTGATCTTCCAAAATTTGAAAACTGAAACAGTACAGTGATTCAACATGAAATATTGAATCAGAAAGACTAAAAGGGATTAGGAATTACCAAAAGTTAGGTTTTGAAGTTTTGAAATTGTTGAAATGCTCTTGAAGCTGATTTTTGTGTCGCCGATGAAAACGAGGTGATTGATTCGTGGTGGATGGTGGCCTGGGTTCTGTGATATTCGCCGGAGAGAGAGATATTTCAATGAAAAAAGAAATAGAGCGAGTTTTCAGTGAGAAAGAGAAGAAAATGGAGAGAAGGGAGCGAGCAGAAGTTTGGAGAAGAACGAAATGAAGAAGAAAATAAATGGAAAAGAACTGAAGACTTTTTTTATTCCGTTATTAACAGTTAGTAACGCCAGTGACAAAAAACGTAATTTTTAAAAATTTTATGGGTAACGTTTTAAGAGCTAGATTTTTTTATCATTAGGTAACAATGTGTGATTTTTTTATCATTTCATACCTCTAAAAAAAACTTTTTTATCATAAGCCCCAGGTAATGTATATATATATCTTCGATCGATCATTTTAATTAGGGTTTTATTTCATCATCTGTAGTCTGCATGCGTATGCTGCCATTGTTTTTGTTGTTGTTTTCAGCATAACCTTTAGCTTGGGCCTTTTCTGCCCTAGGGCCCTAGAGAAAAATTAAAATGGTTAGTATAGTATGATTAATTAGTATCCATATGTTCTTATGGAAGGTTTGGGGTATATTCTCTATCTAATCTTTGTTGTGATCATGTTTCAGCTACCCGGACGAACAGACAATGAAATCAAGAATTACTGGAACACAAGGGTGAAGAGGCGACAACGTCAAGGCCTTCCTCTACTATATCCTCAAGACATTAAACATTCCCAACAACAATCTCATCCCCAGTCACAACCAACCTCTCTAACCATTCCCACAAGCACCGGATTGCCACCCACAGGCCAAAATTATTCCTTCCGGTATCAAAGCTCTTCATCGTCGCATGTTCATCAACTCCCTCCTCTAGGCCCTAGTCATCACCCGCATCAGTCTACCCCCTATCCCAAATCCACCATAAATCAATACCTTCCTGTATTTGATCACTCCACCGACCCTTCCTTCACCTTCAACCGCCCCGCTCCCATCCTCGGAGCTCCATTGCGGTACAAAATGTACCGCAACAGCCACAGACTCTCCCCTCCGGTTTCCCCAACTCCACAAAGAAGCAACTCTATTTTGCAAAGCAGCTCCATGCCTGACATATCTTACAATCAGCATTTTGCACCAGGAAACATCTCCATGCCTGACATGGCCTCTTTTCAGTATCAGCCACTAACTTCAGTGGATCGCTGCCACCATAGCCGGGGTCCACCAGCAGCCAGTTTGAATTTGGGGACAGTACCTGGCCACTTTATTCCGTGAAGTCATCGTCAGAGCTACCTTCAAGCCAAGTATCCCAACAAGCTAAATGTTGGGGCTGATGGGAGTCATTGCAGTAATGTGTTGGAAGAGTTGTTACAAGAAGCTGAGGCATTGGCTTCTGTTGCAACTCCAAGGAATCACGCGCCAACCACCCCACTGGCCTTAGAAAAAGGCAAAATGCGCAAGAATCGCGGGCAGCACGCAAGCCTCGCCAGGGCAGCGGTCAGCACCAAACGCCGTCTTTCCCCAAGTGACGCCGTTTTCGCCCAAAGGCCATTCAAAAAAAAAATTAATGATTTATTTGACCAGCTCGCCCCCGAACCTGAGGCTCGGACTGCAGAAACAGACCCCATTTCGAAAAAGGCCAAGCCACACCATCGAGAATAATGCAACCAAACCAAAACATAGAGAGAGAAACCAGAGCGCGTTTGTAGAGAGAGAAACCAAGACTCTCAGTCTTTTAGAGAGAGAAAGAGAGCCACACCACGCATATGGGTCAGATCGTGAGGAGGAAGAAGAAGGGAAGGCCGTCCAAGGTAGATCTGGCTCGCCGGTCCGGCGAATCGCCGGCGGAGGAGCGTGACGTCCGGAGAAGTCTTCGGCGCCGGAATGTGAAGTACACCATAGACTACGATGACTACCTCGACGACGACTCCGACGACTCCGAGGAAGACGAGGAGCTTCGAATACAGAAGAAGCTCAAGCTCATGGCCAAGCTCCACCCCGAACCACCACCGCCGCCGCGTGACTCCCACGCGCCGGAGTCCTCGTCGGAATCCGAGGACGCGAGGAGGAAGCCGCCGCCGCCGCTGAAGAAGCGGCCGATCAACAAGGTCGACGAGGATTACGAAGAAAATGACGGGGGTGATGACGACGATGACGGTGAGGTATGTAATAATCGGAGGGACCGTGGATCTGTAATGAAAGAAGAAGAAGAGAGAGAGAGAATAGTCTGATTGGTCCATAGACTCACACAGAGTGAGAGTGAGAGAGAGAGGCATTGTTTTTCTCTCTTCAGAGTCAACCAACAGAATCTGATCACGCTCCCACCTTTCTCTTTCTCTCTCCCCTTCTTACCTGTCTCTGTCTCTCCCATTGACGCAGTCTTTCTCGCTCTGTACTATTTCTTTTTTATTTTGGGGTTCTCATGGGGCCTATGGATTTTGACAGGAACGGGGTCCGAAGCCACACTCCAAACAGCTCAATTCCCCTCCAGGTTCGCCTTTCTCTCAGCATTTTCGTTGCGACTTTGATGTGGCGTTTGCTGAGTTTTTTTCTCTTGTGACTGTTCAGCAACGCCGTCTCATCATCAGGGTGATACTCCGTTGCCGGATAAGAAGACGTTGGAGTTGATTCTCGACAAGCTTCAAAAGTATGGCGCCTCAGTTTCTTGCCGATGTGTTTGGTGATTCTCGTTGGTTAAGTCTTCTTGTTTCTGATGTTTGACGTCTCCTTGTGCAGGAAGGACACTTACGGCGTGTATGCCGAGCCTGTTGATCCTGAAGAGGTGTGTGGAGTTTTCCCTTGGAATTAATTCCATGTAAAGTTGGGGTGCAGTTTGACACTGTTTATTATTGCAGCTTCCTGACTATCATGATGTCATTGAGCATCCCATGGATTTCGCCACGGTGAGGAAGCAATTGGCAGATGGAGCATATACTACACTGGAACAATTTGAGGTTGGTGTTTTTTGCTACTCAACTTTGTGCTAATGAGTCTTGGGGGTCTTTCTAAACCCACTGTCCAACTTTGTTTAAGTTATAGCGGGGTAGAGTGCTTTGTGTTTTCCTTTTCTTCTCCCTTTTAGTTTCTGCACGCTGTGAACACCATCTTACGGTCAAGTGTGGTGTGTCGTTATCTTAGGATGGCAGGTGAAAGATGAGGGAAGCCATCAAGTAAAAAGAATAGTGTCAGTGTTTGGAATTTGATTCTTAGTAATACTTCTGTATTCTTACCATACCTTAGCAAGGGAATTGCCAGACTTTGACCTGCAGTTCTTGATCTCATGGTTATCAGTCATTCAAAATACAATGATGATAGCATCGCTTCTTAGAAAAATTAAGGGTGCGGTATATGGATTTTAGTAATTTGGTGATCATAATATTTAACAGTTTACATCTTCGAGGATCTGTATATGGATTTTAGTAATTTGGTGATCATAATATTTAACAGTTTACATCTTCGAGGATCTAAAGATGTAAACAGTTAGTTGGAGAAGAATTTGGCAATCTTGATTCTTGAACCTGATCTATGAATGCATTTTTGTTTGTATTTTCTTCGGTGTTCAATTGAGGATTTGAATTTTGATATCACATTTGCCTTGTCTCACGTAGTGGTGAATCAGCTAAACTCAACTTACTTTAGCTGTCTGAGGGATTGGAATGTAGCTCTCAGTCAACCCTAAGGTTGGTTGGTTGTTTTGTACATCTGAAAAGATAGCTGTTTCAAAGTTGGTTTTTGTTTTGTCCTTTTGGGTCTGAAGTGAGTTTCTTTTGAAGGAGCACACAAGCACTTTTACAAAATAATAGAGCACACATATAATTTTTTTTCTTCCTCATTTCTGAAAAGATAGCTGTTTTGTTTTGATCAATATATCTAATTAATTTAAGTGCTTCCTAGAGTTACAATTATTAATTCTGAATACCTTCGCTGCATGGGAAATGCACCTAGGGTTGGGGAGGAGAGGTAGCATCATTTTCCTGGTGCATATGCAATGTTTGACATCACTTGAACTTGTAAAATAGTTTTGTATAACTAATTAACTATAAGTTTCCATCTAAGTTTCACCTTGCTGTCTACCTGTCTTGTACACATAAGAAAACATATTAGAAACCGATGCCTTTAATGTTTATTTTATTGATGGTATACGTGTCTTTCTAGAGTATAAGCAGTTTACTTGTCTACCATATCTAGCAGATTTGTGATCAATGGAGCATTACCTTGTATACCTTTGGGTCGGGGCGACCTGGGACATTTAAATGAAATAAATGACATCAAATTATAAACTGATCCCTCTCTATGTAGGAGTAAGTTTACCCTTATTGATTAGCTGTTATACAAGATTTCTGTATGAGTAGTTTTCTATCTCCATGAATTTATGTTTATGAGGGAAATGATGTCGTGTTAATTTGGTAATCTGTTTCTCTCGGTTGCAGAGTGATGTATTTTTAATATGTTCAAACGCAATGCAATACAATTCACCTGAGACGATATACCATAAACAGGTAACTGGGTCTTTCTATCTTATTTTTCAAATTTTAATGTTTTCTTTTCTGGTGTTTGTTCTTACCATTTTTTCCCGGTACTCTTGAAAGGCATCATCTATACAAGAGCTAGGGAGGAGAAAATTTGAGAGGTTAAGAATTGATTATGAAAGGTCAGAAAAGGAGGTCAAATCAGTGCAGAAAACAAAGTCAGATTCCTTGATAAAGAAACAGATAAAGAAGCCTCAGTCCATAACGTTACAGGAACCCATTGGCTCTGATTTCTCCTCAGGTGCCACTCTAGCCAATGCTGCAGAAGTCCAGAACAATTCCCATCCAACACAAGGAACTGGTTATGAGAGACCAAGCAACATTGATGGGCCTGTAGAGGGTATTTTATCCTTCAGTGAGGCTAATCTAGAGAAAACAGAAGAAATGCTATCAGGTGAGTGATGTGTTTATTGTTGCCTGCAATCATGTGGATGTACAATGATAGTTGGCATTTAGGAACAGGTGTATCATTAGATCTCTGTTACTGTATTTCAAATATTTTCCATTTGAGGTACTAGCTGATGAAGACGTTATCGTGAGATCTGTAAGGATCCGGTATGACTCCTTGGAAAGTCATATTTTTGTCTCATTGGAAAGTCTCCTCTAATTTCGTGATCATTGTACTTATAGGGAAGAGTCTACCGTCTAAAGCTGGGAAGAAGCCATCTGTGCTTGATGACAACCGTCGTGCAACCTATAACATATGTAGTGAGCCTGTGATCACATCAGAATCAATATTCACAACCTTCGAGAGTGAAACTAAGCAGTTGATTGCAGTATGTAGCAAACATGTTTTATATTATTATTTTTGTATCTTTTCTCATGTAGTTTGCTTTTGTATCATTTTTTGTAATATGTATGTTTTGAAATCTCCAATCAGGTCGGGCTTCATGCAGAATATGCATATGCCAGGAGCCTGGCTCGATTTTCAGGAAGTCTAGGACCTGTTGCTTGGAAAGTTGCATCAAAGAGGATCGAACAAGCCTTACCTGATGGGTGTAAATTTGGTCGTGGATGGGTCGAAGAATATGAGCCACTTCCAACCCCTGTACTGATGGTGGACAAAGGTACCAAAAGTCAATCTGCTTTGCCTCCGAAATTCTTTTCACACAATGAATCAAGAAAGGATAATAGAACTTTAAGGACTTCAGTTCCTGCTAAGGATCGCTCTATTACAAGGCCTGCTATTGAAGAAAGACAGCAATGTGTTAGTGTGCCAACTTCATCTGGCAGACCATTGTTATTTGGTTCTTCTAGGGGGAATTACTCAGAAGAGAAACCGTCTGTCATTAGTTCTGTCGGAACAAAAGTTGGTCATGCAGTTAATCCATTTCATCAGCAGCAAAATCCACAATCCAGATTTATTGAGAGTGGGAAACAGGTCCCAAAGCAAATTGAGTTGAACTCTGTACCCTCAGCTTGTCGGAATAATGCCAACCTTGTTCCAGAAAAGCAATTACCAAGAAATTCAGAGCCAGCAGCTTCAAGGTCCAGAGGTACAGCATTGAGGAACATGAATATTCCGCAGCCTTTACCTCTTAAGATGCCAGATTCTAATGGTGTTACCTCACGGTTGCCTAATGGGAAAGGTTCCTGTGCTAGTGTGGAGAATCGGATGATTGATTCTTCTCATAGGGCTCCTAGCCACATGGAAAGAACTGAAGCTTACTTTTCTCATGCACATGAGCAGGGTCTTAGTGACCCAGTGCAGTTGATGAAAAAATTGGCGGAAAAGACACAAAAGCAACAGAACTCATCAACTCAATTGACAACTGACACTAAATCTGTCATGTCATCAGTTCCATCAGCAAGAAGAGACGATCCAAGCATTGCTGCAGCCGCTGCTGCCCGTGCTTGGATCTCTATTGGGGGTGGAGCGTTTAAACAGCCAACAGACAATCCTAAAGGTCAGATCTTTGCAGATTCATTATATAACCCATCCCGAGAGTTTCATTCACAAATTTCAAGAGTTCGAGGGGAGGTTCCTAATTCTGGTGCAATGCAACTCCAGACAGAGAACAGTTTTTCATTTCCAACTTTTTTACCACAACCTGTTCATATGGTGAATGAACCGCAGTTCCAAAGTCGGCCTATATATTTCCCTCAGTTAGCAGCAGCTGATTTATCTAGGTTTCAGGTGCCGCCCCCTTGGACGGCTCACAGTCCTTGTGCCCAGCCAAGACAGAAACCGGAATGTCTTCCTCCAGATTTAAATATCGGTTTCCAGTCCCCAGGGTCTCCTGTGAAACAATCATCTGGTGTTATTGACTCTCAGCAGCCAGACCTGGCTTTGCAACTTTGAGTCCAGATGTGTATCCGTAGGAACTCAGCATATAGAGTACATAGCTGAGATTATATCTCTGCTTTCGCTTCTGATCTTGTTATGATGGAAGATATGGCGTTTATCCATTTTTGACCTCGAAAGGGAAGTTTGCCAATATGAGATGAAGTTATGTTTTTGCTCGACTGTTATCTGTATGCAGAATTCAATACGTAGGTGTAACAGAAGTTCTGTTCTGGCTTTACTAGGTGAGATTACTGACTGGCAAAAGCACACATTTGGGAGCTAATATTGTCGAATGTTGGAATTAAGTTGGGTAGAAAGATGGTTCACTTTGTGGTCATGACAGATTGCTTAGGAGTTGTTGAAACAACACAATTGCATAAATGTAGCTAAGGCCTTGTACATGGTTACATGTTGATAAGAATTAGGTTGTTTAGATTTTACTCCTGTTCATGTAATTGCTTTGAGAATTCCTCTTCATACCACTGCTATTGTAATGTACATGTGCACGGTGCGCACTATCATTGTCTCTCAAATTGAATCAGTCTCCTTTTTTCTTCCTAATCTTTGATTCAAGAATCAAGATTATTGGTTATGGGACTTATTATCTTGTGCACTCCTAGACTATTGGTTCATTCGGTATATGAAAGCGACGCTTTTGACATAATTAAGAGTAAGAAGGCAGATGTCAACGATCTTGTAGGATAAAGCGTCGATAGTGATCTGCTTCAGTGCTACCTCTCAAATTTGTTCAAAACTATACGGTAATACTAATGAATTTCGTGCATGAGTTATTAATAAAAATTATTATTTTTTAAATATATTATTGTCAAGTGCTTTCTGAGATATTTTGTTCGGTTTAGTAAATTATATTAATTAAGAGTGAAATTTAAATTTTATCATTTTAAAATTTCATAAGAATTGAATAAAAATTATTATTTTTTTAAATATATTATTGTCAAGTGCTTTCTGAGATATTTTGTTCGGTTTAGTAAATTATATTAATTAAGAGTGAAATTTAAATTTTATCATTTTAAAATTTCATAAGAATCGATAAAACTCACCTCCAAACACAGCCTTAAAGTTTATCCATGAACATTGAATTTACAATACTATTCTGTTCCGGTGATCCGCCACATGTTGGTAAGTTATAAATCTAACATCTTAAAAGACTGTTCGATTCTCGCTGATATTTTCATTGAGGGGTGGGTTAAGGGTTCTGATAGAAGAAAAAAAGAAATTACAATGCTGATGCTGGTCTTTTACAGCAAATAAACACATTGCCTATTAGGGTGGAAGATATCTTGTCACCATCATTTGTCTTAAATGTGTGCATAAAAAAGTAGATATATATCAGTGGAGGCTGGTCTATATGGGGCGAGGCAATGTATCCTTCAGTTTTGGAGGTTCATTTCCTATTTCCTTGATGTCTTTGCTTTCTCACCCGTTATGGCAATTAGCTTACCCAGTCGAAGCTAGCTGGCTAGGTTGTCTGATACAGGGCTGTAAGTCGGCTCGAGCCGTTCGCGTTCGACTCGTATTCAGCTTGGTATTTGACTCGTGCTCGTAAGATAAAGTCGAGCTTGAGTTTAATATTAAGCCCGACAACAAAACGGGCCGAACTTGAACAAGGAGGTATTCGGTTTGTTTAGCGCGTGAGTAACTCATTTTTTTGAGTAGCCCGAGCTCGTTAAAAGCTCGACTCGTTCATTAAAGCCCGACTAATTATAATATATAATATATAAATGAGAAAATTTAATTTATAATAGTTTTTTTATTACCTTCGTATTTAATTTGATGAGAATATTAAATATTTAAGTAAAATATATTGAAAGTAACAAGTCGGCACCATCTAACCCTAAAAATCAATATAAAAGAGATGAACTGGCATGCATAGCCGCACCATATTTGAGCCCTAAACTTCACACTCAAACTATTATTTTTAGCATGGAGCGACAATGAGAGAGCCTCACTAATCTGCTCATTCTTTCTTAATTAGCTTTATTTATATATCATAGGTCTGCTATAATTCTTAATTTTTATATATGTTTTGAGGGAATCAAATTTTAGTTGGAACTAAGCCAAATGATACCACACGAATTGATTTAACATCTGATGTTGATGGCAACAACACTCAACATGAAAGAGATTTGAAAGACCAAAAAGATGGAGATAAGGACCTCAAAGTTGAAGGGGATGAAGATGAAGATGAAGATGAAGATGAAGCCCAATGCATTCATTGCAAATACAAACTTTCTGTGACTTCTGGTACGACAACTCATCTTCATAGGTATATCTCTAATTGCTTGCAAAAGAAGATGGGAGATAAAAAGCAAAGGCATTTAGCAGGTGAACCAACTGGTGTTGACGATGAAAGTGATAATCTTACGACCTACAAGTACGACAAGTACAAGGTGAGGGAAATCATGTCAATGATGTTTTAGTTCATCAGTACCCCTTTCAAATGGCAGAACATGCGACACTGAAGAGTGAGTGCATGAAAATTTATTCTCGAGAGAAAACGAGAGTAAAACAAATGTTGGCACGTGTTAGTAGGGTCTGTTTGACCTCAGATCTATGGACTTCTAACCAAACAATTGGTTACATTATGTGTCTTACTTGCCATTTTTTGGATGCTGATTGGAAATTGCAGAATCGGATTTTGAACTTTTGCAGTTTGCCACCTCCTCACACTAGAGTTGCAATTGCTAATACCATTTTCAAGTGGGGGCATTGAAAATAAATATTTGCTCTATTACTTTAGACAATGCCTCAACAAATGATTCACCTGTCAAAAATCTAAAATATAATTTTGCGTTGAAGGAGAGATTAATGCTCAAAGGGAAGATATTTCTTGTTAGATGTTCAACGCATATATTAAATCTTGTTAGATGCTAGATGAACCATCTAACAAGAAAAATGGTCTTAGATGACGGAAATGTCTCAGTCGCTTAAGCTTGACTTTCTGTTGTCTAAGCGTCATCGCTTAAGCTTGTTCGTATTTTTTCTTAGCGACGGAAATACATCAATCTATCGCTTAAGCCATGTACCTATGCGACGGAAACATGCCTTAGACGAAGCAATATTTTCGTCACTTAAGCTTAGATTTTTTCAAAAAAATAAAAAATTTCTCCGGCAGATTTCCGGCCAGATTTTTTTTGTTCTACAAAATGTTTCTTTTTCTTCTTCTTCTTCTTCTTCCTCCACCACCACAACCACCGTACCGGCCACCTCCTCCGCCACCACCACCACCTTCTCTTCTTCTTCTTCTTCTTCTTCTTCCGGCTTCTTTTTCTCCTCCCGGCCTCTTCTTTTCCTCTCTTCTTCTACTTCTCTTCTCTAGCAAGAGCGGGAGAATGCTTAAGCGAGAAACCAATTTCGTCGTTTAAGTCAGTTTCAAATTTTGAAATTCATTGTTCGAGCATCAAACCGTATAAATTTAAAAATTGACTTAAGGGACGGAAGTTTCTGTCGTTTAAGCCAATCATTTCCATCGCATAAAAAAGTTTAAATTTTTTAACCTAGTTTTTGAGCGTCAAAATGAATAAATTTGAATTTTTACTTAAGCGGTCATCTCTTTCCGTTGCTTAAATAAATGTCTGTCGCTTAAGCAAATTATTTTTCATCGTTTAAGCGGAAGAGTCTAAGCGACGGAAAGTTCATTATTCCGTCGCTTAAGTGTAAACTTAAGTGATGAAAATAATCTAGTCGTGACCATTTCCGTTACTTAAACATGTTTTTGTAGTATTGTAAACAGTTGCAGTTGCCAACATCAAAGCGTCTAATCCTTGATGTCCCGACGCTCCACATATGAAATGTTAAAAGCTGGTTTGTTATTCAAGGAGGTTTTCCCAAGATACGTACCGTGATCCAAACTACCAGTGGCTACCAAGTATAGATGATTGAGAGAAAGCTGAAAAGGTATGTCAACTTTTGGAAGTTTACAATGAAGGTACAAATATCTTTTCTGGCAGTGATTATCAACTTTTGGAAGTTTATATGATTTGCCAGATATCGTACTTCAACCGGAGAGCAGGTATTGTGTAAGTTAAAGAAGTCCCATTACAGCCTAAAGTAGTCTCCCAAAGCTTGGTTCGAACGTTTTTCTAAGTTCATGAAGAGGATTGGATATCGATAGAATAATTCATATCACATTTTGTTTCTTAAACATGGATGTGGAAAAATAACAGCTTTAATTATTTATGTAAATGATATGATTGTGACGACAAGGAGGAAATTCAAAGGTTACAAGATCTATTGTCTTTTGAATTTGAGATGAAAAATTTGGGTAGTTTAAAATATTTTTTGGAGAATAATTGTATTGTGTTAAGTCAGAGAAAATATGTCTTGGATTTGTTATACGAAACTGGCATGCTTGACTGCAAACCGGTTGATACTCCTCTTGAACAAAATCATCTGTTAGCAGAATATCAGGATCAGATACCTACAAATAAAGCGCGGTATCAGAGGTTAGTTAGCCGGTTGATTTATTTGTCTCACACTAGACCTGATTTAGCCTATGCTATTAGTGTTGTGAGTCAGTTTATGCATAATCCTAGTGAGACTCATATGAAAGCTGTATTTCGTATTTAGAGGTATTTAAAGTCTGCTCCAGGGAAGATATTAATATTTTCAAAACACAGTCATTTAGATGTTTCTGGGTACACTGACGCAGTCTGCTGGTAATATTACAGATTGCAGGTCTAATTCAGACTACTTCATTTTTGTATGTGGTAATTTGGTTACTTGAAAAAGTAAGACGCAAAAAGTGGTAGCTCGCTCTAGTGCAAAAGCAGAGTATCATGGAATGACTATTGGAGTATGTGAGATGCTGTGGTGGAGACACTTGTTGAAAGATTTGGGATTCAGCATGCAAAATAAGGTGACGTCTCTATATTGTGATAATAAAGCTGCAACTGAAATTACTCATAATCCAATCCAGCATGACAGAACGAAACATGTGGAGGTTGATAGACATTTCATTAAAGAGAATTTGAATCGACAAATTATTGTGTTCCCGTTTGTGCCTACTGACGAGCAGCTAGCAGACATTCTTACAAAAGCAGTCTCTAGTAAGACGTTTTATGACTCGCTTGACAAGTTGGACATTTGTGACCTATATGTGCCAAGTTGAGGGAGAGTTTTAGCCTGAGTCAGTCACGTGTCATTATGAATATTTGGTAATATTCATGTATAATTAGTTTCCTATTAGGAATTGATATAATCTTGTATATATATATATTTCATTTTTAGAGAATGTTAATACAATTGTAATATTCAGTCTGTTGATACTGTTGATTGCACTTCCACCGTTGCACTTCCATTGTTGTGGCTGATACTGAGAAGAAAGGTGTCACTAAAAGTAGAGTCGAATTTGGGCATAATAAACGGACACATTTGAACCTATCAAGTCTGACCTGGATGTATATTTGGAAGAATGTCGTTATACTGACGAATCTAATGTGGAATTCAAAGTATTGGACTGGTGGAAGACAAATACTGTTAAGTTTCGAGTTTTGTCAAAGATGGCAGGTGATATATTATCCATTCCCATTATAGCACAGTTGCTTCTGAATGTGCTTTTAGTGCTGGGGGTAGAGTTCATGATCAGCATCAAAGTTCCTTGAAGCCTGATACAGTTGAAGCCTTGATTTGTACAAGAGATTGGTTACGTTGAAAGTATGGAGTATCAAAGTAAGCAAAGGTATTTTTTTAATTTTCTTTAAGTTCATTTTATGTATGTAACTTACCGCATGGTTTTTCTTCCACTAATCTTATTTTTTTTTCATAATTTAGGATGATGAGGATTCATTGGAAGAAATTTGCTCATCATCCTAAATTATCGATCACTCGGGTTCAAACATAGTTTCAATCAGACTAGTTCAGACGTCTAACAGTTTGGTTCAACAAGCTGTTGTTTAAAAGGTATTCTCGACCTCTCATAGTGACAGTGGCGGAGTCAGGATTGAAGAGTTGGGGGTTCAAATATAAACGATAGTCTATGAGGTATAAAAAATAAAATTATATTATTCTTTTTGTACATAAAGAAGAAAAATATATAAATTATTAATTCAAATTTGATATAATAGACATAATATAACCTAATGGGAAAGTATTAATGGAAAACATTCTATCAAAATTTGAAATAGTCATTCATTTTGTTAATTTATTGATGATACATCAATTATTGTTCACAAAAAATGACTGTAACTAAAGTAAATTTCATAAATCAAGAGGGTTTATCAAAGATTTATGAACAAAAATCACTGTAATTAAGCTAAAACATGAAAGATAATTAGACTGTTTAGGAATATTGGAAGGATCTGAACCCCTCACCTAGCTCCGCCCCTGCATAGTGATGTGGTGCTACTGTGTTGTTGTTGTAATGGTTGTTGGTTGATTAATCGATGTTTTGATGCCTTACATGTCGATTTGGTAGGTTGTGGAGGCAGTATGTTGTTTCTGGTTTTGTGGCCAGTGTGAGGAGTTATGGATTTTTGTTTGGAGGAACTAAATGCTCGAGCTGCAAGCTTATCACTCACTAGAATGACTAAATTACCCTTAGACTTAACAACTAGGTTAAAGGGAGTCACGGCTGAGGTATGAAGTTACTAACGACATGAAAATTAAGGTAGTCAAACGAAAGAATTTGATAGTTGTATATGAAATTTAAAATAACCCTATTTGTGAATTTTATGTACTTAATTCTTAACCTAGCAACGAAATTGTCAATTTTCGGGAGCAGGAAAACAACAAATCTACGAGCAAGAAACAACATATATGAAATTATTGAGAATTGATGAGATACATCAACCATCGTCTTCAATTTTGGTAGAAACGAATCCAAATTTACATAATTACCAATTTGCTTTAGCCGAGGAAAGTATAACATAAAAATCGTAATATCACAAATGGATCTTCGATTCATGTATATTTATAGATGACTCTTGTTGCCATAGATCTGTGTAATAGTGATACAGCTTATAAGCTTAAGGGGATGACTTGTATCCAGCTAGAGCTAGCTCTATCGCATTCCTCTTGACATCCGGGCAAACCTAACGATCCCAAGGCTGTGCCTTTTCTTCAACCTTCTTCCTCGTGCTCCCATCTGTCGAGGATTTGCGAGAACACAGACATCGCCCTCGCAGATCAAACGTTTGCTTTCCGAGATTTCCGAAAAGCAGCTGAAGATGTTCAACACATGCAAAACCATAGCTACCAAGCTTTCAGACTAATTGATCATATATATATATATATATATATATATATATATATATATATAGTTTCAGATTAACACCAACGCTAGCTGCTGCTGCTGCTGCAATGTCTTTCTGTGTGTACTGTGATGAGTTTGGCTCGATCTGTGTGTCAAGAAGATGATGATGCCGTATATATAGAGGTGGGAATGCATGGGATAATATAACCAGGTCAATGTTGGTTGGCATATAATTTGTTTCAATATTGAAACGGCACACGGTTTGCTTATCTCCAAATTCCAATCGTCATATTCAAATTTTAAACAACAGCTTGTTGGACCAAACTGTTGGACGTCTGAACTAGTCTGATTGAAACTGTGTTTGAACCCGAGTGATCGATGATCCAAGTGTAATTGGCAACGACGTGGAAACATGTAATAAAATTTCCTAGACTGTGTGTGTGGTTTGACAATGTTTCTTCGTCATACTCGTACTTATATTCCCCACATGTATTGATGTTTGGAACTTACACTACAAGAATTTTCCCCATTAGAGGAGATTATCCTCTGTTGTGGACAATCCGCACTAATAAGAGTGTGAAATCTCAATAGTACATGTGACCACTATTGGGGTATCAGTCCCATCTAGAACAGGTTGTATTGTGACATTACACACCAATAATTTTACAGTGGCATATCTTTAACCAAGGCCAGCTTGCATCAAATTCAATGCCTTAGCAAACTATTAGCAGTTGTGTATTGATGATTTTGGAAAGCCACTGATATCAGTGACATATTGATATGATTTAATAAAAAATTTTAGGTGCTAGTTCTGGCACATTTTTATTATCTTACTGGTACTTCATACTGTATTTAAAATATATAATAAAACAAATACATGCACTCTCGTTCCTCTCTGGATCTGGTACTATTTCTCAATGTAAAACCGGTTAAAAACATCATGTAGTTAGTTCTTATTCTAACAAATATACATACTGACATCATTAACATATATAGCACATTATGGATGCAAAAAGTACAATGCAAAAGAAAGATCAACCTGATAAATGATAAGACTACAAAATTGGAACCCCATTAACTTGACTAAAAAAATACCAAGTGGTACCTGCCAACAGGTAGACCAATTCATGAACTTGGTTACCTAGTTGGAATCCAATCCCGAGTAGGTACACAAATATTCAGGTAATGACACAGAAAGAAATGCGAGTGTTTGACTAAGTTTAATGGTACCAAGATAATCATTAATTTTATCAAAGAAAAGAGGCACATACTTTATTTGGTTTTGATTCATGCCGTTTCTGTTGCTCTGCAACTGATTGACCAAGCAAAAGTACAAGGGATTAGCAGAAATCCAAAGATACAAGAAGCAATCAAGCAAAAGGCGTTAACCCGATTGTAGTGCAACTGTGTAGACTTTTAGGTAATAACTAACTACTAAAGACAATTTCTCATGACCAACAATTGTGATCTAAATGCATTCGAAAACTTGCTACGCTAATGAAATGACCCAACATATATGAATATGACATAGAAAGTTATGTATATTCCGGTTACACATGATCAAATTACAACAATTGCATACCATAATCACAAAAGAGAATAGACATTATCGCCTTTTATATAGCCAAAACATGCATGCTCCATCCCAAGAACAAACTGATATGCAACATCAATCATTACATGAATATAAATTATCACTATCAGAAAAAAGATTTAAGCTGAAGAAATGATCAAAAACATGCCGACGAAATAATAACTAAAAAATTATTTTGTCGGGTAAGTTATATTTTCGTCGGTTATAGTTTGTGAACTTTAGCTGACAAAATTTGAAAAGTTTAGCCGACAAAATTAGGGTATTTCAAAGTACATTTTAGTTACAAAATTAAACTACAGATATTTCGGTGTCCGAATGACTATTGTGATACCAATCTGAAAGCGGAACGGACGTATGAGTGAAACAAAAATCCATTGAAACGAGTGTGATTACTAAGGATATATTCGTCTTTTTCTTGAGATCCATTGGAACAAGCATGGAGAAAAGATTTTCTTTAATTTGCAATGAATCATAAACTTTTAGAATTAGTAGTAAGTGGATATTTATTGATTAAATAATACCTATCCCCTATACTACAGTGTATTTTTTTTATCTTACTGAAGATCCACAACAGTGGCTTAAGTTCCTTTCTACACCAATATTAGCTTAATTAATAATACAGCTGGTACTGAACTGAAGCCACTGATGCATACTATTCAGTATTCACGAAAACCCACCCACTGATGCATAAGCGTAGCTATTGGTCAGTCCCATTGGGGAAATTTCTAGTAGTGTTATTATTTTTTTGTGGACATATCATTGTTATAAAATGCGTCCGAATTTGAAGACCAATTAACTATTGATTGATATGATTCTCAAATACTACAAGAAGTTACTTATATAATGAGTAGTGACAGGGCATTAATGAGACCCAAACTATTGTGTCTTAATTTTATGTGTTATGTCATCAAGACACATCACGATTTAATATACTATCTCACGTCATTATTAAATTAAATAACGTTTGTATTCTTTCTAATCCAATAACTCTATTTATTTTGTATTTCTTATATTAAAACAACTATTATGAATTTATTTCACAACTATTTTTTAATTTAACTCTCTTTTTTAAAAAAATCAATTTTCTTTTCCAGGAAATCATAATTCTTTTTTCAAGTAAATGTGAACTCAAATGAATATGCATACACACACACACACATATATATATATATATATATATATATATATGCATACACACACATATATACAGTGTGGATCAGGAGCGGAGATCCGTTCCTAAGCTTAGGAACGGATTTCATTATTTAACCCACTTCCCAATCGAATTTCCTCATACTTCCTTCTAGACATATCTATATCATCTTGTGTAGATCATCTCTACAAAATTTCAACCAATTTGGTGATCATAAAGGCCTTCAAACTTGCGTTACAAAACTGACGGACAGAATTCTGTCCAGTTTGTCCATCTTTTTTGTAACATAAGTTTGAAGGTCTTCCTGATCACCAAATTGGCTGAAATTTTGCAGAGATGATCTACACAAGATGATATAGATATGTCTAGAAGGAAGTTTGAGAAAATTCGATCGGGAAGTGGGTCAAAATGATGAAATCTGTTCCTAAGCTTAGGCACGGACCTTCGCTCCTGATCCGGACTGCATATATATATATATTGGTCCTATAAAAAAATGTAAATATATAATTCGTCAAAAAACTATTTAGATTTTTTGAATTATTTTTTTTAGTTTTTCATGATCTATTTTGTGTTTCTGAAAGGATGGTGTGTGTATATATACACATTTTAAATCGTAGTTCACCATGGTTGATAAAAGTCACAATATATTTGATTACAAAAAAATCTGATTAATCAAAATTTGGATAAAACAAATTTAAAATGAAAACCAAGCAATAACAATGGAAACAAAAACGTTAATTTTGTAACTCTGACCTATAATTGATAATATATATATATATATATATATATTAAGTTGTCCTAATAAATGATAAGGTAATTGATTCTCTTAAATTGAATGTCAAAAATCCACAATTTAAAAGAATATATTAAGGTGATTTAGCATTCAATCTGTAACTATACCTTATAAATTTTAATAGAATTTAAACCCTAAACCCTTTAGTGTTTAATCCTTAAACATTAAATTCTAATCCCTAATTTCTAAATCCTGAACCCTAAACCCTAAATATAAAATTCTCTATCAATCGACTTAGTAAACAAATAAGTGTCAAGATAACTTTCACTATTGATGTAAGTCATTGAAATAAAAGTCATTAATTATCCACATTGAAACTGAAAGTCATAAAATATGTTGTATATTTACATATGAGTTCTAAGTAGTCGATAATGAGCTAGTAATGTTCATATATTGGGGAATATTTCTCAAATGATGTGTTTTCACTAAAATAGAATTTCGTTATCCATAGTGAAATTTACAATACGCTTCAATTTACAAGTTTGAAAAAGTTTGAAATAACTTATTATGGGCTACATGAATGTTCACTAATGATATCCCTAATGTCGTACTTGTACTAGAACGATAGAGAATTTTATATTTATGGTACGTTTCGGGTTTAGATAAATAATTATGATTAAATGCAAATTAGCATTTTCTCAAACCTTAAACCATAAACCCAATCCATGCTAACCATTATAAGAATTATTAATTGTTTGTATAGATAACCATGGTGTGCAATTAGTGAGTATTGGCCTATCTAAGTTAAGGTGGTTGGTAAATTTGCTCCATATATACTTAAATGATTGTAAATTCACTAAATTAAAATGTGGATGACAACTTTACTAGCTCGATCACTAGCTTATTATTGATTAATCAGTACTTATTTATTATTGTAAGACATCCCAATGTTGATAATGAGAGGTTTGTTTACATGTTGAAAAAAATCAAATCACAATGTTGATAATTAGAGGTCGTTGTTTACTTAATTGGGGGTCGTTGCTTAACTGAAAAAAAAAACATCACAATGTTGATGATGACTAGTGTTGCACATATTCTGACTGGATCAGTTTTAGGCTCAAACTGTATCCGATCCGAATAATTCAGATTTGTGAAATCTCCATCCGAATCCGAATATGAATTCCGGTTAACCGATTATTCGAATCATTCAAAATCCGGAACAGATTGGATCTGTTTAGGGTTTCACTCGAATTTGGAGAGTTTCACTTTCAGACTTTTAGTTTACAATTTCATTCAAACTCTTGACAAGCAATATCAGTTTGTCATTTCCATTCCTATACATAATACATAGAAGCAAATAATGGTGAAACAAAATCACAAACCTAGTGTGAGACCCCGAAATTTTAATTTAATTTTCCGACACACTTAGGGTTTAATTCCGATTACTTTTCAGTACGTCGTCATTTCGTCTAACGTTTTTACGTTAAGACACGCGTCGCCACATGCGTGAAAGTATTTACGGAATATTTTCCGGCACTTCACGTAATTTTTCGTACAACTTTTACGTTTAAATTTGACGTTTGGTTATCTGAAATGAATTTTCGAAAATGGTTTTGGTTTTGAAATTATTTTGGGAATTGGGGTTAAATCGTGGCCGTTGATTCGATCGACGAATCGTGGCCATTCGTTTTTCTTTAAATACCCTATCTCTTTCCCTCTTTTCCTCACCACTCCTTTATCTTTCCTTTTTCCCCCTTCCTCCCTCACTTTCCGCTTCGGTTCCTTCCTCTTTCTTCTGCTTTCCATTTCGAGCAGAAAGCTCTCTCCTCTCTCTTTCTTCGACAGCAGCCACCACCTCCTCCACCGGCAGCGCGTCTCCACTCACCGCCGCCCTCATTGGCCTCGCCTCACCCCGGCGACCCTAGCCAGACCACCAGCGACGCCAGCGCCGCCACCAGCGCCGCCCAGCAACGAGGAGAAGTTCTGTTACACTGTGCAGAGCAGATCGAGGCGCACCAGGTCGTTTGAGGTGCCAAGCCACTCCCAGGCGCCACCAGGAGCTGCCCAGGAGCTAGGAGGAAGGAGGAGAGAACCAGCGGAGCTCCGCCAGGGAGGTTTCGTCGGAAAACACAGTGGAGGCAGAGGGAGGTATAAAACTCGATCTTTTCCTTCGATTGATGTGTTGTTGGATAGCTTAGGATGTGTAGAAGGTGTTAGGAGGAGACAGGAGGCTCGATTTGGCCGGAAAACCAGCCAAATCCGGCGGAGAAACCGGTCGGGAACCGGCACGGTAAAAACCCTGGTTTTTACCGTGTCAGTTTTACTTTTACTTTAACCCAGGGGCAGAGTTACCATTTTGCCCCTAACTGTTTAAGTTATTTACGGTTACAGTTTTTACTATTCACAGTTACTGTTTTACTGTTTACTTTTACTGTTTTACTGTTACAGTTTTACTTTTACTGTTTACTTTGACCGGTTGACTTTGACCGGTTGACTATTTGACTTTGACTTTTTGACTTTGACCAGTTGACTTTTGACCGTTGACCGTTGACTTTACTGTTGACCGTTGACTTTTACTATTCCAAAGTTGACTTTTCACTTATGCCGTAGAACACCTATTTTACGTTTTCGAACACTACGGTTAAACGTTTTAAAGACTTTTAGCTTGTAAACGTGGCAAAAACGACGTAAGTACTGAATAAGAAACAATTCCGACTTCTCACCGGTTCGAGAATCGGAGTGTCAAACAAGTCAAACCCTAATGTCAGAAAGATAAACAAAGAGTGTTTATCAAGTCTTAGTTGTAGATGATAGACCTCGAATTACTTATACCTGACTATCACTGTTGTCTCACCCACAGACTCAGGAGCTCGTCTACGCAGGCTTCAGGAGGACCAGGAGTTGGAGCGCAGCCAGCTGTACCATCATACCAGGTAGGGGGAGCACGCCCAATGGGTGAGCCGAAACCCTCTTGGGTCGACGACTCTTTTACTTTTACGTATTAAATAATGATGCATTGTTTTAAGCTTGACCACATGCTTCTTATAGCACTTGGTGTGTGTGTGTGAGTTTTGGATCGAAAAGTAGTACCGTCGTCCTGATTTCCGGTGCTTGGCCTGAGAGCGACGGGACCTAGTATTCTAGCACTCCTACGGTGTCGATGACCGTTAACCTCCGGAGGGGCTATGCCCTGTTTATTTTATTCATTTATCCCGCTTACGCTCGTCTCGAACAGAGTAAAACGTGACGTAAGTGTGGCCTGCTATTTGTTGGGCGTTAGCTGGAAATGGACGCTCTCGCTATTCTGCGCACTCGGGCGCTTAGATAGTTGGCCCCGGTTTGCAGTGAAGACAAACCCGGGATTCGGCCGCTCAGATCCAGAGAGTTCTTTCATATGTGGTCACATGATTTACCGAGCTTTGTGTGCGTGCCGTGCATTTACATTTCCACATGCTCTTTCGTACTTACGAGTACATATACATATATAAGAAATGTTTTCTCATGGGTTTTAAACCCCGACTTGGATGGCTTTGGCCCCATTTGGGTTAGCGAGGACGAGTTGCTCACCTCTACATCTTTTCAGGTCTACAGCACCCGACACTAGAGGAGCTGGACTAGACCGCGGAGCGTCGGTTATCGTGCACTTCACTTTTCGAGGACTCCCATTCTGGTGTGGTTTTCATGTTTCTTGATTTCCGTATTTTCATATCTTGTAATCTGTTGGATACTCTGAGACTTTATTCGGGCCCAGTGTTTCGAGACTTTTTCATGTACTATTTCAGTCTCGGGTATTTTCTATTATCTTCCGCGTGTAAAACATTTGTATGCTACTCTGATCATTTGTCATTCAGTATTTGACATTCATATTATTATTCATGTGTTGTATATTTCATTTATAGCCTTGTGGTTTCGGTCCGGTGGGTCATCAATACGTCGAAAGACGTATTGATTACTTGCTAGATCGGGATTACGGCGGTTACCGTCGTGTTCCGGGACCGAGAATAGTCCCCGGGATGCGACACCTAGAAAACCTCAAAACTCAAAAACATAGACCTGGAAACAAATTATAAACACAAAAAACTTTAGAAATAAAAAACCAGTGATGGTGAAACAAAATCATAAACACAGGAAACCTCAGAACTCAAAAATATAGACAATCTCGACATAGAAGCCTCTTGATCTCAGAACCCTTCTTACGTCACTGAACGGGTAAATCACCTCTGTCGGTTTTTCGACGCCAGGCAGAAGCGATTCTCACGACGGCAGTTCAGAATCGGACCGGAGATCCAGAAATACGAGTCAAAGAAGTGGTCGGTTCCGTAGATGATCAATTCGCCATCGTCGTAGATCAGAGTTGGCCTGACGATGACATTGTTGATGGAGACGAGGCCGTTGGCGACGAGAGTGGTGACGGTGAAAGGGTGGCTAACGAGCAAAGTCAGATTTGTCATATTTTGGCTTCATGATGACGGTGATTGAGATAGTGAGAGACTGTGAGGCGAGAGAGAGATGATTAGGTCATTAGGTTTTTTTTTTCTATATATAGTGGTAGGGCTGTGATCAAGTGTGGGAAGATGCGGAGTAAGAAATTAGATTAACTAGTAAAATGGTGACACTTATTAAAAAAATAAAATAAATATATATTAAAAAAAATTCAGGTAATTAGGACCATATTCAAGAAAAACCGGAACTAACCTGGTTTAAACCGGATCTGAGTGGTTTGAGCTATTTTTTCGTCCGCTTTAAATGAATTTGTTATTCGATCCGTTTTTTAGATGGTTTTTTCGGTTTTCAGTTGAAAACCGATTGTTTGCCCACCCCTAATGATGACTAGCTTCTGTGTTTAGTGCTCATTATTGGATACTATCGAATATTATCTTAGCTTGTATTATCTGGATATGAATTTTTTCTAGACATCTCTTAATTGCACTCTTTGTTTACTTATTGGTAATTTGGTATATGTTGTTTTTTTGGATCAGTGCACTATCATGATTTATTTTCATGTGAAAACAAAAATGAACAATCATATCAATGAAGTCTCACTTGACATAAAAAATATTATTTCAACTTGGCTGCATCATAGCATCTCTAAGTTATTAGTGCTAGTTTCTTACCTTTTTAATCACTAAATTTATAAGGTATAGTTGCAGATTGAACGCTAAATCACCTTAAAATATTTTTTTTCTTTCTATTTGTGGTTTTTTGACATTCTAATTAAAGAGAGTCAAGTACCTTATCATTTATTATGACAGCTTAATATATATCATATCAATTTACCATAATTATAGGTCAGAGTTACGAAATTAATATTTTTGTTTCCATTTTTATGACTTGATTTTCAATTTGATTTTTATGCAAATTTTGATTAATCAGATTTTTTTGTAATCAAATATATTATGACTTTTATCAACCATGCATGCTGAACTATGATTTAAATATATATATATATATACCATCCTTTCACAAACACAAAATAGATCATGAAAAACAAAAAAAATCTAAATTGTTTTTTGACGAATTATATATATATACATACAAAAGAGAGTTAAATTAAAAAAAAAGATTTTTGAAAAGAATTCATTATAGTTTTTTTAATATAAGAAATACAAAATAAATAGAGTTATTGGATTAGAAAGGATAGAATCGTCTTTTAACTTAATAATGACGTGTCATAGCATTTTAAATTGATGATGTGTCTTGATGACGTACATAACATGACATCTAAGATTGAAGCACAAAATCATTGGCCTGGTTGAAACCCCAAATCATTTTCATTATGTAATTCAAACACCAAACAATTTTCATTTTGCTGATGTTTTGTTAGAATAATCCTAGGTAATTCCATTGAAAGCTATATATATATATATAAGCTTAAGCTGCATGGTATATATAGCCAGATGCCCAGATTGAGCCGAAAAAATTGTTAGGTTTAAAATGCTAAGTGAACAATTCAAGCCTATAGTCGACTAATTCCAGGTATAATCTCATGGTAAATACACATTTTGGAATAACAATGTAGTCGTTAAAGCTGTATAGTTTGGAAATATACGATATGCATGGTTATTGGTTACCGCAATGAACCATTTTGATAAGTAACTCTCTGCTATTTAGAATGATTTAATTGACCAAAAAATAAATAAACTCATGCCTTGATTCATAAACCAAGAGAAATTACGTTGATGATGAGAGAAATTACCTATATATAGAATGTCTGTTTTTCTCTAATTTCAATAGTGCATCATGACCTCATGAAAATACTTCGAATATTTGATGAGTCCAGCGTACAAATCGTGGGTCTGAAAGCCTCGCAGCAGCTACATATGGGTTGTCTCACGACTCAAACCCTAGCTAGCAGCTAATCCTCCCTCATCCAACTGGCATATATGCGATATCCTCCTTTATCTGATCTGAAATGAAATGGCACCTCGCACTACCACTCTGACCACTTTCTTAAAATACCCCAACAGTCGATATAAATAAACACGATGGCTCGATCATGAGAATTCATTTAATTCGTAAACCCTAGATCTCTATCTTTCCCCAGAGACCCTGATCCCTTTTCATTCTCGAACTCCAAACCGCCATAATCCCAGAGGTTAGGGATATTAGGGTTTAGAATAAGGACAGAGTGGGGGAGGAGAGAATTAAAGGGTCTCTCTTTCTTTAGAAATTTATCCAACACATCTACAGCTAAAGATAAATTGTAAATTCGTGTACAGAAATAAAAATATATACAGCTTTTGAGAAAGGAACCGCGATTGATTTGACTTCATCATCATCATGGCACACAATGGTAGCAATGACATGAATGGCTGGGCCGTGTACGGCAAGGGAAGCCCCTCGGAACTGAGCTGCGGATTAACGGAGGGCAATAACACGGGCCTGAAGAAGGGTCCTTGGACGGCCGTGGAGGATCGAATTCTGATGGAGTACGTGAGCAAACACGGCGAGGGGAACTGGAACGCGGTGCAGAGGAATTCCAGGCTCAAGCGTTGCGGCAAGAGTTGCAGGCTCCGGTGGGCTAATCATCTCCGCCCTAATTTGAAGAAGGGTCAATTCACACCCGAGGAAGAGAGGCTCATTCTTGAGCTCCATGCCAAACACGGCAACAAATGGGCACGCATGGCCTCTCAGGTAAATTAATTTGCGTTCATCTTCATTAATTTGCATGCATGGGAGCAATTTGATTGCAGACCAATTTGGAAGCTTTTAATTTTGGGGCTTTTAATTTGGATCTTAATTTCTGTTTTCAATCTTGATTCAGTTACCTGGACGAACGGATAATGAGATTAAGAATTACTGGAACACAAGGGTGAAGAAGCGATTACGCAAAGGTCTTTCCCTATATCCTCAGGACATTAACCCAACCGAACGAGTATGCCATTCATATTCATATGCTCATTCCTATGATGAAAACACAATGAGCATTAATCCAACAGGACTAAAACAACTTGTAACCACCACAATGCCACAGACAGACACTAATTTCAACTTCCAATCCCAAAACCAAACCCAATTCCCTCCCCGCCCCTCCCAAAACCAGCACAACTCCTATCTCAGCAGTCATGCTCTCCCTCTATATGATCCCACGACCTCGATGCCCTCGTTTAACTTCCACCACCCCGTTCAAATGCTCGGAACCCCTTTAGGCTGCAAACGATACCAAGAAGATATTGGGTTCTCTCCTCCTATTTCCCCAACTCCACAGAGAAATAGCTCCATTTTGCGAACCAGCTCCATGCCCGAGATTGCTTCCTATCAACAATATGCAACAGGCACCAACTTCTTGTCCGACTTCTCCTCCTTTCAGTTCCAACCGCAGACTCAAACAACACAGCTCCCTTCAAGCCATGTATCTCATACTCGGTCATTGTCAGATATCAACACCACCAGTTATGGGCATGCCAATGTCGTAAATGCGACTCATTGCAGTGATGGGTTTTTGGAGCAGTTGTTGCAAGAAGCCGAGAGATTTGGTTATGGTTCACATCCAATTAGGAAACAAATCGGCCGTCAGTTGGATTCATCTGATCATGAAAAGAGTCATGTCTTCAATGGATATGGTCACTTACCCGCCATGGATACCTCTTTACTAGGTATAAATGTGTTCTTGTTCTTATTTGCTTAAAGGAGATCGATGAATGTGTGCCATACTCATTTATTTTGTCCAACACCATATGCAGAAATGAAACCAACCCAGGATCATGAGCAGATGAGCTCCATACCGAAATACTTGGCGAATATGTTCAGTTTCAACTCTTCCACGGAGCTGGTGCACAATTCGAACGATGGGGAGAGTACAGAACTACCTAATAGCTCTTTATTAGGTATATATGCTATCTCTTGTTCATATTTTCTTAAAGGCGATCAGTATATATGTTACTAATTCACTTTTTTGTTTGACACCATATGCAGAGATGAAACAAACTGAGGATCATGATGAGTACATAAACGCCATACCCAAATACATGGACATGTTCATTTTCAACCTATCCATGGAGGCGGTGCCCAATTCGTACAACGGTGAGAGTGCGAAACTGCCTAATAGTCAGCCTCCTGGCGTAACAGAGGGTGGTTTGGAGTTTGACATGCAACAGCATATGGATTCATTGTTCCCGGCAGCTAACTCTTGGGACAACTTGGCTGAAACCTCAGTTGAGGTATCTTAAACCAGCAACTCAAGCTCACTACATATATTTCCCGTTAATTTTAATGGGTGCAAAGCGCAAACGACGAAGAGTTGCTTATCATCTTCCAAGTAGCAGTATGTTCTTCCAAGCATCAGTTGTGATCTACACAAATTCCTATACCATGATTGACGATGTGCATTGCTCTCCCGCAACCCTATTTTCATGGTTTAGCTCCCACTTCGCTGGCCGGCCGCCATAAGTCACAAATTTATAAATGGAAAAGAAGGATTCGAAGTTCTTTTTCAACATTTTCAGTTCCCATCTCGTCGTTATTTGTATATATTGATGTATGGAATTTTCTATGGTACATTAATATATCTTATACGTTTAATTTATTAAATATTCAATTATTAACAATTTCAAACTAATTTTCCTTGGTGCTATTCTGTGAAATTTCAAACCCATTTTGTGAGAAAAGTAGTATAGTATAGAAGATTTTCCTTGGTGCTGTTCTGTGAAATTGCAGATTGTGTTGTTGTGCTGCTCTCAAGGATGACTTCCATGAATGGTATTCTCAACGATCCCAGTAGATATGGTAATCACTTGATAAGTCTCCAACTTCTAATGAGAGACATATACCTCAATAGATAACAAGATAAAGTTTATAATTATGTTTCTACTAATTATATTCAAGTTATCAAACACCATTTATTTAAACAAGGATAATGTAGAGTCCAAATTGTTTTCCAACAAGTTCATCAAAAATTTCATTTCCTCTCGATCTATTTCCCTTCTTATATTCTCATCATTGTTAACCAATATAATATAGCAATTTAATTAACTTGCCAGTTTGCTAGACTCTTTGAACATATTTTAAATTTCACTAAATTAGAGCGCGCTTGAAATACTTGGTTTAAATTTTAAGTTTCTTGGAACGAGCTATTAGGTAGTTAAGTAAGAGCATCTCTAATGGATGATGCAAATTTTTTTGTCAAATGAAAATGCAAAAATGACATTTCCTAATTTGACTGATCTCATCTTGAATGGATTAGTCAAATTTTAAATATTTACCATGTATTAAAAAACAATCATTAAAACTAGTAAATAAGTAAAAACATATAAAATGAGTTTCTATTTATACATCTAAAAACACTGTTTAGACCTATTTTTTTAAGTTATATAGTTGAATTTGTTAACAAATTTAAAATTACCAATAAAGACACATAAGGGTAAAAAAAGAAAAAAAATATTTTACTTTCATAGTATTAATGAGAAAAATTTATTCTCCAATATAAACCATAACTAAATCGATACCATCAAACTCCATGAAAAATATTTGTGATTCGATCGAGCCAAACATGAATTTGGAGTCTATGTACAGGGTAAGTGTTTCGCGTTCTTTATTATTATTATTATTATGAATCATATATGTATTACTGTGATAGTTTAAACGAGAACGAAACTTATTGTCGGTTAAGTTCTTATAAGAGATGCATCGTTAGGTATATTACTTGAATCTTTCCCCATCGACTTCCCGCCCGATACTATGTGGTCATCCATGTCAGTATCGATGATGATTCTCTTTAAGGTACTGACGGTGCCTCTCTTCTTCCTTGTCGGCTTGGCTTCGACGGTGCCTATCACATGATAAACCAAATTTATTTTTAAAACCGGAGAACCTTTATTATGACATTATAAGAAAAAAAAATTATTCATCTTTCATTAATTACCTGAGGGCGATGCGGCGGACGCAACAGATTCCGTCTCTGTCGCCGATGATGATACCCTCGCAGAAATAAGATCCGTACCAAAAGGCACGAACCGGTGCACCGCTGATGGAGCCACTGACGGGGGGCAGTGGATAAATCGGCTGTCCTGAGTCATCGAGTGCAGGTAAGGCCGGCATCATCCGTGGAATGAACAGAAGAGGCGACAACATCTGCACCCTAGATGACCCACCATCTGAAGCAGTAGGACCCGGAGTCGGCGCCCGATGTATCTCAAGCATACGGGGTGCAGACACCTCCGTCTGGGTCTGAGACCACATCTGCCTCAAGGACTGAGTGGCGTCCAGCTGCCTCGATAAATGGGTGGCGCCCGGCTGCCTCGAGGAATGAGAAACGCTCAGCTGTCTCTGCGCCGTCTCTAAAAGGGTCGCACGTCTAGATGTCATAGGGTCCTGAAACAACTTTTAAGGGTTGCTAGAGGTTCCCTCAGACGATTCAGACCTTTGGCCCTTCGAACCCTTCGTCGATCTAAAAGGGTGGCTCATCCCATTTAAAATATAAATTTTAATTTTTCAATAAATGAAATTAATATTTTTTAATTAATTAATAACCTTTTCATTTTAATATATTTTAATTAATAATTTAACATATTAACAATCTTTATCAATATAGTAACAATTCATAGAATTCCTACAATTAATATTTTAATACACAATAAAACTTCTAGAAGTCCTTAATAACAATTAAACTAAAACTGTTAAAACCTCCAATTCAATTTCAATTTTTAATTTCAATTTCAACAACATTATCAATTTCAATTTTTATCAATTTCAATTTCTGCAAAACCCAAATCCAAATCTACAACAACATTATCAATTTCAATATCAATTTCTATAAAATAATTTCTATCAATATCAATTTCTATAAAATAATTTCTATCAATATCAATTTCTATAAAATAATTTCTATCAATATCAATTTCTATAAAATAATTTCTATCAATATCAATTTCTATCAATTTAAATATATATCAATTTAAATATTATCCAAGTATGCAGAAATTCAAAAAAAATTTATAAACAAAAATCCCACACATGTGGTTTTGGATTGTGGAGGTAGAGGAGCAAAGGTGGCCGGAGGAGACGAGGTGTGGGACGGTTGGTTGGCTGACGAAAGAGGCTGTGGAGGTAGAGGAGGAGGGTTGGAGGTTGTGGAGGTAACGTTTTAGGGTTTGAGAGGCGAGGAGGAGGGTTTGAGAGGTGAAAGAGGCGTGGAGGAGGTTTGAAAATTTTTGAGTTAGAGTTTTGTCTTTTTGACCGAGACTGGATTTTTTATATAGTCATTACTATAGTTGACGAAATAAAAAACTCGTCGGCTACAGTAATGACTTTCGTCGGCTATAGTCATGCAACTTATCGTCTATATTTTATTTTTTACTTATTTAATTATAACCGACGAATTATCAATGACATCGTCGGCTATAGTACTTTCATATTTATTTATTTTTAATTTATTATAATTTTATTTATTTTATTAACTATAGCCTACAAATTTTATTTATTTTATTAAATATAGCCTACGAATTTTATATTTATTTATTTATTTTATTTTCAGTTTATTTATTTTAATATAATTTTATTTATTTTATTTTATTAACTATCGCCGACGAATTACTCACTACCAGAACAACCACTTTAGCCGACGAAATTTTTTCGTCGGCTAAACCCTAAATTTCGTCGGCTAAGAAGTCGTCGGGCAAAATCCGTCGGCCAACACTATAGCCGACGAAAGTACTGTTCATCGTCGGCTAAAGTCATTTATTTAGCCGACGAATAAATTTTTCGTCGCTTAATTTCTGGACTTTAGCCGACGAAATTTATTAAAATTCGTCGGCTATAGCTATTATTTTTATTTATTTATTTAACTTTAGCCGACGAATTTTAGGGTATTTCGTCGGCTATAGTTATTATTATTATTTTTTTTTAATTTTAGCAGACGAATTTTATTAAAATTCGTCGTTTAAAGCTATTATTTTTATTTATTTATTTAACTTTAGCCGACGAATTTTTGTTAAAATTCGTCGGCTAAAGTTATAATTTTTTTTATGTAATTATTATTTTAAAAAAAAAATTTCTTTTTTTAATTTTAGCCGACGAATTTTATTAAAATTCGTCGGTATAGTTTTTTTATTTTTTCTTTTTAATTTTTTCATATTTTTTTCTTTTTTAATTTATGTAATTATTATTTTTTAAAAAACTTTAGCCGACGAATTTTAGGGTATTTCGTCGGCTATAGTTTTTTTCTTTTTTTTTAATTTTTTCATATTTTTTTCTTTTTTAATTTATGTAATTATTATTTTTTAAAAAACTTTAGCCGACGAATTTTAAGGTATTTCGTCGGCTATAGTTTTTTTTCTTTTTTTTTAAATTTTTTCATATTTTTTTTCTTTTTTAATTTATGTAATTATTATTTTAGAGAAGTAGGAGGGATTTGAAGGAGGAGGAGGAGGAGGAGGAGGGAGAAGGTTAGGAGAGGGAGGAGGAGGAAAGAAGATGAAGAGGAGGAGGAGGGGAAGGAGGAGGGAAGATGAAGAGGAGGATGAGAAGGGAAGGATGCAGAGGAGGATGAGAAGGGAAGGATGAAGAGGAGGAGGAGGAGGAGGGAAGATGAAGAGGAGGAGGAGAAGGAGAAGGGAGGATGAAGAGGAGGGAGGAGGAGGAGAAGGGAAGATGAAGAAGAGGAGGAGGAGAAAAATGAAAGATATAGAAAATTTTGAACTTTAGCCGACGAAATTTCGTCGGCTAAAGTTCAAAATTTTCGTCGAAAAATTTTAAAATTTTAAAAATCCCCGCCAAAAAATTTAAATTTTTAATTAACTTTAGCCGACGAAATACCCTAATTTCGTCGGCTATAGTTATTTATTTTATTTATTTATTAATTTAACCTTAGCCGACGAAATACCCTAATTTCGTCGGCTATAGTTATTTATTTTATTTATTTATTAATTTAACCTTAGCCGACGAATTACCCTAATTTCGTCGGCTAAAACCCTAAACCCTAAACCCTATACGTAGAAGCTTCAAACGCAAAAAAGTCGTGAAATAAGATATGACCGGAATGGTGAAATACGTCTATAGTTGAAAAATCACGTAATTCCGGTAAAGTCTCGGTACCGATAATTGCGGTTAACTCAATTTTCCATTCTTTCTCCTTAGAGGTAGCCCTATATCCGGTAGTTATTTTTCATAAAATTTTTATACCACTGGTTGCGTCTCATCGATTTGAAACTATTTTCAGTTGAAGGTTCGGGCAAAATACGTAATTTAGACGGTCAAATGACCGTTTCCGTGCATTAAGGGGTTTGACTTACGTGATTGACCGTAAGGATCGAGCCCTTAACGTTGTCAGATTAAGTTAATTTTTTTCCTATATACATATTTCAACATAATGATCATATCTGACGGTCGGAATTTTATTTCTCAACTTTGATCATCGGAATCACAACATGCGTACTAATGTTGTATAACTTGTTTACTAAGCTTTAAGTAAATGTTTCGTTTCTAAAACAAACTGTACGTAGAAACTTCAAACGCAAAAAAGTCGTGAAATAAGATATGACCGGAATGGTGAAATACGCCTACGGTTGAAAAATCACGTAATTCCGGTAAAGTCTCGGTGCCGATAGTTGCAGTCAATACAATATAGAGGTTTGACTTACGAGATTGACCGTCTAGATGAAGTCCTTAAATTTATCAGATAAAGTTGAATTTTTTACCAGAGATATATTTCAACATATTGATGATATCAGACTGTCGTATTTTTGTTTGTGAATTTTGATGACCGAAATCACAACATGCCTACTATTTACCATTATTTATCTATACGGGGATGCCTATCATGGAGGGGTAAATGTCTCAAAATTTTTAGATGGACAGTTGCGTCTCATTATGGTGAGTGATTGTTGTGTTGAAGGTTCGGCCAAAATACCTCATGTAGGTGTAGATATGGACATTTTCGTGTATTAAGCGTTTAGAAAAACTTCATTTTGAAGCCTTAAACGAACTCGGATGGCCAAAAAAGCCTGTATGTCATGGCAAAGCGATGAGTTTTGCTCCTACGCCCGTTCTGCTTCCAGATTGGTATCACAATAGTCAATCGGACACCGAAATATCCGTAGTACAATTTTATAACTAAAAGTTACTTTAGCCGACGAAATACCCTAATTTCGTCGGCTAAACTTTTCAACTTTCGTCGGCTAAAGTTCACATACTATAGCCGACGAAAAAAGCACTTTAGCCGACGAAATTTTTTTTTGTCGGCTAAAATTTAACTATAGCCGACGAAAAAATTAGTTTAGCCGACGAATTTTTTTTTCGTCGGCTAAAATGCCACTTTAGCCGACGAAATTTTTACTTAGCCGACGAAAAAAAAATTCGTCGGCTAAAGTCCACTTTAGCCGACGAAAAAAAATTTCGTCGGCCTGTTTTTAGATATTTCGTCGGCTATAGTCTTTTTTCTGGTAGTGACTATAGTACTTTTTATATTTATTTAATTTATTTTCAATTTATTTTTTATTACCATTTTATTTATTTTATTTTATTAACTATAGATGACGAATTATCAATAATATCATCGGCTATAGTACTTTTATATTTGTTTATTTAATTTAATTTTATTATTATTTTATTTAATTTATTTTATTAACTATAGCCGACGAATTATCAACATTAGTGGGCTATATCATTTTTTATATTTATTTACTTAATTTATTTTCAATTTATTTATTTTATTATCAATAATATCGTCGGTTATAATACTTTTTATACATTCGGCACATTGTGATTCGGATAATCAAAATTCACAAACAAAATCCGACCGTCAGATATGACCATCATGTCGAAATATGATTATGCGAAAAAATTCATATAGATCTGACAATGTTACGGGCTCAATCCGGACGGTCTATCTCGTAAGTAAAACCCCTAAATGCACGAAACTGTCAACAATGTTCTAAAAACTCTAGGTGCTAGTCGGGCGGACTACCGTGTTAGGCGGGCGATTAACGCTTTTAGGTGGGGATTAATCGGTTGCATGACAAGGATTAATCGGTTTCAACCAAAACGGTGAAGCACCGTCTAGTGCCTAGGCGGGGATTAATCGCTTTTAGACAAGGATTAATTGGTTTCAACCAAAATGGTGGAACACAGTCTATTGCCTAGACGAATGATTAATCGGTCTAGGTGGGGATTTTTAGAACATAGACGGTCAATGGACTGTCTAAATTACGTATTTTGGCCGGACCTTCAACTGAATATAGTTTCAAATCGATGAGACGCAACAAGTCTTATCAAAATTTTACTGAAAATAACCACCGAAGATAGGGCTACTTACAGGGAGAAAAAATGGAATTTTGCATTGACCGCAACTAACGGCACCGAGACTTTAGCTGAATACCGTGACTTCTCAACCATAGACGTATTTCATAATTGCGGCCATATCTTATTTCACGATGTTTTAGTGTTTGAAGGTTCTACGTATAGTTTGTTTTTGAAACGGAACATTTACTTTACACTCAGTAAACAAGTTATACAATATTAGTAGAAATGTTGTGATTCCGATGATCAAAATTCACAAACAAAAATCCGACAGTCAGATATGACCATCATGCCGAAATATGTGTATGGGAAAAAATTCATATAGATCCGACAACGTTACAGGCTCGATCCGGACGGTCAATCATGTAAGTTAAACCCCTTAACGCATGTAAACGGTCATTGGCCTATCTAAATTACTTATTTTGGCCAGACCTTGAACTGAAAATAGTTTCAAATATTAGGTTATTTGTCGGCTAAGGTTTTATTTATTTATTTATTTATTATCTCATAGCCGACAAAATATTAGGGTATTCGTCGGCTAAGGTTTAGGGTTTAGAGTTTAGTCGACAAAACATTAGGGTATTCATCAGCTAAGATGGTTATAGCCGACAAAATTTTGCATAATTCGTCGGCTAAGATAGGGTATGGCCGGCTAAAGGAAAAAATTTATATAAAAAACAGGTTGTTTAATGTAAATCATACCAATTTTCTATTCATATATCACCAAAATTCATATAAAATAACAGAAATATGAATTCAAGATATGTAAACTATAAACTATAAACACATAAATTATTTTTTTATTACAAATTAATGGATTACGTCATCTAAATTGAAACTAAGACTCGTAATCGGAATCATCCGATGAGTCTTCTTCGGTATCAGAATAATTTATGTCAATCTATGCCTTTCCTCATCACCAGAGTCTTAGTCTGTTTTTGATTTAGATCAACATCAATAAGCCTTGGCTCTTCATCACAAATTCGAACCAAACGATCCGCTTTAAAATTATTAAGGCGAATAGAAAACGAGTCAGGAATATGTATTGTTGGGCTATTGATACGTAACATCTTCTTCCTTGTCTGCGGCTTCTCCAAGTGTAGCCACTTGGTAAATGTTTTGAGGGTGCACAAGGTTAATTAACTACTTTCCACGCGTCACCCTTAGGATGAGAGCCTGAGCCTCACATTTCAGACCTCTGACGTAAAATGAGGAAACACCCTGCCTATATGCTTCCAAGCCTCCCCGTCAACAGGGTGTATAAGGGTATCTTCGTCAAGCAATTTCCTATCAGCGTGTCATCTCATAGCTTTGGCCGTGTGTTATGACATGTACAACTGCTCCAACCTATCTCTTAACTGGAAATACCGAAGTACCTTCACAGGTTTCCTATTGCTTGTAGGAATCAGCTTATACTTGACAATGTGACATACCAGACATGCGTCAAGGCCACCAAAGTCATTCCCTTCTGGATCTTTACCCCAGAAGTGAACAATCATATCTACATGTATAGATCTTGATGTAGAAAAGCCCAATATCTTTAGGATGCATCGAACTTTATGATTAGTGGTAGGAATACGATGACCATGGGGAAACATCGAAGCAGTGTACTGTAGATAATCATCAACAGTCTTCACGATCGATTTTGTCTCAACTTTAATCTTCATTACGTTTATCACATTTTCAATAATGGTCTTCTGACAACCAAGGTACACAGGGGTCTGTTCGAAAGCAAACGGTTTGTTGTACTTGTCAATACTAGCAGTGTTGACAACTATAGGGAATGGCTGCACTGGCTCAGGCATATACTGTCCTTAAGAGCATACACCGCTCTCATATCGTTGATGAAGACCTTTGTTGGATCGTTTGATGTACTGCTCGTCTCAAAAAATTGCCCATGATTATGTGGACCCCTTGATGATGTTTCACCATGATATATCCAACATGTGTACTTCTCCCAAAACTCATTACACTTCAAGTGCTGTTATACTTTGTCAATCGCAAATCGATGCATATCGCTGCGATACTGACATTTCGTGCATGAACAATAGAAAATTGTATTTCCTTTAGCATTAGCCAACACATATTCAAGAAAACTAATAACTCTTTTACCATATTTTTTGTCTCATTTTAGAAGCAAAATCTAACTCTTATCCATATCCTAAAAATATAACAATATATATATATTTATAACTCTAGTTAATTAAATTCCATATATAAAATTTCAAATCATTTAGTATTCTACTACAACTAATTAATAACAAATTAATAATTAACATATTCTGAAGCACCATAACATATTAGGACGCAACACAAGGGAGAGTGTTTAAGAAAATTAAATTTTCATCCTTCTGCTATGTGTTTTGTCCTAATACATAAAGGATCGGTTGATCTGGTTTCCTTATTAGTATATGATACAGTATTGATACATGTTCTAGATTATTCAGGATACTCTATGTATTGCTAATAAATAGGTCTTTCTATCAATGAATGAGTAGACCATTATTCTCGTTATACATTCTACTTAAATATGGAGTACCTTTTTATCAGTTTGTAGTTAAAACATCTTTTTTTAGATAGTGGAAAACTAGGAGATTTTTTTATCATTAGAGGTGGTCATATGACCATTTCCTAACATTATAGCATAATACATATTGCTTCTGAAAAGTATCCTATGATAAGGTTTACTGTTTCTCGGTTATTTATTGGATTCAAATTTCCATGTGTATATATAGTACAGACACAAGCAAAGGCTTTTCCTCATGAGCATATGAAGTCAATGATAGGTGGTATTTCATCAATTCTCAAATGCTTAATAATGTGATGGCTTATGTTTTTGCGTTGCCATCAAGTTGAGCTCCTAGCTTATAGTTTCCCTTCAGCTAACAATGAGCTTCATGAAATCAGAACCGTTCATGAAAATCGCAGTTTTGAGCACCTTAACAATTATCAATTTGGATAAAACTTTGTAGAAGTGATCTACATTTTAGGACTTAAAAACTGAATGGTAAAGATTGAAAAATGTAATCGAAAAGTTGATCTAATGCATAATCCCTCATATAAGTCATAATTAATAAGGGGTCCCTCATTTCAATCATATTTTGTAGTAAATGGACATATATAATTAATAAGGGGTCCCTCATTTCAATCATATTTTGTAGTAAATGGACATATATATATATATATGTCCATTTACTACAAAATATGATTGAAATGAGGGACCCCTTATTTGGCACCTTACTTCCCGTTTCAACATTTTTTAAAACATTGACCATTTAAAGTTTCAAAACAGAATTTGTGACTATTAGGTCTAAACTCTTAACACATTCTTAAGAACCTATACTATTTTAGTATCATTATACCCCTCACCCCTTAAATATGCTTAGTGAGAGAAAATACAAGAGAGAGAAGGGTTGACCGGAACCTCATCGACTCCAGTCACTGGTCGTCGGATTCCGGTTATCGGTCGTCGGATTCCGGTCACCGGATTTCAGTCACCAGACTCCGATCGTCGGCTGCCGGACTCTGGTGAACAGAATTCTGTGGCCGGAATTACTAACCTTCGTAAACATTCCATTTCAAGTTTACTACCCCTAGTAAACTTACTTCTGTTCCCAAAAACAAGACTCAAAACACCAAAACCAAGTTTACTAGAGGTAGTAAACTTACTTCTGGAATGGCTGGGAAGAAAACTACAGATGTGGAATGGTTGAGAAGTTTAATGACTTAATATTAATTTACTAACACCAGTAAATATGTTTTAACCAACAAAATTTAACCAATAGAAAACATCAATTTTAACCAACAGAATTTACTGAGGTTACTGCCCTCAGCTATCGATCTTCTTCTCTTTTCTCTTCTCTCACACTGTCTTCACAACCATGACACTAGTTTGTTCTTCTTCTTCTTCTTCTTCTTCTTCATCTTCATCCTCATCTTCCACCTCTCTTTTTTAACACGACCGGAAAGAACTTTGGCGAGGTGCGACTGTGTGAGAGACCGCAGGTTTTGTGCTCGGAAGCGGAGACCAGAGTTGGAGTTGGAGTTGGAGGCGATGACCGGAGGTGTGGTCTGATCAGATTTAGGCACCCAAAGCGGGCACCTAGGCCTGATCTGACCTGAATTGTTGTTATGCCTTGGCGCTGCTGCAGCGATCGAAACTGACTCGATGAAGGTGGCGTTCCAAACTGACTCGATTTTCCAAGCGAGGTCAAGAGAGAGTGATTGAAGCAGTGATCGTGCCAAGATTCAACCAGATATGTGATGCTCAGCATGGTGCTTATAGGTAGAGCCGTCGACAAGCTCGACCTAGGGTTTTGCGGTGGTCGAGGAAGAGGCCGATGTAGCAGGGCAGAGGTGAGGTCAAGGAGTGGTGCGACAACGAGCCTCGCCGGAGATGAGAAGCTCTGATCTGATGCAGACGGGAGAGAAAGAGAGAGGTGAGGGAGTGAGTTATTAGATAAAGGGTGAGATAATAATTTTGATGGTAAAGTTGTAATGGTTAGTCCTAAATTTTTTTAGACTTAATGGACACTTTTTTTCTTATTTTGTAGCTAATGGTCATTAGTGACAGGACCCACCCCGGGTTAAACCCTTTTAACCCGAAGTAAATCCTGCGGGGACCACCTCAAGGGAACTTCTTACCGAAACCCCCTTGAAATGGCCAACCCTTCCTACTAAACTAACTAAACCGGGTTAGTCAGAGCAGTCTACAGAGATGATTACCCGAAAGAATTTTACGCAGCAACGGAATGATCGACTATGCCTCGACTCTCGTACGCGCTCGACCTCCTCTCAAGAACCCTGCATCACTGGGCATTTAAAAACGAAAGGCCCAGGGGAGAAACATTTAAAAACTGTTAGAGTGAGTGGACGAAAATCAAATATAAAAGCTCCATTTCTTTTAATGTTCTCCCAAAAAAAGTTTTGATTTAAACATCATTTATGCATGCCCACAAATACCAAATATTCCACAATTGCATGATAAGATAAACAAGCAAGGAATATGGGAAGAGAAATGTTCACCAAACATAATAAGTCTGACCTCTCAGACTAGGGTCGGAGCTAAGAGCTCTAGTAGCGCCCTCACGCTACGCTATGCTAGTTAGATAAAATAATACGGTCAACCCTTATAATATCAACCTGACCTCTCAGGCTTGTCTGACCTCTCAGACCAGGGTCGGAGCTAAGAGCTCTAGAATATGTGATAACGGTCAACCCTTATAAAATCAACCTGACCTCTCAGGCTTGTCTGACCTCTCAGACCAGGGTCGGAGCTAAGAGCTCTGGATAAAGTGGAAATGGTCAACCCTCATAGTGCACTACGTAGTTTGCCTGACCTCTCAGGCTAGGGTCGGAGCTAAGAGCTCTGGATAAAGTGGAAATGGTCAACCCTCATAGTGCACTACGTAGTTTGCCTGACCTCTCAGGCTAGGGTCGGAGCTAAGAGCTCTAGTAGCGCCCTCACGCTACTCTAACTAGCATATTTATTGGTCAACCCTTAAAATAACATTCACAACAATACATTAATCAAATTCTCTTCCCAAAACAATTAATTATAACAATTCCTTGTCACATATGCATAAAACCAATTTCCAACGAAGTCTCGGGTTCAATTCCATTCGAAGGACGGCCCTCACCGTCCATAACCATTTTCGGAAGAAATAGAAAATTGAGTAATAATGTAAATACGTTCAAGAACCCGAGAAGGATATAATTTTCGGAAACAATCATAAACACCATGCAATTAACTCAATAATTAAGGCATGCATTTATTTAAAATAATATGTCTACTCACAGTACTATTGTGACCTTCCCGCTCGGAAAGCTCCTCGAGCGAAACCCTCGAACTACCCGCGTAGTCGAGCCCGTCTCACGTCCGACCAGAGACTGTACAACAAATCATCAAATTAGTCAATCACTGTTGACTTGGTCTTTTCCTAGTTTGACCAGGAAATTCCTATTTGACCACAAGTTGACCGAGTTCCTTTTTATGACATTTTACCCTTTTTGACTTTCTTTCCCGGTTATCGACTCTTAACTCAACTTACCGGAAGTCCGACTCAGTTTCCGAACTTTCATTTATTACTTTAACTTGACGTTAGGGTGTCACGTATTAATTCATTGAATTTCTATGGACACCCAACGTGTCACATTAATCAGTACATTTAACCTTGAGTCGACTTACCGATTTAACCTTTCCTCATAAATTCCAGTTATCAATTTCCGATAACAATTTAACATTTTACCGAATTAACCAACTAGTGTCCAGCTTCATTAAACTTCAACCCTTTAACCATTTTTCTGAAAATGCAACTTCCCCAAAGTGAAAGCTTTCCTTTAATGGAAACTTTCCCAAAATGGAAAGTTTCCCAAATTAACAGGTTTCCAAACTTAGAAGGTTTCCCAAAATGGAAACTTCCTAATTACGTCCAATTTTCTCCGTAATTATTCAACTTAGGACTTTACCGTACTTTTCGACTAAAAGCCTAACAGGGAGAAATGATTCCTACCTCTTCGGCATTCTGCCGGTTTAATCGTATTCCCGGGGTTTGCCGGATTCCGGTAACTTGCCGGAATTTCGCCATACCCTCCCTGTTTGCTCCGATTCACCAAGTTACGACAACAGCGACAACAACAACACAATTCAGTATGTCAATATCACTTCAGCAACAACACCATTATATTTGTCACTCTTCTCATAACTTCAAAGTAATCACAACTCACCCTATAATCAAACGACAGCAGGAAACTAGCTCCATTGACGGAGAACACCGTGAGCTTGAATTATTAGCTTTTCTTCCTTCACCTCAAATCACCATAATCTTGAATTCATAGCTGACCCATACCACCCTGTGCAGCCATCTAAAGAAAATCACAGCATCAAGGTCATTCTTATACTGTATCCCTCAGTCCAAATCCTCCAATAAACTGAAATTAACAAGAACGACCTCAATCCACAATATAGTACCACACAGAACAACCTAGAGTTGAACCAAGACGAATAACTTACCAAAATTAACCGAAGACGAAGAGTTGATCGTTGTCCAAACAGAAACTGAACCAAGAACACCAGTACAACCCGTAGGCATCAACGAACACGATGGAGCACATGCAGATCGCATCACCCTCAGTCGCTAGACACACGGAAAATCCGTGAAGAATGCATAACAGGCAAAATTAGGGCTTTTCAATTTAAGGTTCCAATCGATGCAATTAAGCCATAGAACAGAAGAATGAAAAGAGGGGGAAGAATCCTACCAACCATTGTCGCCATAGTCGTCGAAGCTCGGAGGAGAGCGAAGAACACAGCAGCACACCATGATCGATCTCTCTCCACAGTGTATATATAAGTGTTTTGCTTGAGGGGTTCTGTTAAAGGAAGGATACTAGGTGTTGTGGTGGTGGTGCGCCGGCGAGGAGGCGGCTGGACGTGGCTGGGTCGAGCGGAGATCACCGGGGACGAAGCGGAGTCGAGAGGGAGGAGGAGACTCGGTTGACCCGAGTCTGGTCTCTTTGACCGGGTTGACCGGTCTCTTCCTTAAATACCAAAATGAACGGCCCCGATTTGTTCTTAATAAGGATCAACGGTCCAGATTTAAAGTAGGTGAAAAGTAAAAAGTTAAATGGTAAAACTCCTCTTTTACCGGATTGAGAATTAAAAATTACCATCAACTTCTGAAATTCACAGAAAATAGCCAGAAGCTCCCAAAAATATTCCGAAAATACCGGGAGACTCGTATCGACACGTACTACCACATCGAGTCATCAATTCAAGTATTTGGAATACTTTTAAAAACTCGAAAATTAACTCGAGCGATAACTTATCGAATTACCGATCGCAGTTAAGAATCCTCGGTAACTCGTAAACCTCTGTGAAAAGTAACTTTTGTTAACTTTAAAAGATTCGGGGTGTGACAATTCTCCCCACCTTATAAAAATTTCGTCCTCGAAATTTCAATACTCAAAGTCCAATACAGTGGGGGATAGTACCACTTAGAATAATATTATTGCTCTTCAATACCAACTTCCTTCTGAGAACCCTTCTGAGACGCCTTACGAATAGCATTGCCAAAATCCTAAACACCTGCCCTTTACGATCAACATCCTTACTGATCCTCCCATCGTTACTCGTTTAGCCAAACAAACACCACCCATTGTCCTTACCAACCGTATGTGACGTCGTCACAATATCGCTAATACTCATCTGATCCAATAACACCTCGCTTGTCGCGAGTAAAATTTTTTTCAAGAACACTCGTATTCTTTCGTTGAATTTAGATATCAACTCAACACATTCCCTCTGCAGGAAATGACTACCACGCCCGAGGAGTAGGGTCCGATGTCATTAATGGATTTAAATCCTCCGATATCCATAAACAACGTGGGGTCAAAAACCCATGACAACAAACCCGTGAGAAAACCATGACGACTTGTTTTACACAAGCCGTCACCTCATTTAAACTAGGCTCCCTGATCTGGTTTACGCTTTCTAGAAACTATTCTGTCATGTTGTAGAGTAATTGTCTTCCTTTACTCTCTCATTACTCAAACCACTTGCACACACAGGACATGAATTACCATGACTTTTAGCGTAAATCCAAAATCATAGCCTTTTAGTCAGGGAAATACAAGTCTCCAGACATCGAGATCCAACAATACTCACTCCTCGCATGATGACGACTGGTCAGACTACGTACCACTCACATAACTATTCTGACACACAAATCCTGACTTTTTTTTTTTTTTTTTTTTTTTTTCAAGCCAAACATACAATCGCTAACTCAATTATCACCTCGTGGAACTACAGCGTACTTTACCACTGGTAACACATCTCCGTGCTACTCATAGGTGAGGTGCCACTGACCTCCTTATCTCTTACCTTAGCCTGGAATAACGCATAGTGCAGAACTTGCACTTCAACCATCACTGTGCATCTAATAAACTTTATCCGCATCACAAACTGGATTAACCTAACCATTACAAGGATCTCAGAGCCTTACCCGCTCAACAAGGATATTCTATTCCCAGATGCCTCCATTACACATCGTCCGGTAATAACCAGTAACTTTGGACATTTAACTAGATCAGACATCTACATAGAATTTAGTGTCACAGGTGCACACCTAAGGTAACCCCTGATCAAAGCACTGGAAATTAGTTTCCAAAACCTTGACTCGTAACACCTTTGAGTCATCAAAGAAACTCTTTCCTCAGTTTCACTGCATTTCATACTCGCCGAAATGTTGACAATTTCGCAAGTCACCTCCAACGATCTTTCTTGCTACCACTTTACACTCGTGGCGCCAAGAACTGTCGTTAGGTCAATAATTCCTAACAAGTAGGGTCACTACTCAAATGACCAATGACCATAGCAATACCAACAATACTTTAATCCTTTCAGGATTTCAGTATATACACCAGAACTCAATTTCCCTGATCAAATCCTCATTTCAAGGATCGAATTGAGAATATTTCCTGTCACTGCAGGGAATATGACTTACGATTCCCAATCACGTCTAAGTACACCTTCGGTTACAATACTTGATTAGACCACAGCCAGTGGGTGCACAAATTCCCATGCCATCAAGCTCAGTTAATCGTCCTCGAAGAAACCCAAGTGTCATAACGGGCGACTTTGGTTACAGGTTGAAGCTTGACCATCTACAAGTATTCTCACTCAAATTCAAAGATTCAGTAACCCTTGCCCCACTGTTGTACCTTCACCTTTGCCGTGCATTTAACTCAGCAGGCAATCAACCACTTACTGACAACATATAATAATCTCGCTAACAATCATAAGAGTCGGAGCGACTATCATTGACCCACTTCCGACCTGTACTTAAATGATTAGGCCAACTACTGGACGTTTTGCACCAAAACCTCTAATCAAGCATCCTTAATCTCCGTTCTCAATAAACGGAACTCTCATGACACATTCATAAAAACGATGTCATCATCAACCTTAGTCACTTACCTGGTGTCATTTTATGACCACACAAAGTCGTACAAACTAATTATGCCTTACCAGCATGTGCTACCCAGATTTCAAATTACCACTTCCCAACATAGGAGGGTACACGTGCTCAGGTGGGGTATACCCATGTACATCTTCAGCCGTCAAACAGTGCCGTTTGCACAACTACCGGTTCCTACACCACAATAATACCAAGTCCATCAAGGCTCGTATCACTATCTCCGGTACCCCAAGCACCCTTGGTCCGAGACCCGGTGGCTTGTTGCCACTTCCAACATGTTCCTTTAAATTCCGAAACCAATTACCTTTAATTACCACTAGTAACGCTTCCTCGATCTGAAAATCGATCTCTAACACAGCCAACCTGGAGACCCCTCCACAGGTGTACTAATAAAATACTTTGACCACAGGTGGATAGCTCACCTTATGGTTGACATGAGCCCCAAGATCTGGTGACACGATTTGATTTCTACCTTCACGATAAATGGCCCAATGACCATTGTCACCAACAATCCAATTCACGCTTGGACTCACTAACAATTCAAATCTTCTAGTACCCCAAACATGGGTGGCTGGAGCTAAGAAGATCTAGTCGTAGCTGACGACAACAATGTCAGCACCAAAGCTGACCCACGCCATTAGTTCTAGTGGCTGTCTCATAAAGTATCAAGTGACCAAAACAGCCTTTACTTCCTTAACATTCTTCAATAGTGTCACATCATGGACTCGTCACTAGAAAAAGTCCATTGATCACAAAATAACCCCACTCAACTTTCCTTGAGTCATTCCACTTTCATATATCCGTTGGTTTCTCTGAAACCACGCTAATGACGAACCTCAACAAAATCGTGGCAATCGTCAAATCTTAATATTCATCCTTTCTAAACAATCGCGTTAGGCGACTTCATCTCTTCTTTCCATCACAGGATGCCACATCTTCCAGTAACTCGTACGACTCTTCACTGCTAAGAGCCTCATAACACGAACACCCAAGCCTCGTCTTAGGCTTCTACAGCATCCCTGTCAACAACCATGACAGCCTCCCCGGTGTGAATTAACTGTTTCACCACCGATTACTTACACATAATGCTCAAACGTTAAACAACGTGAGTTTACAGCTCGATCCCCAACTCAAATCTCAATAAATCAATGGGGAATACAAAACACAAATACGTAACGAGCTTACCTTGTTCCTTACAGGAACTCTCTATGAGGTCGCGCGTACTGAGGCATAGTCTTGAAGATTCGATCGTTTATAGGACCACTCGGTCCATATCTCAATCAGGAAGTACTAACTCATATCCTCAATAAACACTAAGCGTCCAAGCATAAAATGCCGATGGATCCGCCGCGGTCGGACCATCACTCTATAGACACTAAGTGATACCAAGTATATGAGGTAGTACAGGAAACGATAACCTAATGCTCTGATACCATTGACAGGACCCACCCCGGGTTAAACCCTTTTAACCCGAAGTAAATCCTGCGGGGACCACCTCAAGGGAACTTCTTACCGAAACCCCCTTGAAATGGCCAACCCTTCCTACTAAACTAACTAAACCGGGTTAGTCAGAGCAGTCTACAGAGATGATTACCCGAAAGAATTTTACGCAGCAACGGAATGATCGACTATGCCTCGACTCTCGTACGCGCTCGACCTCCTCTCAAGAACCCTGCATCACTGGGCATTTAAAAACGAAAGGCCCAGGGGAGAAACATTTAAAAACTGTTAGAGTGAGTGGACGAAAATCAAATATAAAAGCTCCATTTCTTTTAATGTTCTCCCAAAAAATGTTTTGATTTAAACATCATTTATGCATGCCCACAAATACCAAATATTCCACAATTGCATGATAAGATAAACAAGCAAGGAATATGGGAAGAGAAATGTTCACCAAACATAATAAGTCTGACCTCTCAGACTAGGGTCGGAGCTAAGAGCTCTAGTAGCGCCCTCACGCTACGCTATGCTAGTTAGATAAAATAATACGGTCAACCCTTATAATATCAACCTGACCTCTCAGGCTTGTCTGACCTCTCAGACCAGGGTCGGAGCTAAGAGCTCTAGAATATGTGATAACGGTCAACCCTTATAAAATCAACCTGACCTCTCAGGCTTGTCTGACCTCTCAGACCAGGGTCGGAGCTAAGAGCTCTGGATAAAGTGGAAATGGTCAACCCTCATAGTGCACTACGTAGTTTGCCTGACCTCTCAGGCTAGGGTCGGAGCTAAGAGCTCTGGATAAAGTGGAAATGGTCAACCCTCATAGTGCACTACGTAGTTTGCCTGACCTCTCAGGCTAGGGTCGGAGCTAAGAGCTCTAGTAGCGCCCTCACGCTACTCTAACTAGCATATTTATTGGTCAACCCTTAAAATAACATTCACAACAATACATTAATCAAATTCTCTTCCCAAAACAATTAATTATAACAATTCCTTGTCACATATGCATAAAACCAATTTCCAACGAAGTCTCGGGTTCAATTCCATTCGAAGGACGGCCCTCACCGTCCATAACCATTTTCGGAAGAAATAGAAAATTGAGTAATAATGTAAATACGTTCAAGAACCCGAGAAGGATATAATTTTCGGAAACAATCATAAACACCATGCAATTAACTCAATAATTAAGGCATGCATTTATTTAAAATAATATGTCTACTCACAGTACTATTGTGACCTTCCCGCTCGGAAAGCTCCTCGAGCGAAACCCTCGAACTACCCGCGTAGTCGAGCCCGTCTCACGTCCGACCAGAGACTGTACAACAAATCATCAAATTAGTCAATCACTGTTGACTTGGTCTTTTCCTAGTTTGACCAGGAAATTCCTATTTGACCACAAGTTGACCGAGTTCCTTTTTATGACATTTTACCCTTTTTGACTTTCTTTCCCGGTTATCGACTCTTAACTCAACTTACCGGAAGTCCGACTCAGTTTCCGAACTTTCATTTATTACTTTAACTTGACGTTAGGGTGTCACGTATTAATTCATTGAATTTCTATGGACACCCAACGTGTCACATTAATCAATACATTTAACCTTGAGTCGACTTACCGATTTAACCTTTCCTCATAAATTCCAGTTATCAATTTCCGATAACAATTTAACATTTTACCGAATTAACCAACTAGTGTCCAGCTTCATTAAACTTCAACCCTTTAACCATTTTTCTGAAAATGCAACTTCCCCAAAGTGAAAGCTTTCCTTTAATGGAAACTTTCCCAAAATGGAAAGTTTCCCAAATTAACAGGTTTCCAAACTTAGAAGGTTTCCCAAAATGGAAACTTCCTAATTACGTCCAATTTTCTCCGTAATTATTCAACTTAGGACTTTACCGTACTTTTCGACTAAAAGCCTAACAGGGAGAAATGATTCCTACCTCTTCGGCATTCTGCCGGTTTAATCGTATTCCCGGGGTTTGCCGGATTCCGGTAACTTGCCGGAATTTCGCCATACCCTCCCTGTTTGCTCCGATTCACCAAGTTACGACAACAGCGACAACAACAACACAATTCAGTATGTCAATATCACTTCAGCAACAACACCATTATATTTGTCACTCTTCTCATAACTTCAAAGTAATCACAACTCACCCTATAATCAAACGACAGCAGGAAACTAGCTCCATTGACGGAGAACACCGTGAGCTTGAATTATTAGCTTTTCTTCCTTCACCTCAAATCACCATAATCTTGAATTCATAGCTGACCCATACCACCCTGTGCAGCCATCTAAAGAAAATCACAGCATCAAGGTCATTCTTATACTGTATCCCTCAGTCCAAATCCTCCAATAAACTGAAATTAACAAGAACGACCTCAATCCACAATATAGTACCACACAGAACAACCTAGAGTTGAACCAAGACGAATAACTTACCAAAATTAACCGAAGACGAAGAGTTGATCGTTGTCCAAACAGAAACTGAACCAAGAACACCAGTACAACCCGTAGGCATCAACGAACACGATGGAGCACATGCAGATCGCATCACCCTCAGTCGCTAGACACACGGAAAATCCGTGAAGAATGCATAACAGGCAAAATTAGGGCTTTTCAATTTAAGGTTCCAATCGATGCAATTAAGCCATAGAACAGAAGAATGAAAAGAGGGGGAAGAATCCTACCAACCATTGTCGCCATAGTCGTCGAAGCTCGGAGGAGAGCGAAGAACACAGCAGCACACCATGATCGATCTCTCTCCACAGTGTATATATAAGTGTTTTGCTTGAGGGGTTCTGTTAAAGGAAGGATACTAGGTGTTGTGGTGGTGGTGCGCCGGCGAGGAGGCGGCTGGACGTGGCTGGGTCGAGCGGAGATCACCGGGGACGAAGCGGAGTCGAGAGGGAGGAGGAGACTCGGTTGACCCGAGTCTGGTCTCTTTGACCGGGTTGACCGGTCTCTTCCTTAAATACCAAAATGAACGGCCCCGATTTGTTCTTAATAAGGATCAACGGTCCAGATTTAAAGTAGGTGAAAAGTAAAAAGTTAAATGGTAAAACTCCTCTTTTACCGGATTGAGAATTAAAAATTACCATCAACTTCTGAAATTCACAGAAAATAGCCAGAAGCTCCCAAAAATATTCCGAAAATACCGGGAGACTCGTATCGACACATACTACCACATCGAGTCATCAATTCAAGTATTTGGAATACTTTTAAAAACTCGAAAATTAACTCGAGCGATAACTTATCGAATTACCGATCGCAGTTAAGAATCCTCGGTAACTCGTAAACCTCTGTGAAAAGTAACTTTTGTTAACTTTAAAAGATTCGGGGTGTGACAATTAGCCTATATATAGGGCTTCTAAGCTGCGGACGCCTGCACTAAAGGGTTTGGTGCGGATGTGTGATTTTGCCCCACTTTTTTTTATCTTAGTTTCAGATCTTAACCGTTCAATATCTAGGTATATATGTATAGATCATCTCTGTAAAATTTCATCTCATTTGGTGATCATTAAGGCATTCAAACCTATGATTCACCATGAAGAAAACTGACGGTTTCAGTTAAAACAGTTCAGGAACCGTCCGTTTTCTTCATGGTAAATCACATATTTTAATGACTTAACGATCATCAAATGAGATGAAATTTTACAGAGATGATCTATACATATATACCTAGATATTGAACGGTTAAGATCTGAAACTAAGATCGAAAAGTGAGACAAAATCACACATCCGCACCAAACCCTTTGGTGCGGACGTCCGCAGCCTAGAAAGTTTTTATATATATATATATATATATATATATATATATATATATATGTATGCGTCATTACTTGCTTTGCTGATACAAACTTACGAACAGATTGAACTTTGCACAGATGTTTGTTGTAATTCTTAATCCGAGTCGTATAGTACAGCTAATGTTTGCAAATGACAAACAGAAGCCTTAGTTTTCTTGATCAATCATATATAGCAAATGAAAAAAGAGTAATTGTATAGTAGTGATGCAAACAGACGTACCACTTCGTTATAAAAAGGAGAGATTTCGGCATCTGTATGTTTTTCTTTCCCCTAAACAGAAACAAGCACTGGCGAAGAAACGTTATTGACCATATCTTTTGTCTATCTCTTATTTGCTACCTAATCTTTTAACTTCTAATTTTGTGACACGCTATATTGATTTGTAAGGGACTGCTCAGGCGTGGAAGCGTCATGTGGGACGAAACGGCGACAACCGATCTTTAATAAATTAATCGACATGTTTAAATGGATTTAAACGGACAGGAACAATTCATTAAAGATCGGACGGTTGTCGATTTGTATCATGCATAACATTCATATTATGGTGCCATATATAAGGATCCAAGGAAAGCTATAATCTCATGTAGAGTTTCATGATAATTAAGAGATTAGCGGCAGGTTGTAACATGATGTATATTGAATGAGGTAGTTTGAAAAATACATAAGATATGTGAATAACAAAATATGATAAGTTAATAATGTCTTATTTTTAGTTGTATTTAGATATGCAAATAATGATTCAAAGACAAATAATCAAATCTTACACTATACTTGGGATATTAGTGAAAACTAAATAATCGTAATAATATAGTTGTCACCAAACAATAGTACTGATTCTTGTGTTACAACTCTCGCTCATAGGCCGTATTATAGTTGGGAAATCAGGTAGTGTTGTAAGCTTTTAACCCTATACATTTAGACATAAATTACTATTGGAAGTTTATGAGTATGGTAGTTATCTTGTAAAGTTTAGCATGATGGTGTGTTTGTGAAGCATGTGCTTCACTATTTCAGCATGGTGTTTCTACAACTTACTATGGCTGGTGATGATAAATCTTCTCTTTCCCATTATGCTCAGTAAAATATGATGCAGTGTAGCTAATGTATTTAGTTTTAGATTTATTTTTCTTCTTCCTTAAGTCTAAATGCACATGTAGGTAGAAGCTTGTAAATCAATTCAGTAAGAGAATAGAGTTTTTCTACAATTACGTTACACAGGCCACAGCTGCTTCAAGCCTTAGAATATCATTGATCAACGGGGTGTTTGGTAACGGTATAATTGAAGTTTTCAACCATGTTTCAATCAAAGTTTTTAACCATGAATAAATAGCCTTGCTTGAAGCCTTGAATGTTACAATATAATTTTTGGCTAAAAAAACTCAATTTTTCCTTCATTTTAATTTGCTCTCTATTAGACTCATTTGAACTCACTGTCCGTATAAAAAAGTAGAAAAACAATATCGACAAATTACAGAATATTGAACACAATATTACTAGGAATATCAATAGATCTGCACACAAAATTCACTCATTTGCACTCTAACTAGGAATAACCATGCAATATTTCCATAATAAAGGCATATAGCCAGGAATCCAACAGTAATCAGAGTAGGCATTATAAGGAAAGCAACCTCAAATTTGGGTTGGAGTAGCAAGTCTGAAAGAATATACATGTTTCATACTTATTAAAGTTATATGTACAGATACTACTTGACTTGGCTGCACTTAATACGATCCAAATGTATTTTCTCCACTGTAAGTCATATAAAGGAAGCCATCCTCGTCCTTGTTTTCCTCATAGATTGCTGACATCATAGCAGCTGCAACCGCCAAAAGCCAAAAACATGTTACAAGTACGAAGATAGGAGAAATGGGTATATAGAATTGAGTTGGATTATAATTCAAACCAGTAGGTGGCAAAATGTTCTTGACAAATATAAATATGGCCTTCTCAGCACTAAGCTTTATCCTCTTCCGGACCACATAAACGAACTGCCCAACAGTCAGATCAGCAGGAACCAGATACCTGTTTTTCCATCATAAATATAATTAAAAATATATCTTTCACTAGAAAACACTGTCTATTGTTGGAAACTCAATTTGTCGGAAACTAATACTTCAGCTCCAAATTAAGCACCGCACGGAAGTAATTTCAATTTGTTCTGCATATATGTTCATAGCAATTGTTTGCAGTGATGAGTACATTAAAAGTTATGGAACAATTCAGGATAAAGCATATCAAGAGTTGGCATATCATTATCACTGGGCATGAAAAATACATGCACTTAAAATTATAAATAAAATATGCATATTGGTCGCCAAAATCTGACCAAGCATGCATGCTTTGAGCTTAACAAGAAATGTTGAGTAAAAATATACCAAAGCAATATACAATATAAATATAGGTAAATACTAACTTCTTCTTGTCAATGTCTGGTATGTCACTCCTTTCAGCCTTTTCCACAATAACCTATTTACAACACAAGAGAAGTAAGATGACAAGCATTTCCATATATGTCAGACAACAAATAGATAAAGGGTATAGAAAGTGCAATCAAAGCTACACTTATGACCCTTGGTGTGGCCAGCCCTCCGGGATAGGCACAAATCGGCCACAGGTACAAACATGCTTTACCTATCTAATTTTCGTACTAACAATTTGAGAAGTTCAATATATAATCACATTGTAATTAGGATATGAATTATCTTAGCTCCTAACTACCCCTTTGACTAATGATATCCATACCGGAATTCGGTCAGGATACTTCTCCCTGATACGAGCAGCTTCTGCCTGCCTCCTCTCTGGAGAATATCCAAAAACAATGAAAAGAATGTAAGAATGAATATCAAGCTCTGACATACTGGGAAGAATACCAGAAATATAGTCTTATTGTTTTTATAGAATGCAGTGTAGTAACTGTTTTGACCACATAGAAGACGGATGCAAATTTATGGTGTAGTAACTGGTTTGACCACATAGAAGACGGATGCTAGAAGCCTAGAACTAAGGACTTTCATGGAACATTCGTACAGTCTTAAACTAGATATCTATGTCAGGCCGTAAGTAAATAATTATGTCAATCCTCTGACATTCACAGGGTTTGGTAACCATTCACTGCTCAAAAATAACTTATTTGTATACATATTTCCAACTTTATAATACATTTACAAAAAAGAAGTCATACAAATATACAATCAAAATTAAAATCCAATAGAAAATCCTATAACAATATACTCAAAATGATCTTCATCTATCTGGACAACTTTGGTTGACTAAAATATCAGAATACCAACCAGATCATATAAAGAACAATCAAACCAGATCATACAACTCACTGACATGAACAAGAAGCATAGAAATTGGGAAAAGAGATAGACCTCACATAAAACCCAAAACATAAAAAAATTCAAACTTCCGTTAAAAAAAAGTTCAAACTTCAAAAGATTGAAACTTTAATTCAATAATTCTTCCATCTTCTCAAAACATGCACAGATAAAATTTGCAAGAGACCCAACTTGGATCAACAAACACCATACACAACAAAATCCAGGGTCACTCGAGATCTATCAAAATCACATGGATATCAACTGTATGCGTGTAAAGAGAGCAAAGAAACGAACCGAGAGGGTGTTCCAGCTTGAAGGAGCTTTTGGCCATCGATGATCAGAGTCTCTCTTTGACTGTTCTGAGAAAAAGCCCTTCTGGGTTCAGATCACACACAAAAGAAAAACAAGAACCAAATTAGAGGGTTATGATTGAAAACCAAGGCAAATATAAAGTAAGAAATTAAATAAGGAAAAGAAAAGATCTTTAATATATATTTCTTACCAAACAGAGAGCAGAGGAAGAAAGGGATGAAGGAATCAAGGAGAGAGAGAGGGGCAAACGCTAGAAATGGGGAAACTGATAGATGAGATAACAAAGAAAGAAAGGAACAGACTCTTCCCACTGACTAGACAAGTCAACTACTTTTTTACCTTACCCCACAAAACTTTCACCCTTTTACTTTGTTGCTTTTGCTTCGGTTTTTACTGGTTTACTTAGTGAACTTGGAGACACATATATTCTCAAAAAATACTTGGAGACCCACGAAAGGCCTAGTGGGACTGTGACATGCGTCTGAATTCTGATCGTGTCGTTGATCCTCATTCTCTGTTGAGAACTTGAGATGGTTCTGGCAGCCGTGGATGTGTAATGACTGCCACCCTGGCTAGCACGGAAGCACTCACATGGCCACGTTTCACACTTCCAAAGCGGAAGCGTCGTGGAAGTGTCCGGAATCGTGATTCTGAGAAAAGAGATTTTAGAAACGCAATTGAAGCGGCCGATTCTGAAATGAAATTGCACAGTCTCGATCCGGAAGCGCGACCATCAACGGCGTCACGACGGGCCTGCACCACATCGGTCTTCTCTCAATCTGTTATAGAATCTATAAGATATCAAGTTTACTCCTTGACAAACAAAAACCCCATGAGAAAGGAAAAAGAAGATATCAGAAGAAGAGAGAGAACTGGAGATCCGGGTTGTTTCCGGGTAAACTCGTGGCCCCTTTAGCAGGTTGCACGGTTCCAGAAATAGCGAACTTCCTTGTACTCCGAGTTTTCCTGTGTAAAGAACAAACACGTCAAAGGGCGTCCCCGGGTTTACCGAGGGAAGCCACTCCGATGCTTAAGTCAGACACTGCCAGATAAGCAGAAAACTCAAGAGTAGTTAAGAAATTGTCCGTCCTCTTACCGGGAGGTCCTCACCGGTATTTATAGTAGCATTAAAGGCAGCACTTTGTCTTTTTCCAATGTGGGAATGAACTCCCTTGCTTTACCTCAACTTTACAATGAACTGGGCCCTGACAAAGGACCCAGAGTGGCTTCTCAAATCTGACTGGGCTTTGACCCTGTAAACAGTACTTCAAGCATAATAAACGATGCATATTTAACAATTGACCACACTTGGTGTTATTTCTTGAATTGTAACCCGGTAAAGGGGAAATATTAGGTTCCACCTATAAACAAGTCCCCCAAGTCCTCAGTCAAGGGGTACGCTTGGGTGGGGACTTGAAATCATTTCTTTACCGGGTTACAAAGGTATCATCCAGACCCGGTGTACCCAGTCCTCCAAGTCCGTACGCAAGGGTGCCCCGCAGACACGTTGACTATGGGAATTGAAAACGACGTCTCCGGGTTGTAGTGGGGGAAACTGAAAAGTTTTCAGTTTGAAGTGGGGGAAAACGAAAAGTTTTCAGTTTTGAAGTGGGGGAAACTGAAAAGTTTTTCGGTTTTGGGACGCGGCATGCACGACACGTGTCGATTTTCTCGAAAAACCGAAACGTCCCTTCAGTGTACGTCTCTAACTGTATAAATAGGGGTTGAGGGTGACAGTTTTGTCGCACCTTCGAAACCGATAACTTTTTCGTGCTTTTGCTCTCATCCTCTGTTGTCGCTGTGCTTGTTGGATTTCCAAACTCAAATCGACCTCAAAATCCTTTCAAACCCTCAAAAGTAAGGTACTGTTTTCTCTTCCGATGTTTTTGAGTGTTTTGGATCGATCTTGTGTACTGTTTTCTGGGATCCAATCTGGGTTTCTGCGTTAGTGTGTGCGTTTATCGTTGTGGTCGCCGGGGTTATCTGGGTTTCTGACGACGTTCCCGTGTTTCTTGTTTTGCAGATGACAAACCCCGCAATGGATGCTCACGTCCCCGAGTTTGCCTCAGTAACCTTCACTGATGGGACCGCTCTCGACCCTCCCGGGTACTCACTGACCGCGGAGGAGATTGTGGAGCTAAGGAGCAATTGGAAGATTCCCGAGTCTGTTGAAATTCGGACTTTAGAACCCGAGGATCAGTTCTTCGCTCCCGGGGATGGGTGGACGCTATGCCACGAGTACCAGCTACGCTGCGGCCTGTCACTCCCGCTAAAGGTGGAGGTGCAGTATCTCCTGGCTGCGAGCAACTTCGCCATCGGGCAAGTTGGCCCGAATATGTGGAGGCAGCTACTAGGGTTGTGCGTGATGTACAAGGTATTGAAGCAGCAGATGCCGACCTACCACGAGTTACACGCCATGTACCGGGCCGAGTACTCCCGGAAGGCGGGTTTCAGTGGGACCATCCAACTGAAGTCCAAAGGGGTCTTCAAGAAGATCATCGAGGACCTGCCGACCTCCGTGAGCCGGACCTGGAGGGAAAAAAGTTTCTTGATAAGAAACTTTCAAGACCCGGGACACGCGCTTCAAGTACCGGGTGACTTCCAGCCACTGATGAGTAAGTCCTCTACCTTAAGGTTTGTCTTTTCTCTGTCCCGAGTTGTACTTACATATGTTGTGTTGCAGACGTCCCCGACATTCCTTTGGAGCCGGTGATGGAGAAAAGGATCCGGAGGATGCTATGGGCCTTCAGGGGTCAAGATGACCGGAGCTCGTACCGGCTTTGTAGGCTGTATGTGTACAGCCGGTGCCGGTTGATGGAGCTTCCAGGTTTGTCTCGTTTCCTTCACAATTTTTGTTGTTTACATGCTCCGGTCTAACGGGTTATGTCTTTTGTTGCAGCTCTTCTCCCAATGGAGTTCACGAAGCGAAAGAACCCGGGAATATACGACGGCTTCGAGGACAAAGCTGTATGGGCCGGGATCCGGGCGCAAGGGACGGAGGGGCTGGCATACGATATCGACCTGACATCAAAGGCGGCTTTCCTGCATCCAGACGCCGAGCAAGGGGACGTTCAGCAGTTCCATGTCGACACGCTGCACTACAGCGAGATCCCCGAGTACTTGGCTGAGGTTCTCGGGCCAGAGGTTTTCCAGGAGGGGGAGGAAGTCGAAGGGAATCCCTCGGAGGCGGATTACATCCCGCTATTTGAAGAACCGGGGAGGGAATCTTCCATCGCCGACGAAGAGACCGAAGAACTGGAGATGAGCGCGGTTCCATCGTCTGTGCTCCCCGGTGAGGAGTTTACTGAAGAGGATGACAACGGAGGTGAAGAGGTTGGAGGGTTGGAAAGAGGAATAAGGAGTGAGAACCCGGAGGGGAGTGACGGGAGTGATGAAGTGCAAGAAGTGGAGCCCGTTCCCTCTCGCAAACGCACCCGTGAGGCATCCAGCTCGGGGAGGTCCGAGAGGAGGAAGAGAAGGAAGGAGAGGAAAGAGAGGAGGGAGAGAAAGCAGCACCGGGACACCACAGAAATAATGGAGGAGTTGGCGAGCGCGGGAATGGTGGACGTGGCCATCCAGAGAATGGTAGCGGATTTGAAGAACTGCGCCGCCGACTCTTATGTCCTGGAGCATGAGGACCCGTTGACTGTAGCCCGGAGGGCGCAGGAGAAGCTGATGCGGGTAAGTTAGTCTTCTCCTTTAACTCGTTCTCTTTGGTTCCTTGCACTAACCCGTTATTTTATTTGTGTAGGCTGTCAGGTTATCGTACTTGGCAACTGACCGGCTCATAACCGAAGGCATCCCCGAGCGAGAGAGAGTCCTCAGGGATGATCTCCGGGCCGCCCGGGACCAGGTGACGGCGAGTGAAGAAAACCTGGCTCGGGTCCGGGAATTCGCAAGCGCATCAGCGATCGCGTCGAGTGCGAAGTTGGCCAAGGCGGAAGAACACATAGCAGACCTGGTGGCCAAGAACTCGGAATTGGAGAAAGTTATCGAAGGTCACCGGGAGGACCGGTGTGCTCAAGACGCCGCGATAGCCCAGCTGACCGAGCAAAACCAGGGGCTGCAGCAACAGGTTACTTCCCTGGAGCAACAAAAAGGAGATTTGCTCCAGGCAGTTTCCCGGGCCAAGGACTCAGCAGTCTCCGAGTTTCTGGCGAGCCCCGAGTTTGACCTGAAGCTGCGGTCGGCAAGGGCCGAGGCTCGTGCCGAAATAGTGAGCTCTGGGATTCGCCAAAGCTGGCTCGACAAGGCTGGTTATGACGGTCATCAAGGTCATGTCAGACCCGACGAGGCTGCAGGCACCTCCCGGTCGACTCCTGCCATGGCTGCAAACCCTAGGGCTCCTGCGAACCCGGCTCGGAGTCCCCCGGTTCGTTCTTCAGCAGCCGGGAGAGGTACTTCCCATGGTGGGATTGTGGGTGGTCCTAGAAACCGGCCACCTCTGCGTAGGGGTCAGTTCATCATACAGCCCCGGGGAGGACGTGGCGGGTCTATCACTGGCGGGGGTAGGGGGTCGGCAGCGCCATGAACCGGAGCCTTAGGATGTTTTTCATTTCTGTAAGATTAGTTTACCTGTAGCGGTTTGCTACTTTTTGTAATTGATATTTTTGAAGTAATCAAATTTTTCCTTCTCGCAATCCTTTCTGTGCCAAAACACGGTAACCTGATGAACAGTTCAAAAATTTACATATAACCCCGGTTTGCCATGTGAATAAAGATAGTGCCGCTAAGGGTTACTTGTCCGTTAGGACTTCCATGGGCCGCTAAGGGCTTGCGCGAAAATGTCCTTCTATAACACGGGTTTTTTTTTTTTTTTTGTTTGTAAAACAACACGTTAAACTGATGCATAATTTGCAAGTGTCAATAAAATATACACATAGTACCGGTTAGGCATGTGAATAAAAATAGGGCCGCTAAGGCTTTACGGGTCCGTAAGGACTTTCAAGGACCGCTAGGGCTTTAAGGGTCCGTTAGGACTTCCAACCCGATGCATAACCTGCAAGTGTTGACAAAATTCACATATACAATGCCGGGTTGGCATGTAAGTAAAAATAGTGCCGTTAAGGCTGTATGGGTCCGTTAAGACTTTCAAAGACTGAAATAAGGCCGTGAAAGGCTTGCAATATTTCAAGTTATGGAGATTACCAGAGATTGTCAGAGATTGCCGAGTTTGACAGTGAAATAAGGCCGTCAAGGCTTGCAATATTTCACGTCATGTGGACCGGAGATTATCGGAGATTATCGGAGAATGACGAGTTTTGACAGTGAAATAAGGCCGTTAAGGCTTGCAATATTTCACGTCATGTAGACCGGAGATTATCGGAGATTATCGGAGAATGCCGAGTTTGACAGTGAAATAAGGCCGTTAAGGCTTGCAATATTTCACGCCATGTAGACCGGAGATTATCGGAGATTATCGGAGAATGCCGAGTTTGACAGTGAAATAATGAAATAAGGCCGTTAAGGCTTGCAATATTTCACGTCATGTAGACCGGAGATTATCAGAGATTATCGGAGAATGCCGAGTTTGACAGTGAAATAAGGCCGTTAAGGCTTGCAATATTTCACGCCATGTAGACCGGAGATTATCGGAGATTATCGGAGAATGCCGAGTTTGACAGTGAAATAAGGCCGTTAAGGCTTGCAATATTTCACGTCATGTAGACCGGAGATTATCGGAGATTATCGGAGAATGCCGATTAAGGCATACAAGTAGGGCCGCTAAAGGCTGCATTCACTTCAACAAAATGTTTAATAAAACATAACCCGGTAGGGGGTTTCATGCATTGTGGGCCTGAAAGGCTTTATATACAACATCATAAACAATAAATTAGGACATTCATAGATAACTCGGTACCTATTTGGGGAAGAGATGCAGATGTTGGGCGTTCCATGGTCGTGGAAGCGTAACTCCATCTGTACCCCGGATGTAAAACGTTGCCGGGCCCATGACTTCAACAATTTCATATGGACCCTCCCATGGAGCTTTGAACCCCGTTGGCTTAGGGATAACCTCCTTCATTACCCAATCCCCGAGTTTGAGTGGGCGCTTGATAACCCGGGAATTGTAGTGTTTAGCCACTTTTTGCTTCTAGTTGATATTTCGGAGATGTGCACGCTCCCGGCGTTCCTCCAGGAGGTCCAGGTTAAGGCGGATGCCTTCATTGTTGGTTTCCCTGTCAAACAGTTGTACCCGGTCACTCGGGACTTCCATCTCTACCGGGATCACTGCCTCAGAGCCAAAGGTCATAAGAAATGGGCTCTCCCCATTGGCTTCTGTTGGAGTTGTCCTAAGCGCCCACAAAACCTCTGGAAGTTTCTCAGCCCATAGACCCTTTGCGTCCTCCAGCTTCTTCTTCAGAACTTGCTTGATGAGCTTGTTAACGGCTTCAGTTTGTCCATTAGTCTGCGGGTGTGCAGGGGAGGCATATAGGACCTTTGTCCCATTGGAATGTAAGAATTCCCGGAACTCATCGTTGTCAAACTGCGTCCCGTTATCTGTGATAAACGTCTCTGGGATTCCAAACCGGCAAAAGACATTGTTCCAAAGGAATTTCTTAACATTTGCGGTCGTGATCCGTGCCAGGGGTTGAGCTTCTATCCACTTGGAATTATAGTCCACTGAGACAATGGCATGTTTGAGCTGTCCCGGAGCTGTGGGTAGAGGCCCGATGAAATCAATCCCCCACATGCAAAATGGATATGGAGAAATTATTACTGATAGTGGGACTGATGGGGCACAGGGAAAGCTTGCAAATCGGTGACATTGAAGACAGGAATCTACGACGACTCTGGCATCGTGTTCCAAAGAAGGCCAGTAATATCCCATTCTTAGGGTTTTGAAAGCCAGGTTACGGGCTCCAAAGTGATTTCCACATACCCCGCTATGAAGCGACTGCAAAACCCGGTCTCCTTCCTCGGGTGTAATACACTTCAAATCAGGAAAAGTATGTCCTCGTCGATACAGTTTCCCATCACGGATACTATACCGCGCCGCTCGAACCCGTAGTCGTTTGGCCGTTACCGGGTCCTCAGGTAGGGTTCCATGTTGGATGAAGTTGATGAACTCATCCATCCAAGACGGTGGCGGGTTTGCCTCTACCGCGAAAATCTCAGAAAAGGAGAGTGAGATGCTTGGTTTCTCCAATGTCTCGACCAGTAAGCTTTTAAACTTGGTATTGGAATCGTCCCCTGTTGCAATTCTAGCCAGGGTATCTGCTCTCACATTCTGCTGCCTCGGTATCTGAGTAACCTCAAAGGTGTCAAATTTCTCCAGCAAGAAAGCCGCTAACTTTTGATAGGACGAAAGATGTGCTTCCTTTGCCTGAAATCCGCCGTTAACCTGCTGCACTACCAGTTGTGAATCACTTAGTATGCGGAGATGCCGGGCGCCCATATCTTTAGCGAGTTGGAGCCCTTTGATTAGGGCTTCGTACTCAGCCGTGTTGTTTGATGCTTTGAAGTTAAAGCGTAAGGCATAGTCAAACATATTACCCTCCGGGTCTACCAATGTAATGCCTGCTCCACATTGCCTCTGATTGACTGATCCATCTACAAATATCTGCCAACTCTCCGGTTCAGCTTGTGTAGGAAGAGTTTCAGCAACTGTTGAATCTGCTGGGATTAACTCGGCAATGAAGTCTGCTGCTGCCTGCCCTTTGATTGCCGTTCGCGGTTTAAAGTGCAAATCATGCTCCCCCAACTCAATTGCCCATTTGACCAGTCTTCCTGAAGTCGCCGGCTTTTGCAGAACCTGCCGTAGCGGTTGGTTGGTGAGTACATGGATGGAATGTGCTTGAAAATAGGGTCTTAACTTCCTTGCTGCTACAACCAAGGCCAGGGCCAGTTTTTCAATATCTGGATAACGAGTTTCAGGATCATTGAATCCTTTTCCAGTATAGTAGACCGGCAGTTCTTCAGACTCTGGCTTTCTTATCAAGGCACAACTGACAGCCGTTTGAGATACCGCCAGGTACAGATAGAGTATTTCCCCAGGGTTTGGTCTGGATAAAGAAGGAACTGACGCCAAGTATTCCTTCAACTATTCAAAAGCTTGATTGTGCTCTTCCTGCCATGTAATCCGCTCGCGGTGTTGACTCTTGAGAATTTTGAAGAAGGGGCACATTTATCTGTTAACCTGGATATAAACCGGGATAAGGCTACCAGCCTGCCAGTAAGTTGCTGAACTTCATTCCTGGTTTTAGGCGGTTGCATGGCCAAGACGGCTTGAATTTTGTCGGGGTTTGCCTCAATTCCCCGAGCGCTGACCATAAACCCGAGAAACTTTCCTCCCGAAACACCGAACACACACTTCTCCGGGTTTAACCTCATCCCCTTGCTCAAGGCAATGTCGATAACGGTCTCCAAGTCATCCGGGTGTTTGCTTGTTTCCCGGCTTTTGACCAGCATATCATCTATATAAACCTCCATAGTATCCCCGAGTTGGTTTGCAAATATGCCTACTACGAGGCGCTGGAACGTGGCTCCTGCATTCCGGAGTCCAAAAGGCATCACTCTGTAATAATACATCCCCTTGTCTGTTGTAAAAGATGTGTGCTGTTGATCCGCGGGATTCATCGGAACTTGGTTAAATCCCGAGTATGCATCTATAAAGCTCAACTGGGGGTGGCCCGCGGTTGAATCCACCAGTTGATCAATCTTTGGAAGGGGAAAACTATCCTTCGGGCAAGCCTTATTCAGATCTGTGTAGTCGACGCACATCCTCCACTTTCCGTTTGCCTTCTTGACCATCACCACATTGGCCAACCAATCCGGGTATGTTGCATCTTCAATGAACCCGATGTCTTTAAGACGTTTAACTTCTGCTTGAATGGCCTTGTACTTCTCTGCGCAAAATGCACGACGCTTCTGTCTTACCGGTTTAACACCCGGGATAATATTGAGGGAATGCGTCATAACGTCTGGAGAAATCCCGGGCATGTCTGCATATGACCATGCGAACACCTTCTGTTTCCGGGTTAGCAGCTCAACCATTCGGGTTCTGACCTCGGGGTCAAGGCCTGTGCCAATGCAAACCTTCCTCTCCGGGTATTCTTCTGAAATCTGAATCCATTCTGTTGCTTCAATTGGGGCTGGCCGGGGGAACTTGGCAGGATACTTCTGGCTCTTCTTTTTTGCTGTCTTGCTGATGGGCAAAGAATCTGGGTCATCCCTGGGGTCATCGGGTTTGTCAAATGGGGACAGGGAAAAACCGGCCGAAAACATCTCATGCTGGGACTGAGTTGCTATCGCGTTGCATCTGACAGCGGCTTCTTGGTCTCCGCGAATTGTAACCCAACCCCCGGGTGTAGGTACCTTCATAAGCAGCATGTGACCCGCTATAAAACTTTGTAGGCCCCAGAGTGCATCTCTCCCGAGTATGGCATTGTAGGAGGATGGGCAGTCCACAATTATGAAGGGAACTACAATTCTTGTGGACTGGTGCCCGGTTCCAACTGTAACCGTTAGCTGATCAGACCCCAACGGTTGAGTCGTCTCACCTGAAAAACTGATCAATGGCTCGTGGTTTCTATAGAGCTTATCTCTTCCTTTTTTAAACCCCTTATAGCAACTGCTGAACATGACGCTAACAGCGGCTCCCGTGTCTATTAGAACCCTCCGAGTTCTCCAGTGGTCAATCTGAAGAGTGATAATGAAAGAATCATTGTGATGCACTTTCAGCGTGTCTTCAGACTGAGAAAATGACACGGTATCCCAAGGAACCAGCTCCTTGCGGCATTCCTGACGAAGCTGCATTATCTCAAACTCCGGGCCTCTTGGGCAGAGTCTTTTGGCCCGGTGACCGGACACCCCTTGGGTGCCACCCCCGTGAATCGTCATTATCTCCCCATATACTTCAATCAGGTTGACACCTGTGGCGGGTGACTTATACTGCTGTAACTTGCCATTCTGGATCATGTACTCAATGGTATTCCGAAGAGAAAAGCACCGGTCGGTTGTGTGGCCAGACTCGTTGTGATAGGCACAATGTTGCCCGTTGTCCGGCCCTGCCCTTTTGGGAAACTTTCTTTTTGGAGCCGGGGGAACTTCATTCCTATGGCGGTTCCAAATTTCTTCATAGGAGGCAGTCAAGTTGGTCAACACTTCATATCGAGGGATGTAAGTGTTCTTTTTCTCCCGGGTTGGATGTCTTGGGTATGGAGCCTCTCTTGGTTTCTCCCTTGGTCTGTTTGAACTTTTGCCGTAGTATCCCTGGCCACTCTTATGCTGCCATTCCTTTTTCCATCCATCAGCTCGCTGGCTTGTGAACCCGGTGTTCGTCCGGCGTTCCCCGAAGGTGTCGTACTCGGCTTGAGCTTGCCGAGTTACTTCATTAATTAAATCGTCGTAGCACCTGAACCGCTGCTTCCTGAGCTCCACCACAAAACGGGTTGGTTTGAGCGCCTGTAAGAACGCCTCTGATGCTACTGCCTCGTCCAAGTGCCCACACTTGGAAGTTGTGGACAGCCAACGGGTTACAAAAATTTTCAAGCTTTCATCATCCCTTTGCTGGACTTTGAATAACGAAGTGGTGCTTCGGTTGGCACTAGACAGCAGGATAAACCGGGACAGGAACCTCTGTGTCAGCTGACCATAGGTCTCTATTGACAAAGCCGGTAACTTGAGGAACCAACTCAATGCCTCCTCACTGAGTGTTTCCTGGAAAGCATGGCATGCTTGGGCGTCTGTGAACCGGGTTGAATCCAACTGAGACTGGAACAACTCAAGGTGTGCATACGGGCACCCCATTCCGGCATATCTCTTAATCTTAAATGGCTTTGCTTCGGGTGGCTTTTTGTCTGCTTGAACCCGTGCGGAGAATGGGCTTGCACGGGTAATAAAGGGTTGGTATTGTTGTGGTCCCGTTCCCGAGTTAAGGCGCTGCTCAAGTTGGGTCACAGTTTGTGTCAACTGTAACAGCAGCTGGGTCTGGGCATCTGCTGGGGGAAATGGTTGATTTAACAATGGCTCTGGGGTGGAGGAGGTCCTGTAAGATTGTGATTAAACAAAGGATTGGAGAGATGGATAATTTGTGGATTTGGGTTAGGGTGGGCAGTGGTTGGGAGAATAGCGGGTGGTATGTATGCACTGTCAAGAGTTCGCGGGTTTCCACAACCCGGAGGATTCCCTTCTGGGGTGATGATATCAGCCAGTCTGGCTGACGTCCCCATGGCATTCGCCCTTTGAGTTAAGGTTGCTTGAAGAAGCCCATGCTCGGCCTGGATAGTCGCTAACTGCTCCCTTACCGTCATTAACTCGGCATGTTCTCGAGTAGATTGCTCCTTTTGAGCGAGAAAGTCATTTTTCAAGAGCTTGAATGCTGCTGCCAGATCTGTTTGGCCAAACTGGGTCCCGGAGGTCCCTGGGTTATCATCCCCTGAGAAATTAAGCCTCCTAGTTGGATCTTGTTCTCCTGCCATTTCCACCGTCCTTCGAAATATTAATTGGGAGGTCTTGAGTTCGACTCTCAACGAGAGCACCAATTGTTTCTGGGTAAACTCGTGGCCCCTTTAGCAGGTTGCACGGTTCCAGAAATAGCGAACTTCCTTGTACTCCGAGTTTTCCTGTGTAAAGAACAAACACGTCAAAGGGCGTCCCCGGGTTTACCGAGGGAAGCCACTCCGATGCTTAAGTCAGACACTGTCAGATAAGCAGAAAACTCAAGAGTAGTTAAGAAATTGTCCGTCCTCTTACCGGGAGGTCCTCACCGGTATTTATAGTAGCATTAAAGGCAGCACTTTGTCTTTTTCCAATGTGGGAATGAACTCCCTTGCTTTACCTCAACTTTACAATGAACTGGGCCCTGACAAAGGACCCAGAGTGGCTTCTCAAATCTGACTGGGCTTTGACCCTGTAAACAGTACTTCAAGCATAATAAACGATGCATATTTAACAATTGACCACACTTGGTGTTATTTCTTGAATTGTAACCCGGTAAAGGGGAAATATTAGGTTCCACCTATAAACACGGGTCAATTCGGATATGCGACATCTCATCAAACACAGCTAGCATGGCCCTTCGCCTTCGACCAAGTCCACATGTTATCTGTCACTATGTATTTTACCCAAGTACCATTCACTATATATTCAATTCTCTTCTGACGTGACACGGTGCTACTATTGAGTTGAAAATGCTACTGCACGAGTTAAAAGGTGTTACTGTCGGCGATATTATAATTTTTTTCCTGTAATTCTCTGATGCTAACGTGGCGCGCTGCTACTTTCAAGTTTAAAGGTGCTACTGTCGGGTCAGAAGGTGCTATTGTCGGCACTATTCCAATTTTTTCGACAATTCTTTGATGGTATCGCACTGCTACTGCCTGACTCTGTTGTTGGTGCACTGCTACTACCAGATCCTAATGCTAGTGTGTTGCTACTGCTAATTCTAATGCTAGCGAATACATATTCTTCTGCTGCTACTGTAGACTGAATACCTACTATTTTGGTCTGCTACTATGTAATGAGCAGTAGCATCACTCATTATCACATCTTATTCGATCCAATTTTAAACTTGAAAGATATCACTGTCAAAAGCCCCACAATCCCAACCTTAATTCAACAACCCTAAGATCAAACTATTCAAATTTCTCCAATCATAACATTCACATAACTTGAAGATTTGCAGCAGTAATATACAACCTGAAGATTTGCAGCAGTAACACACAAAACCTAAAGATCTGCTACTGCTGAAACTTACTGCAAATATACTACTGCTGAATGTACAGTAGCAACACTCATCACCACTCCTAATTTGATTTTATTCCAAATCCTACAGATCTAAGCTGAAACTTGAAATGGTACAGAGAGAGAAGAAAAAGTAGAATAATAATAATAAGATGATGATATGTGGTGGTGAGGGAGAGAGTAAAAGAGATGAAGGAATGTGGTAATATATTTTAATAAAAACGGGGACATTTTAGTCAATTACATGTGAAATTAGGATCAGTTTAGCTGTTGTCTCATGTTAGGCTTGAAACATGTCCTAATTTATATAAATATTATGATAAATAATTTTTTTTTGTATAGATATTTAGTTAATAACTTAAATATAATTCTCCCCAAAAAATTTGTAGATCAGGAGAGAGGGTAGTCCTAGTGCACGCGCTCGAGAGTATAAATTTTTTTTCTTGTTCCTGTCCGGTGACGAGCCCTTCTGTCCGGTAATAATCGATGGTCGAAATAATATTTTATTATCCGCCAATATTATTAAACTTTGAAAATTCCACAATCTAATCAAAACTCTCTGAAAATTATAATCTTCACAACAATAAATCCCTCTTATTTTATACTATTTTTTTGTAGAAAAATCTGTCCAAAAAGTGGCAGCTCCGCTGCCGGCTTTGGACGGCCGGTAGGAATTCCGGCTAAAATTCCGACCACCTCCAATCACCACCAAATTTTAACAGCAATTTTGTCTCCTTATTTTAAACAACTTTAACGACAATTCAGCCTTTAACTAGATCAATCGAACAAAAATGCAAAAACCAAAAATTTTTAAACATCAAAACTTCAAATCTTCGATTCACCCTCCACACTCAAAATCAATTCATCAAACTTTATGGGTGAGTAGTACTCCTAAAACTCATTCTAACCATATAAAGAATTTACCTATTGGTGGTCTGAGGAAGGAGAAATCTGATCTAGACTCTACACTGTACACTCGGCAAACAAATCGATATTTCTCCTAAATCATGGAGAGATAGGTCGAAAGACTTACCTAGAATTGAAGTAGACTCAGAGACGGTCATTTTGAGATTGGTGCGGCTGCTCGACGGCGGCGCGGTGGCGGCTAAAAGGTCTGGCAGTGTTTTCGGTCGAAAGGGAAGAGAGATAAAGTGACA